>JACCIC010000042.1:1487500-2087500 GCA_018907035.1 Sycobia sp. Sy_11
GTATACGATCTTGAATGTTCGTGTGAAAGTTGGAATATAACAATGCGAAATATTTTCTCTGCGAGTGTAAACATTGCAGTTTGCAGAATTGTAATATAATTTTTATTGATCGAATTTCTAATTTTTGATTATGTGTCTTGCTTTTCCTATTATAAATTTCTTTTGAATATATCTTGTATGCTCTGTTCTACATGCTCAAAAAAAGCAGGTTCTTGACTGTTATACGTATTTTAATGAAATTTTTCAATATTATGAAATATTTTGAAGAAACGCGAAGTGCGAAAGACAACATTTCAGGAAAACACTACTACACTTTCAGTTTGAATCAGTTGCTTTTATGACTAATGTGTCTGAGGAACCAGATGTACAAGTTTTGCTGAACGTGGTATTGCAGATAAACATCGGTCGTTCACTCTTCTTTCTTAAAAAAATTTTATATTCTTAACTACAAAATTATGATGAAAATGTTTTGACACTAAATGTGTATTATTATTATAAATAACTCTGAACAATCTAACTGTGAGAAAACTAAAATTAAAACCCATCGTGGACAGAATCCACATTTAAGAAATTTTCAGCTTTATTTATAGTTTCAAATTAGAAAAATTAATAACCTGTTCTTTTTTTGATGTTGAAAATTCTATTCCAGTTATTCTGTTTCGAATAAAAATACCTCGGAAAATATAACTTGGAAGTATATATAAAAATAACTTCGAAGAAGAAAAGAAAGTAAATGAAATTTATGTAAAAATTGCACATGCGGAACTAATTACTTATAGAAATCAGATGAATATTGCATTTTATTTTACTTAATCAATGTTAGGTTACGAAATGAATATAGAATAGATGATTTTTTTTTGAATATAGAATAGATGTAAATAATTTCAGGCTTCCATATGATTTTCAATAATTTTAAATTCTATATATATAAAGTTTGAAAGTTCTTCAGATATGTTATACATTTGTATAACTTCAAGAAATTCAAGTAACCCACAGGTAAGTGTACCGTTAAATCAGTCTTTAAAGAACGTGTGATCATATTCTGAAATTTTCAAACAGTTTGAATCTTAAAATAATGACTGGTCATGGTTTATTTTGTGCCGCATTAATTATATTAATTATGCATTAATAAGAAAATTCATTTAAAAACTTATATTGTTATGTGAAACACTAGTTGAAAAATTCGTGTGCCAGTATATAATCATAAATTAATTTTTAAGATATAAATTAATTTAATTACTATAATTCATTCTTTAAGAATCATTACTTTCATAAATAGTTATATATCACACTTGAAAAGTGTAATCGATTTCAAAATACTTTGTAATAAAACAAAACACATAGATAAGAGGTTTGTCCGACAGATAATTTGAACATGCGAATAGTCAACTGCCGATCTGTCGATCGCGGAAAAAATCATAAAATGAAAATGTGATTCCGAAGTTTTCAATTAATAAAAAAGAGGAATATTCTTTAAGCTTATGATTATTTTTTTTCTTATAAACTCTTAATATAAAATGAATTCTGCACATATATTTCTATATTGGCATATAGCTATTCATAGGTACAGTTACCTTAAGTGGTTTCAAATATTAGTTCATGCAACATATTTTCAAAAATAATATTTATTTCGTGGCAAGGATCCGATGATTTTTCATGCCAAATCGCTCTATTGAAGTAAAAGATAGGACAGAAGGAAATAATGAATTGGTCGTAAGATAGGATATGACGTCATCGCCGCTGAAACGCGTGCTTTTAACATATTTATTTATTAATTTTTTTAAATGTTTTTTTTTTTAAGTCATATACTGTTTTCTTATCGTAGACATATATTTATATTGTATGGCAGCATAGTATCATGACATTGTATAGTATATATATATATATATCATAGGTGGAGGTGACTGACAGAACGATTCGATAATTCTCTCCTTCTTCTCACTTTCGCTCTTTCGTGCTCGCATTCTCATTTACACACACTCTCAAGATGGCTTATCTTGACAAGTAGTTTCTATTATACGGGTGACGAGTTTCTTTTTTCTTCTTTTTTTTTTTTTTATTCCTTAAGTCCTCGGTGATGCGTACTAATAACATCGCGGGATTGCAACACTCTTACTGTTCGAAATTGTAATATTTTTCGCGGCGCGCGCGCTCGTGCGCGCGCGTACACACACACACACATGCATCGTGAATTCGCTCTACATTTTCATGGCGTTAAATAATACAACGCCGGCCGCGCATTATACAATATTGTTAATTTCTTATTAATAATAATCAAGCGTTGATTTTCGCATATGTATTATACCCTCGACTTTATCTTGTACAGACTGTATCGGTATAGCGATCGCCCCCTCACCACTTTTCCCGTATTTTTAGCGAAATTCTTCTCTCTTTTCTACCGTTCGCTCATTAGCCTTTGCTAATTGTGGAAACGAGCGATCGACCGTTCATTATGATAAAATCTGGAGCGTATATGCATATATGTATATCGCTCTGCTAATCACTCGTACGCCTTTGACATATTACATTCTGTCTAACCTACTTATATTATATATTATACTATTATATTATTATATAATAGTATAATATCATACTATTATACTATTATAATATATATATATATATATATATATATATATATATATATATATATATATACTCTATTAACGACAATGCAACATTATTAATTTATTCACTATTATATATGCATTTACAATTTTATGCAACTTAGAAAAATAGTCCTGTTGGATGATGCCGGATATCGCCCTCGTTATAATAGCGAACATCACATACAGGAGATACGGCGTGAATTATTTATATACGATGAGTATTTATAGAATTCTCCGCGTGAAAATTATTATTCGATTTTTTGCTTTTACTATTTTCTTCTTCCGCCTCGTCTTCTTCTTCTTCTTCATTGTATCCTCGCGACCCCGCTCAATCTATGAATTTGACCCAATGAATTGACCAACGTTCCCTTGCCGGTAAAAAGTTCGCTTTTACGAAATTTCGAGAATATAGTCAAAAATTATTTTACCTCAAGGCCAAAAGAAATACATGAGCAATATCACAGAATAATCCTCGTTATTTACATTAGGAAAGCCGAGCTTAAATTATACTGAACATTCATTGCGAGAAATTTGAAATGTAAAAAAGTTAATAATTCAGCGAGCAAGTAATAAATCTCAATAGTTGCTTAAATCATTAAACAAATCCACGATGATGATTCATTAAATAATTCAACAATCAATCCATGACAGATAACTGAAAAAGTACAGTTGGATAACATACGTCGATAACAAATAATATAAACTGTCTATATATAAAATTGGTGCTGCTGATGTTGCTCATTCATTTTTTTCTCAAAAGAAAAGTGATTAAAATATTTTAAAAAATTTATTTAAAAATCAAAATACCTCATGATCTATTCATGTATCAACAAATAAAACTACAGCTATAGCACCTGTTCCTTTTGAGCAATGCTCGTCAGTTAATTTTTTTTTCAATTGCAAACACTACAACACAGGTAGTGAATTAATAATACATCTCTATGAATGTTTCATTTAACTCGATTATTGTGTTCAATTCCATGCAAATTATTCAATTAATCGGAATTGAATAAAAACGAAAATATTCAAAATCGAACAATCGTTGCCATTTACAAATCAATAATACTACTAATATATTTATATATAATATATAAAAGGTAATTCTGAAAAATCAACAACTATTCAAGTGCATTTATCGTTTCTTTATTTATTTACTTATTTTTTTGTTCATTTATCTTTTTTTTATCGTAATATTTCATTAACATTATACAGATTGCAGAATCGCTCATTAAAAAAAGTCACTATCCCGACAGAGCATTATATAATTAAATTTATTAAAACACAATTCATTATTAATACACAGACTCGCGGGAAAAAATCTAAGCATCACGTTCGGATTTTCAACACTCGGGCATACATTCGGCCGGTCCATACGATACCCCTATTTGTTTTTCGCGAGCCTGCGTTATCGAATGAATTCAATTTAGCTCAAGCTCTTTCGCAACTATTCAGCATTGCATGAGACGTGGAAACGGTTTTCTTTATCGTTTCATTTTCTTTAATAAAATCTATATGAAAAAACAATCAACAAAACAACGGTATATACTACTATAGTTTATAATCTGGCTCTCTCTCTCTCTCATTCTTTCTCTCTTTCACTTTCTCTCGTGTTTTCAAATCTTTATAATTTTAATTATATATATATATATATATATATATATATATATATATATATATATATACATACATACATACATACATACATACATACATACATACATACATACATACATACATACATACATATATAATATTATCATTGAATACGAAGCATTTTCTCTATTTCCTAAATAGCATATTTATAATCTCTAATATAATTTTTTTGTGATTTGATGCAATTATTAGGTTTTTGTTTTACTTGCAATTGACACTTTTCTTCCCTATAATCCGCTTGTAATCATGAATTCTAACCATGAAGCCTCGCTATGAGAATTTTCATATTTTATAAGGATGGATAAAATATCAAGATTTCTCGAAAATATTGCACTTCCATAATAATAATAATAATAATATATATTTTTTCATCTCTACAGTTTTTATTTTTGATCATTTTTTACGCCTCCTATATATTTATAATCCTGATTAGAAAATAACAAGCAAAATTCTTCGTTTATAGCAGCTGCTGACGACACACTAATGATCTATATAAATATGCTTTAACGAAGAATCCCTATAATGCGTTTATCGCGCATTATCATAGCGAGGCTACGGCCCGGAGATCGTATTGCGATCGTTTTGCCCATATATAAGGCAAACCAAAATTATAACACTCGCCGTGTGCATACGAAGTTTAATGCCTATGTATATGTATAGATACAAGTAAAAATTATTTCATCGAGCCCTCCTATACATTCCGCGCGCGAGTATCGCCTGTCTCGCGTTATATTTATGGTACTTTTGGTTCCATCAAAGCGGCCACGCATTGTGTGTACATACACTTACACTAACACACACACGATCGATCGTCGTTTCATTGGCTAGCTTTTATATGGCATTATACGCAATTTCAAGATCTTTTACTTATATATGTATATATAAAGAAAAAGATTATGGTTCATCTCGATCGTTATACCGATACGTTTGGTACCCTTGTATGGTTTTATCACTCTCTGACTAAGATGATGAACGTTCCAAGACCACGGTTTTAAGCAAAAAGCTCTCCTAAATCTAAATAAATAAGTGTATATATATATATATATATATATATATATATATATATATATATAACATTTAGCCGCGCTGTATAAATCAAGAATGTGAACTTGTTCAACATGCTTAAAACTGTGCTCTTGATCGATGATTTTTTTCTTAAAGGGATTTATACATGTCAATAATAATAATAATAATCATAATAAAAATAATAGTAATCATAATAATATTAATAATAATAGAGAACCATAACATGTGCAACTTGTATTAAACTGCAACCATTTCTTTCTTTCTATTTTTTCTCATACCTTCCATTTTCTCTACATTCTTCAAAAAAAATTCACGCGATTTTATTTATATATAGAATTGTAATATACATTGTATATAATATAACATATGTATAGTATGTATACGTATGTGTTATACATACATATATATATATATATATATATATATATATATATATATATATATATATATACTGATGCAGGATATAATTATGCATGTATACTTGCCTGCCGGTGCACAAATCAATTTTGCGTTCGCTCGTGTCTATTTACATATATTTCTTCGTTATTTCTCGGAAACATATGCGCAAATATATACGCCTGTCGCACCCTCTGTCTAACTCATTCCTCTCTCTCTCTCTCTCTCTCTCTCTCTCTCTCTCTCTGCATGTATTTATATATCTATATACTTATATTTATAATATGCTAGAATTTTCAATTCTCGAGCGATTCGTCTACCGTCTATAGATTTTCTCTCTACTAAATTCTCACGCATGCTTTTCATCGGTTTCTCATTGCTTCTTTTGCTTTGTATCTTTTTTTTTATTTTTTGTATTTTATTTACGTTTTCATGCTACCCAGTAATTGATTTTACGACCACTGCTATAAGTTCGTTTTACAATAATAGCACGTCACGAATTCTTTTCAATTTTTTCGTAATCCCTTAATTGCTTGCGTTACTAGTACATTTTATTTGTTCGTTAAAATCATTTCCGATTTTCATGATCGGGGCGATCGTTTATTCGTGTGCTATTTTACCCGTACCCGTGTCATTTCTTTTTTCTTTTTTTTTATTATTTAGTTTCTGCTAATATATTAATTAGACTTGTCAGAAGAAGCCCAAACACGTTCAACTTGTGATATATATGCATTATATTATATAATATATATATATATAATAAAGTTAAAAATAAATAATTCGAAGATTCTTGCAATCGTATTCTGTCAATCACGATAATTCCTACGATGCACCAAATTGCGATACTTCGTACTGGATACTTTTCCTTTAAATTTATTATTTATTTTTTCCCAGCACGATTGTCTCGTCGATTAATTTTAAATCTGTTTCTGTAATTCGCACATTTGTAATGAACGTACGAAGCTACAACGTCATTCATTTGCCAATGTCATCCACGCCGTGAGTAATTTAATTCCTTTTCAATCTTCCTATCTTTCTTCTTTCTTTCATTAATCGCTGATTTCTTTCTTTATTATTATTTTATTATATATATGCATATATATATATATATATATATATATATATATATATATATATATATATTACTATGATTTATTTTTCATCTGCACATCACGCATTGGAATTCGATTCTCTGCTGTATATTATTAATCGCTTAACATTTTAAACTATTTATTCTCTTCTCGCGTTATTAATGATATATAAGTAGCCGTGATTATGAAATTGATGATGAATTGTGTAATGATGAGCCTTCTTCACTCTTGGAGGATAAAAGGCCCTTGAGGATTATGTTCGTTCACAATGTGGATATGTATTATTATGTAAAAATCGAAGAAGCAATCTGCACTTCGAATGACGACGACCTCAGAGGTTCGGTTCTTTTCTTTTTTCCTTTTTTTCTTTTTTCATATTTTTATAATAGCAATCGAATACATTGCACTGAGAGGAAGCTGATAGCGACAAATGTATTAACTCTGTAATTGAATTGTCGATTAGATAGTTTTGCAAAAGTTTCTTTTTTTTTCAAGAAAAATACATTGCTTTCGTAAAAATTAACGGATGGTAATAATGATCAAAGTTTATAGATAATTTTCGATAAGAGATAATTGGGAGTATATCAATCGTATAAAATATTTAAAAAATAAATAAATAGTTTTTTGCATTACGACTTCTTTAAACCAATTCTTTAAACCAACTTATATTTTCAGCACTATGAAAAAAATTGCAGCGTTTTGCAACTTCAAGAATTTTTTCAGTATTCCTGTAAGATGAAAGGGTACTTACTATATACTTCCTTTGTTCAAATTTATATCCAATTATTAAGAAAGTTTTATTATGTTTTTTTATACATCTATGATATTCCGACTCAATCTATCTCGAAAATCACCCACCGATTTGGATTTTTTAAAACATCCCTTAATTTTTATGATAATAGCATATATAGCGCGTTAATATGAATGGAATGTTGTGAAATTAAAAAACCGTAATTTCATCTACGACAATTTTTTGTTGTTGCTATACAACGAGTGAAGTTATGATTTTCGCAGATGGAACCTAAAAAAATTTAAAACGACGCAAACAATATTTTCTGCATTTTATGAATCGCAATTGTTCAATTTATATTCACATTATAGAGAGGCTCGGGGTTAACTACATGTGCATAATTATTTCCCTCGTACGAGCCCACTACACCTTTTGTTATTCTTTTTTTTACGAAGATATTCACACGGTAAAGCTTAATAAATTTCACGCCTCGCTTATTAAGTCACTTCACTTCTTTTTATATAAAATCGAGATTTCGAATTCATTAAAATGCAAACTCAACGTTCGCTCTCGGTCGCGAGGAAAGCGCGGCGCATGTTTTACAGATTATTTTTCATGTATACGTTCCATGGATATATATATATATATATATATATATATATATGTATATATATAAATATATATGTATATGTATATTTGTATGTGATATGTAAACGGCGACCTAAACTATTCTTTCTCGCGTATTATCTTAGCGCTGCTTTTTCTCTCTGTCTCCTTGTATTTTCTTTTGCGAAAGTTGAACACGCGCTAATCGAAATTGAAGCAATATACGGTATTGTTATGTGCGAGTGTGTGTAATTCAGGAAAGGCGTATGAAAAAAGCGTTCCTAGAATCTGTCGAGATGATAGGTTACTGTATACGTTTTTCTCGCTTCTTTTTCAAAAATCGTGTATTATTTTCAACAGTTTGACGGGGTATGTTTGAAAATGGAAACGAAGAATAAATATTTGATCACTTGTTGAAACTACCACTCGAATAGAATTTTTACTGTTAAATTATACGACTAATTATGAAAACTATTGAATTTATATTATGAATTATAGAAATCATAGATATAATGTCTTCTTCGCGTTATTTCATCGATATATATATATATATATATATATATATATATATATATATATATATATAAAAACGTACATATGAATACTATGTACATACGTCACTCTTGTGGCGCGTTTGAAATTGTAGACAGATGAGGAATGATCATTTTTTCATTTGCATTACGTACTTTCATTTATTTTTATTATTATATAATAATATAAGCACATGGTATTATATATGCAGATTTTGCCCTACTTTGTATATATAATGCACATCAGAGGAATCAACAAATGTGAGGGGTCGATATGTTTTTTTTGTCGCTAATTTACTTTTGCCTTTAGGTTTTACTAGTTTGCAAGAGAGGGGGCATTTTGACACTTTTTTTAAAATTATTATATATTTATAATATGTTTTTTGTTATTATTCCTTTGTAATAGAGAAACGGACAAAGCCACGCTATGTGTGAATGGTATTTTCAATGTAAGCGACGATAAAACTCGCCGAGGTCTCGATAATTATAATTGAAAAATCACCGTAATTGATTGTATTTACAATTTGCAAGTTTTCAAGCTCAAGTTTATACTTTATCAAACGCGTTCTTTATGATCACGACTGCGACCGGCGGTAATTAATTAAGAATCCCTGAAACATCCCTTTTTTTTTATTTTTAAGTAGAATTTTATACCTTTTATTTGATTAAGATTTTTCTTATTTATTTTTCTCGGATAAATTCAGGGTCAACGCAGTTCCGTTTATTAAAAATTAAAAAAATATTTTCAGTACCATAGAGGATTTATTTACTTTTATTTCCATTTATTTTATTTAGGATTTATAGACGATTTGTTAACGATAAGGAAAGTTTGCATAATGAAAATCTTATAGTGGATGAAAGATGATAAGTGCGATAAAAAAGCTAAATATATATTTAGAGTTTATTATGATTGTAATATTTTCCAAAATTCCGATCTCTTACTCAATTGAAAAAAGATTTTTCGAATCAGTATTTTAAGGAATTCGTTATTTGAAGTATTTTACTATTTTAGTATAGCAAGGACGTAAAACGGACACCGAACAACACTTGGACCCAGAGAACAATCTGACGGTGCTTTGTAAAAATTCTTTCCTGGTTATTCTTCAAAAATTTTATTATAAAGCGCAAAGCGTTTTTCAAAATTGTATGCTTCGCGAATTTTTCTAGGTTATTGTTTTTAATAGATCTGTTTTTTTATTGTTTGATAAAAAACACGGTTTGTTTCGTATTCATATATTCATTGTCTTATTTAAGGATTGTAAGTAAAATTATTGTTAATAAGAAATTAGATAAAAGTTCGGCATAATTTTGTTTTGCATTGCGAAAGTCCAACTTTTCGCTTTTCGTACTTAAATATATAATATATATATATATATATATATATGAGCGTGGAAAGAGCATCAAAATTAGTATGACTATAAAAAAAGTAAATAGTTAACATTAATATTTAATATTATTTTTAGAAAAATCTCTTCACTTTAAGGTCTTTATTTATTTATAAAAATAAATAAAGTATAAATTATAAATTTTATTATAAAAAAATGCTTTGCTATTTTAGTATATAAAATTGTGGTCCTTTCAGTTCACTCAGATTATTAACAAGTCAAAATGAATTCTCTATTTGTTCTTCTTCTTTTCGTTTTATAAGGAAGACGAAATCATCGAACTCATTCGTTGCAATAAAAGCTGACAGAAAAAAAATGTCGAAACTCTTTACCTCGTACGATAAATTCTGTGTCAATGATGCAAAAAAACAGTTTAAAATGTTTTTCACAGCAATTATCGAAGAAACCGAGCATTCCGTTGTTTGGTTACGAATAATACTATCGTCTTTACATAGACAATAAGAGATAATTAAAAAAAGAAAACGTAAATTGAACGCTGGGCAATTCTGAGATAATTCCAGTGACGCGAAATTCAGTTGTTTGTATCGTATTACAAATATTATTATAATGTGCTCACTCAGTTCCCATTTTCCGCTTCGTTTGAGTTTTTACAATACATACACAAATTATGTATTGCAACATTTTACCAACAAATCTCAATTATTAGTTTCTGCAATTTGAAAAATTTACGTCTTTCTTTTTGGAACAATTCGTTCCGAAGTGTATGCAAACATGGGGTTATTTTATCATTTTCGATAATATACGAGCAAGAACGTAAATTTTATTTTGTTCGAGTAAACTTATCTTCATTAAGCGTCTGAGATGCATGTCATTTGACATTGTATGATGTTAAGAAAAAAAAATGCCTTTAATCGTTTAATAAGTGAAACGTGACTATTCCTTGAAACGTGAAAGTATCCGCTACACTTTACTAACCCCTTAAACTACGGGAATAAACCTTGCGTGCGACCATTTACGTAATGTACTTCTTGCAAATCTATTTCACATTATCACCGCATACGAGCAAGGAGGGAGGGGATCTGATTTAACTGTATAAGAATCTTTAACATACATATATAGTATTATCGAAAATGTGCGCAGAGAGAAGACTTTTTTTTCTATCTTAACGAGAGTCTTGAGACTATTTACTTAGTTATACACAGATAAGACTGGGAAAAATTGTATACGAAAAAGAAAACTAATCGGACTTCATCGCCTGGTTTCGTTTCGAAAATGTACATTTGGCGCTAAAAATCGTATATACAAACACGATATTATGAAGCCAGCCGAAAGCCATGTTCGAACTGCGTATTCAATTGTGTATTCACGCGCTATGATAGTTTACATCATTAAACTGCTTCTTTTTTAATTTCGGCCATTAATAGACTCGGAATGCAAGTTAATAAATGTTTAAAAATTTATTATCGTTATTAATATAGATGGGTTAATCTTCACTTTAATCTTCTTCTCATTTTTTGTATCTTTCTATTTTGGTATTGTCCGACATGTACTGTTGTTTTTCTCATTCAAAATTCATAACGTGGTAACTTATTTGAAAATGTTTTATACCTTTTCAGTATTATGCTGTGCAACAAAATTTCAATTTGTTTTTAACGCCTACTGCATGGTTTCTTACAGAACTATTAAAGCGAGATTCTAATTCAATTGTAGAATTGAAGAAGTCTGGATTTTGAGATATAAATGCCAATCTGTTAATAATTGAGGTTTCAGAGATATTTGAGGCGATCTCAGAAGAATAGTGAATTTTTCTTATGCATTTCTACACTTATCATCGAATGACATAATTAGCGCCTTGAATATCCACTTTTGTTTGTTCCAATTCGGTTTTTCACTGTCAAGTCATATCAAGGACAGTGTACCGTGCAACTGCATAATGAATGACGACAAACAACTTACAGAAGAGTACTTGACTTCGAGCAGCATATTTAGAGTAACGTTCTGTGTACAAAACTGATAGTGCTATTACTTATGCGCTATAAGTCACAGAAGATGATGACAAAAACAACTTTCTTTAATTATATGAAAGCAACATTGTGTACTTATATAATTGGTCTTTCATCTAATTTGTACAGAAGATTTTCACTTAACACACTCATGGACGAAGAAGAGCTTTTTCATGTAAAATTTAACATTGAGATATAGTTTTCCATCGCTTGCGTAATAAAAAGGAATCAGTGTATAATGAAATTAGTCTGATCAAAAAGGAATCCGTAGGGGAAAAATAGCATTCAAGAATGTCATAATTAGAAAAATTCGATGTTCTTATAACGTTCTCAATATTCCTAAAAAAACTATGGTTTTTACTTTTCCATGCCAGAATATTTCCAAATCAGAAATTATATGAATCATATATTTGGTTTCATCGGTAAAGAAGCTATGCAAGCGTGTATCTCAATCGGGTAGAAAAATGTTGCCCAACCCTATTATTATTATTTTTTTTTTATTTTTTTATTTTTTTTTTTTTAATGCGGTCCGAGCTTAGTGATATATTTAATAATTAGAAGGTTACAGTTATTCACACGTGGTCAACAGTCGAATAACAAAATGCGACAGTGTTCTTCCGTACGGCATCATTCCTTCTACCTTGCTAACTCTCTATCTTTTTTGTTTGTTCTTCATTTAGGCATTTACTTATTCGACAAACAATTTATTATTTCGTGTAGCTTGAATTCTAAATGATTTTGTATCGCGGGTTAACTTCGAAATTATGGGCACCCACGATTATGATAAACGTGGTTACATTTATATATTTATATATTTTCAGCACCTTATATAATCAGTACTTGGCATTTCGACTCTGAACATAACTTTTACGTGATTGTTCTTACGAATGGTTAATATCTCGCTTAATAAAATAGTCAACCAATTCTACATGTACGATCATTAAGCATTTTATACATGGTTGTTTGACTTTTGCATATAAATTTGCATTGTGTATTGAATTTAAAACTTTTACTTGTGCTACGTGTATAAAGCGATAAAAGTCTTTTCAACGAAACTGATGAAAACAAAGATAAAGGATCTTCGTAATATTTTCAAAAATTAAAAAAAAATTTTCCAACCGCGTAGCAAAATCACGAAAGAACTATACCGTATCATAGGTTCTTGCATATTTATATACGCTTATTATAATAACGTTATGACGTACATCGTCGAAATGACGTATTGTGTCGAAGGTTAAAACGAAAAGGATTTTTTGCAAGTGCCCATATACTTATAGTCGAGACGCTGGCTAATAACGATATCATCAGGGTCGTGTTCGTCCAAGCAAGCCGTGGGGAGGGGCGAGGGAGGGGATCGAGAGGCGGCGATAATATAGACAACGATTTTTATGACGCAATGCTCAATGGAGAAAAAAATTTTGTTTTTTTTTTCACTTTGCGAATGCTCGCGAGCATACACGCTGCAACGATATAATACGTTACACGGAGATTTCGTGCTTCGATATGAGGAAAACGGCAAACTAACTAGTACGCTCGGCACGCTAAACAATTGTCAGACACACCTCAGTCGCGCGCGAGAGCGCACCTGTTGTGTACACGCGCGGGAGCCTTAGTTAATTTTTCCGATTAATTTGCTGGTGTTTTTTGTTTTTTTTTTTTTTGTGTTTGGTCGGTGTACATGCCCACGAATTGCGACAGCCACGATAATTTACGAAAATTCGGTATATAGCCTAATCGGGCACAGATTCTTCTGTTTCTTCTTCGTTTTTTCTGCTCCTTCATTATGTGATGGTTTGATTGAATCGGACAGAAAGTATTTGGAGCAGGTGGCAGAGAAAAATCTCGTTGCTCGTCGCAAATGATTAATTGCTTCTCTTCGAATTCTTAAATTTTAACAATGAATTTTTCACATTCAAATTTTAATTAAGTTTAAAAAAACTATATACTAAGTAAGATATAATCATGATATAATGTTAAAATGATAGAAAAACATCTATTACAATTACAGAAAGTTAAAAATGTCAGCGAATTATATTATTATTAAAATGTTTTCTATACAAACTCAACCGACTCTCAACCCTGCCGCATCCAATTTCAGAAGAGGAATGTGCAATAAGCGAGGTGTTTATGTATAAGGTGTAAAATGTACGTGTGCGCGTAAAAATGTGGTTTGCTTAAATGTATACGTTTCAACATTATATATATGTTCAGGTTCAGCAAACGTTTACAGTATATATAGATGAAGATAAAAAAAATTTCATCGAGATCTTATTTAACGCGCCACTTCGAGTTTTCTCCTTTCTCTAAATATACAGAAACGTATTCGTCAACTAGAATATATTTATATTCAATTATTTCGCGTTAATATTTATTATACACTTACTACTGCAGAACAAATAGTAAAAACAATTCCCAATACAGTCGCACACAATTGCATTATATTCTTGATATACGCACGATACCAAATACAGTGTTTATACACACACACATACACACGATATTTTATATATAATATGTATACGCTCTAAGTTGCTTCGTATTTTACAAAAATTTTTGCAGCGAATCAATTTTTTATATATAATTTATTTCGTTCGAAACGATCTACGTTTATTCAGCCTCCCTTTGCAATTATTGTTGTTTTTATTATTAATGTTATTATTAATATTACCGTCATTATTATTATTGTTATTATTGTTATTATTATAATCTTAATAATTATCGTTATTAAGTTATCTTCCATTTTCCCTGTTTCTTTCGAAATGCGATTTCTCTCGCTATCTCTCGCTCTTTTCTCTCTCTCTCTCTCTCTCTTTCTTTTTCCTCAACGAGATGTCAGACATTGCATTAATAATACTATGTGTTCATATAATTATACGTCATCAGAAAGGGTGAACTGTTGCGTTTCTCAAACCCCTTCTCCCCCCTCCCTTACTCTCCATTTTCTCTTTCTCTGTTCGTTTAGTCGTTTCATCTCCTCCGTCGGTGGATCTATTACGTGCGCTAGAGCACGTTTTACCGCAGTGTATAAATGAATTAATTATCGCTTTGCTCCTCCAAGGCTTTTAGCTCGTGACCTTCTCCCCCCCCCTCCTCTCTGTCCCGAGAGCTTATGTATATCTTTCTTTTTATTTCGTCGCTCCATTCTCAAACACGCGCGTATTATTCAAATATGGCGCGGTTACGGCATTTGGCTCTTCCCGCGCGTCTGGACCGTTCGTCTTTTCGCCCCGTCGTTTATGTATATATATATATGAGAGATTTATATACTACTCTGCGGTATATTTTTACGTCTGACGTTATCGGTCAAGGCAGTCCCTCTATATCTCTCTTTCTCTTTAGACTTTTGGCTCTCGACAAAAAGAATGCATAATAATACTCTTCCAATTCGACAAATTCTTATTGATCTTTCCTTATTAGTTTTTTTCTTTCTTTTCCTTTCTCGGTTGTTTTTTTCTCATTTGGTTTGATGTTGTAAAATTAAGAGTTAGGAGGACAGATTTAATCAGAGAGGACATAAGTTAAATGAAGACGAAGATTATTATTATTACTTTTTTTTTTTAAATCGGACTTCTGATGCGCGTGTAAAAATTGGCGATTTATTCCATTCCGATATGGAGTATATGATGTAGGCCTTGTAATAATCTGAATACGTATATATATAAAAAAATTACGCCGACGTTAGAGTATTTCATTATTAATCTATATCGTTTTCAATATCGATCGATATAGTAAATCGTAATAGTATAACATCGGGAAAATAAAAATTCAAAATAAGCGTCAGTCTGTTCTTCTTTTTGCGTGTACGTGTGTCTGTGTCTGGGTGTGCATTAATTTTACATACATATATTCGCGCCGTTGTGTCGACGCAATTTCGTTCGCTTGCTGCTGAAATATGTTTCATTTTTCATATAAATTATATGCTTTACAGATTGCGTCCGCGCGGTGACCCATACGTAAATTATTATCGAAACAATTGAAGGTATATATATATATATATATATATATATATATATATATATATATATATATAAAACAGAGGATACGATTCAATCATAAAAATATACATATACACATTCATTCATTATCAAAGTGACCTGTAGTATATTGATTAAAACCATTTAGAAACTACATATGGTTTTTGCATTTAAATTATATCTTTAGAAAAAAATGACATATTCGCTTGGACCTATTGTAGTTAGATCAATAACGCACGGGAAAGTTTTCGTATAATTTTCAATTTCGTTATCGCTCTTTATCGTTTTAATACATATCGTATTTTTGTTTACTTATATTTATTATATTATGTATATATATCTCATGATCCATTTTTCCGATTGAATTTTTTCTTCTTCTAAAACGCTACGAGGTAATAGTCTTTATCAAAAGCACATGTATAACGTGTCTAGTCTAATAATGTACATGTATCTGTGTATACGTATAGGTACTTATACACACATATATGCAGTATATAAATCGATCATTGTACGAATTTATATAGCTTACACGTGGATACGTCCACCTTAATGTTTTTCGTCCCAACTGTGTATACAGCATCATTGTAAATCATGTGTTTATTATGAACTATATAGTTTGTTTTGTTGTTCCATTTCCTCATTTACACGGGTCATATCGCCCCCCTATAAGAGGGATGAAAAGAAAGCCCGACCAAAATTTCATATATAGGTATAGTATCTATAGGCTTGTATAAAAACTCGACAAATGCCTGTTCATCTTTCTCTCTCTCCCTCTCTCTCTCATTTTGTGTGTATAACATGTACGTTTCTGTCTATTTTAATATTATGGTATAATCACTCGAATCGCCACCTAATCAGCCTTTGAATTTCTTCCCTCTCTCTCATTTTTTTAATATAGAGAGAAAGGGATTTATGCGTAATACATTTGAGCCGGGTGTTTATAATATTGCGTCGCAAATTTGCGTTACCGCACGAAAAACAAAATATAATGTAAACATCCCACGAATGCGTTGGTGAGTGATCTTCGCTCTTGCAAATTCGGCATTAAACTTTCCAATATATATTCCGACAATATGTCAAAGTTTTCGATTATATATGCACTTGTTGATTTTTGTGTTTCGTGAAAACTAATAAACCCGTTAAACGTGGAAGAATTTTGGCAAAATTTGAAAACTTCTATATATACATACCAAACAACTGTTCTTATACGTCAATTTATACAGTGCAACTTACTCGATATAATCAAACTTTATGTATATATATATAGTGCGCGTCCGTGCAACGCAACGTACAATGCCGATTTCCTTTTTAACGATTCCAACCACCCGTATATATACCGTATTACCGCATACATTTATAAGGTATCACACACGGTTGTACGACATTTTATACAGCTATATATAAGTTGGAAGTTTATAACGTGCGTTTAGCAACGAATTTGCATAATATAACAACGTAAAGAGCTTTAGTGCTCCATGTTACACCCAAGTGCAGTGCAAAATTCGACAAAATGAAGATCACAAAACCCTACAGCACCGTGAAACTTTGTCCACATACGCACAGGCGCGCGCGCGCGCGCAAGTACCTACTTTGTATATGTAACTTTCTGTATTATCGGTCATCACGAGCGACGACCTCGCAAAGTAGGCGTGCATTAATATATATCTACATATATACACACCTATATATATATATATATATATATATATATATATATATATATATATGCACTGAAAGAAATGACTTCATTGCGAATAATACCAAATAAATAATCTAATCTAGAATTAAAGAAATATTTATAAGATTCAAGTAAAAGTTTTATTTGTATCAAATAAACTTCCCTTGCATCAAATAAATATGTTCTTAATTTTAGAGAATAATTATTTACTTGTTAAAATATTCAAGGAATAATTTACTTCATTTAGAATGTTCAGAAAATTTTTCTCAGTGTATATATCTATATGTATATTTAATGTGTATATGTGTATAGTATATATTAATGTTCTCCAATGAAACTCTAGCGGCGCATATAATATTGTGCGCTAAAAAAAGGCCGAGGCGGATGACATGGTACACACATAAATCGATCGGGATAATATACGTATCAATACGTATCAGCGTATATATATATATATATATATATATATATATATATATATATATATATAAATAACATCCCGAAGTGACAAATTATGCGCCGGAGATCTTATCGCAATCGGCACGGTATTTCGATATTACAATCTGCGCGTGATCGCACCCAGGACCAATGAAGCGATGAACGACCCTCTAGTTCCGCTCCATGATCGTGTCGGGCGCGAAGCGCAGAAGCTTGTCTCAGTGTTGCTTCGTGCTGACGATCTTGGCGAGGTGATCGTCGTCGCTTGCCTCGGCGTCGGCCTCGACGCCGCGCTCGCCCTCCTCCTCTTCGGGGTGGCTGGGCGCGCCGTCCTCGGTGTCGACGCTGCTCGTCGGCGTCACCTGATCGGTGGTGCCGTTCGCGAAGAAATTTACCGCGCCGTGATGCTGGATGCTCTGGTGGCCGTTGCCGTTGCTGTGCCCGTTGCCGTTGCTCATCGCGCTCAGGAAGGGATTGGTCGGGTGGGCGAGCGGCGGCGGTGGCGGCGGCAGCGGCTTGCTGTTGACCATGATGCTGGCCATGTTGGCCATGCCGGCCATGGGGCTGTTGCCGCCGCTGCTGCTCGAAGTCGGTGGCGGCGGGAGGCCGGAACTCGTCGGTGACGCGTTCGCCGCGGCCGCCGCTGGCGACATCCGGTTCATTTTAACCGACTCCTGATAGCTGTTGGAGTCCTCGCTGCTAGGTGAACCGGGGGATGAAACTATCACCTGTGGGCATAGAGAGGCCGATGGAAGAGGGTGGCTTGCGAGATGGAAAGGGGTGGGGACACGCGCCGTGATTTTTTGTTCTCATTGTTAATCAGGGTTTGATGAGAAACTTTATATATGCATATATCACAGATTCTTCATTAATCTTTATTCATATATTTGTCAGACTACTGAATTAATTGAATCGATACTTTCAGTAATTTTTTTACTAAGCGTTCGTTATTTTTATTCAGTGATCTAAAACAAACAGAAAGCTAGTTTATGGATTGTTAAGCTATAGTTTTTCTTAATTAATAAAATTATTATTCTATGGCATTTATAACATTTATCTTTTAATTATTCCCCGAGGATTAGAATAATGTTTTCGTTTCTTTACTATAAATCAAAAGATTATTTTTTTCTCGAAAATCTCTAGATCGAAAAATTAGTTATTAGCTAAGTATGAGTAAAATTGAGTAAAAATGTCAAGCAAACTTCAGGCAGATGCTTATTCTCGACATATAGTTTTCCAAAAATTTTTGAAGTAGTCGATATCAGAATTCGTTATGATATTTATAAATGTTAATTTCGGCATATGTACGAAAATAATAATTGTTCGATGAATATAAATAAAGTCATACATTAAAATTCTATCGAAGCTACTGTCGAAATAAAATTTCGATAAAGCTAAAAAAAAAAAAATACTGTTTAAAAATACTATGCAAAGGAAGAAAAATAAATCAAATGAAAATAGATTCCAATGTTGTAATTTACAAAAATAATTGAATTATATAGGTATAATATATTTTTATTTCTTGTTTCAGATAGTAATATATTTTCTTTTTTCTATATCCATTTAAACTCTGGTTTCGGTGACCACGAGTATCTTAAATTACTACTCAATATACAAATTTTTGCCATTCATATTAGGCTAATAATGGATTTATTTACAGTTTGAATTTTTTCAGCGCATAGAAATCTTATTCATCATGTAGAATGACAAAACCAAATTAAGCTATCTTTTTATAATTAATAATTTGTAATCGATGAACTTTTTATATAGAAATAAATATTTATTTTTTTAAATAGAGTTTAAGCGTTTTATCAATTTAATTTATTAATTTAAAAAATATAAAAAATAAAACCATTGTTATTTACAAGAACATCAACGTGCAATTATTCCTGCGAATATCAGAAAGAAGATTTGATTCTCTGTCTTTGAAAATATTTTAAAACACACACACATATATATATATATATATATATATATATATATATATATAAATACAAATAATAAATTATACATATCTTTTTTCTTTGTTCGCAATAGCATGCCGTGAAAATAGTGAGAAAACAGGCAATTGGAGTGCTTAAATCTTATATATGTATCTAAAAACGACCAGGCTTACAAATATTCTATGAGGAAAACGACGACTAAATATTAAGAAAGTGCGAATGATAATGAAATAAACGAAAACTGAAAAACGAACTGAGTTAGAGCCAGGGGCGGGGGAAGGGTAGGTAAACCATAACGATAATGTACCTGTGCAAGAGGAGTCGTCGTCTCTGTGCTGTTAGCGATTGGGTAGAGCTGGCAATTTGCGTTTGCTCTGAATACGCATCCAAACAAAAGATAAAGAAGACAACGTGAATACGTCACTAATCATAAATAATGAGAGGGGAGGATATACAGAATTTAATGAGAACAGGTAATGAGAATGAAAGGGAGTGTTCTTTAATCAGTGGTGCATTATTGAGATAAACCGCGAAATAACAGAAAGGCTGATATGCTTATTATTTTTTAAATACAATTATTCATTTGCAAATTAGAACTAAAAATTGTACTTGTATCGACTGTTCTGAATTAAATTAATAAATAATACCGATAAAATTCAACTAATATATAATACCGAATAAATATTTATTAATTTAATCCATTTGCAAAGTCATTTTCTCAATATATATTCAGTTTCTTCCAACTTGTATGAACATTTAAAACATGGAGAAATATTTATTGCTTTAAAATCGTACAGCAGTGTCTCAAATTTATAAATAAACCATATAATTAGGTTGAATTAAAAGCATAGCAAAGAAACAAAAAGATTTTGCGGAATTTTGAAAAATTAAATAATTTTGTAATATTTATTTTCATTTTGAAAGATGAAATACATTGATAGAGAGACAAATGATGAGAAATGAATGTCTTTCATGTCACTGATGAGTCATATACTTTGTAACGGATCCGTACCCAGATGAAGACAGAGAAAGAGAGAGGGGGAGAGGGAGAAAGAGAGCGAGAGGGAGAGACAGAGAAAATAGAAAAACATGGTGTAACGCATACAGATTTTAGAGAAATGGGAATGTAGAAATAAATGGTAGGCCGACTAATTTTGTATGCAGTAACTTTTTCTGTAAGGTACATTCGAAATTTGCCACGATTCCATGCATTGAACCATGATTTGAAAATGGTGCGAGTGAAGAAGTGTAAACGAGCAAAGTACATAGACTGCACGCTGAAGGTAAGTAAGAAATATTTTTAGACTCCATTATTACTAGGGTGATTGTTACAATACTGATCGAGGTATCTCTGCAATTTAATCCACTAACGAGCTGACTTTAAATTACGAATGTTCACGTTCAAAATATTTGCTTGCTGCTCGAACAACATACGTAAAACTATACAATAAGCCCCAAAAACACAGGAAAACTAAAACTTTAATCTTTTTAAAATCAAATATCGAATTGGCTTTTAAATAATAAATTTCAATTAAATTTTGTATTTTATTATCTTATTAGAGTAAACATTTGTAAAAAATTCTGAGATAACTATTTATGATTGTTACCCACATTAATTGAAAAGCTTATAACGTTCTGTGGACAACTTACGAAATCGGTATAACATATACAACGAGCAAGCAAACGAAGCTTTGTATAAAGCATTAAATTTGCTGTCAGTTGCTTTTTAAATCATGAATTTATTTTTTATTATATTTTAACCAGATGGTATGCTGAAATCTTGTAGATACTGATAGCAGGCATTAATTGTAGGTAAGTTTATTAACGAACATATTGTTTTGAACAAATATTAAAATTTTGCAACAGTTAATTAAGTGAAAATTATCCATATTTGCAAATTTGTTTATTTATGAAAAATTTATTTATTACGGATTTGAATATTCTCTAAGTATTTTATATTGTAATATATATTTTCAAGTAATTTACGAATAATTCGCATAATGAAAAGATCTCGACTTATTTATTAAAAAATTTCTTTTGTGAAAATCTACATTCTTGAGAAACTTAGTCACATCAATAAATTCCGTGAATTGAATGAATTGTCTAAACTTTCGGTGTCGTTTTCATGGAACCATTTATTTTTGTCTGTTAAAAAGGCATTTGATTAAATTATGACTTCATTATTTAATGTAAATTCTCTTTTCCTAGAATTTGCTTTTCAGGTTTGCGAAGAGTTACTAATAGAGAGAAACCAGTTTTATAGAAAATAGTGGATAAGGAGTTTCAAGTTTAATTCGTCGAGTTTTGACATTGTAACCATTAGTTTGGTAATGGATGCTACGCCTCGTTAAACTTTTATATTTTTTCAAAACGGTATGATTTTGATTTCATTTCAATTAGTAATGAGTAATATTAGCACCATGTTCTTTTTTTAACTAAATACTTATTAAATTTTTACTAAACGTTTTTTCGTTTTTAAATACTATTTTTTTAATTTTTAAATATTATACGATGGCAATTTGTATATTATCTTCTATTAATTTACTGCAAATATACGTCAAAATTATTATTCTACGCATAACACAGCACAGTAACCAAAGCACAATTATGTATTGGAATATTAAAATTATGTATATGCCCTATATGCCCTATAACTTACCAAATATTTATATAGGGAATATTAGGCTTCAATCGAAATTGTTTAAGAAGTAATTTTAGTTGAAAAGTATTGTAAGAAAGCAATGATTCTTAAATGATAAATTGCATTTATAAAATTAATTTATTTTCTTGCTTTTGGACTATTGGTACGTATTTGTTTAGAATATTCAGAAACTTGCATATATAGGTTACTTAAGATTTTCATCGATTATTCATGTTTTAAATAACAATTTAGGAGAACATTTAAGTGATATGAAGTCTATCATACTATAAGTCTAAATTTAGATTTTTTAATTTTTTTCATAATATGACCATTACTTCAGGAGGTGGTCATTTATTGGTCGATTTACCATTGAAAACGTTTACAATAAAATGAAAAATTTATATTATAGTAATTTGAACCTACTAGTAGAGCATATTAATGTAATTAACATCAAGAAATAGCATTTATTATATAGTAAGAATTCTTAATCTATTATATTTATATGAATATTTAATTTAAAAAAAATTTTTTAGGTATATTTGAGTAAAATGTGTAGAAACTAATATAAAAAGTATCATTGTATAATATTTAAAGTAAAAAAAAAATATTAGTATTAAGCAGTGAAGAAACTAGTAAAGGTTCAATAAATATTTAGTAAATAAAGGTAAGTAAGGTACCATTTTTAGTCAAAATAAGATTCGGTATTATAATCTCCCCTTGTTTGTGAACTGATTACATATGGTTATTATTGACACACACTGGATTCTTTGTAACACTTTTTAAATAATTTTTCTATCAAGATATATTGTTTTGCTGTTACCTCAGTAAATAAATCGTTTTAAATAAGATGCTATTACTTTATTAAATTAAAATAAGATTAAATCTAATAATTGAAAAATCTTTTTATATATTGTACATATCTGTTAACTTTGAGAGATTGATTGAAATCAAAAATCTTTTAGAGACGTGCATAGCGATGTATATTTATGCAGTTGTAAATTAATAATATATTAAAATTAAAGAGCACAATAATGAAGTAATATATGTAGATACAATAGGCAAACGTAAAAGTATCAGCATGCTCACTTTTGTGAAAATAATGTGAGTTTGAGGAAGTTTCAGAATATGAAAACTAGAAAAAGACGATTTTGGTGTACATACGAAATAAAAGTAATAAATATAAATTTGATCATAAAATAATAATAATATAATAATAATTAAAGCTCTCAGAAACAGGACTAATTAAGTAATTGATTAGAGAAGACAATTGACGATATATAAGTGTCAGATAAGTGGGGGGAAAATCAAGAATCGCGTACCTGTCGCGGCTTGATTGGCGGCGGAGGCGGAAGCCGTGGCGAAGTTGTGATGGGCTGCTGCTGCTGCTGATGCTGAAGAGCTGATGTAGTAGTGGGGGGCAGTTGATGATGTGAGGGTTGCTGCTGCCAGAGCAGCCCGGTTCGAGGCAAAGTTCCCTGCTGATGCTGAATGGAATGCTGCTGCTGTTGCTGTTGCTGCTGCTGCTGGTGATGCATTTGTTGCTGATGCTGCTGCTGCTGCATGAATTGCTGATGCTGCTGCTGCTGCTGCTGCTGCTGATGATGCTGATGAAGGAGCTGTGAGGCAGCCGTAACCTGCGGCTGATGTGAACTGCTGTTGACGAGCGCTGGCGTAACTCGAGGAAGTGTTGAACCGACTGAAGAAATCTTCCGAACTGTCTGTGAAATGAGCTACTGTTTACTCAGCACTTACAAGATTGTCGGATATTATATAAGGGCTTGTACCTTACAGGAAAAAGTTGCTAAAATTTTCGCAGTATCGTTGATTGCGAAGAGTATTGCAATGCAACACTATGAATTTGATATTCATATTGTATAGAGAAATTTCAAAGTTGAAGCAATATTGTTTTTAATAATAAGATAATGATACACTACTCTTTGAATTCTATAGTATATAGTTAGATAAAGTATTGATATGTTAAAAATAATTATTAGTAAACTGAATTAATTAAATCTTTTTATTATTTGAATGTTTTTGTTATAAATATTAGTTTTGCATTGCAATTATCAAGGATATTAGAACATATATAGTTCTGCAACTTTTTTCTGTAAGGGCCAGCAACGGCTGCTAATTATTTTCCTTTTAGGTAAGAATTTTTGGTAAGTGTAATAATATATGCAATAATTAAGTGCAGAATTGAATGATAAAATAATTTTTTATCGAACTTGATAGTTTAGCTAAAAGTGTAGCATGAAATTGTGCAATGTACGTTTTTCTTGATAAATTAATCCATTTAAACTCAAAATATTATAAGATGCATATAAATAATGCATAAATAAATTTGAAAAAATAAGATCAAAAATTGCGCATAATGTGAAGATCGAGATGTGAAAAATGATAATTAAATTTGCGCTAGCAAAATTATTATAATATTCAAATAATAGCGTAAAAAGATCAAAGAAAATAAAGCAAGGCCATTGGTGGATGATTAAAGTGCAGATAAGTCAAAACAATCACATTACCTGACTTGACGGGCCATATTTCAAGAAGATACTTGAGGACAGCTATGGGCTGCTGGAAATCAAGCGGTACTCCCGTTTCGTCCGAATGCAACATTAGCACAGGACCGAAGCAAACTGCCAAACTGGCCGGTGACATTTTGTTACATTGAGAAATGACCATGGCGAGATGATCGAGTAGATAAATTAATGTGCACTGCAACATCACATTATATATTAATTTAATTATATTTCATCAAAGAAAAACTTAATCTAATTAAGTAATTGTTGTTAGAATGCTTCATGTTATTTATTATTTTCAATTTAAAATTCCTTTCATTATACATTTTTATTTTCTTATATAAAATTAATTTTACCTTATTGACAGTAGGTAAGCAATCCAATATGCTAAACATTAATTTTGCGTTGCCCTGCGGATCATCGGGTAGACAAACTCCAAGTGCGTCGACCATCATTTGGTAGAGGCACTTCGTGAACAATGGCTCTGGTAGTTCCCTCAAGTAATCTTTTAAGACCCCTAAGATAATACATATTTTGCATCGTATTAAAAATTTTGATTAATAAGAATTAAATCTAGCAATGGAAAACATAATAGTGCATCGGCGAAGCAAATGAGATTTTAATGAACATTACCTGTGATAACGTTAATGTCTGGAACGTTATCCGATGATAAGTCGACCGACCTCGCGTTCCTTTCAAATGCCTCCCTTAATATCCGTTTTTTCGTAGCCGAGCCACAAAGTCTGTATAAACCTATAATTATAAATGGTAAAGTATTTTTAGAGATTTCATTATAAATAATTAATTTGAATTATTTAAGACACAATCGATATTGTTATTATTAACAAATGATATTATTTAATTGTCCACTCTATTGATAAGTTTCTAGAATAAACAATAATATATAAGTATTAATTTCTTATCAATTATTTTAGGAATAAAACTTAGTTACTTATTAAACAAAACATGCGTCAAGTATTAAGAGAGATGAATTTCATAAATCTATTTATCAAAATGATATATTCCGAACAGTAATTCCTTTTTTATTAACTTAGTTTACCGATGATATCCAGTCCTCTTTTCTCAACCTCTTCAACACAACGCCAAACTATTATTGGTACATTTGATACACCGCCACCGCCCAAAGCAAGGGCTGTCGACACTCCACCCGGAAGTCCGCCAGTTTTACTTTCACGAGTAACCTACAAAGATCATAAAACAGAATTTATGTAAATATTGACAAAAAATCTATATATACAATATAACGGTCATCATTAAAGTTTCTCTATCGTGTCAAACGCGTAGACAAAACAACGTTTTAATTCCGTTGTTAAGCCATTGTTTAAAAAAACAAATATCGTAAAGCTAGATTACTATCATCGGTATTACTGCAGCATTTATATTGTATATGTATTGCTAAATCTTATGATCTTCCCTACCTTAAATTTTTAAATTAATCTCTCTCAAAAATCGAAGCTTATATTCGCCTTCTGTCGTGGGAATAAACGCCCTTTGACAGTGGTAGAAGAACTCAACAGAACCTTAGAAATGCGAAATTACTAAGACTAAGTTCTAGCAATACAAAGAATTAGAATGCAGTGTTACCAAAGATTCTGGTAATATTTCACTCTGAATATTTAACCATATACATTTCAAAACTCACGACTGTATCAAGATCGATTCCAAAGAGGGGTGCGATCCTCGTGGCCAGTGAGATGACGGGCAGGCCTCTTCTACGGAACGTCTGGCTCGCATCCGTGTAGCGCAGCCTCAGGTATATCGTGCCGCGCGGTTCGACCTTCACCGCAAGCTGATGAATGGGCGACTCTTTGAGTAGGGTTGCCAAATGAACTGAGCCCTTATAGCAGAGTTTGTGTCGGTACTGCGGATCCCAGGAGTAGACCAGCAGGTCGAGCTGACGATTGCCCACGAGGTCCAGCTCGAAGTTCTCGTCCCAGTCGAACATGAGGTCGCCCGTGCGGACCACCGTTCGCGCCTTGTGTACACGGTCGCACTCAAGCACGCAGTAAAGATCCCTCAGGCTGCAATTAACTGTTTGCAGAAAAAGAAAAGGGGTGGTAAAATCCAGATTCACGTTTTATAAAGTATTTAGAAATCATTATTTGTGCAAATATTCTATTTATGGACGAGATTCAGATTCGTATTTGTATAAATTAGTTAAATTTGAGTTCATTAGTAATGGGTCATGGATTTGGCTTAAATTAAGTAAAATAACTGATTTCCTTAATAAGTAGCCCCATATCGTTTTACAAGTTAAAGCTAGCAGATTCAAAGGATATGATACTTTCTTGCTTATACAATTAGTACTTTTTGACATATTTAAAGAAATATCGTAATGCTACATTATTGGAAATCTTTTGTGACGCTGCATTACCATTGTTTGCAATTCCAGAACTCGGCCTTAATAATCTGGGATTTGCAAGCTGCTTTCTAAAATTTGTAAATATGTATCGATGCATATTAATCATAAGCTTCAATGATGGATGAAAAGTTATTTGGATATTTGTTTTATGGAAATTGGAAACCTGAGCTATCCAACATGGAATTCTAACAATACTTTACGATACAAATGCAATTATGTTAATTTATTTCTTTAGTTATTGTCAATTAAAGAATGGCCGAATTTTCTCACGCTGGTGGACAATGG
This sequence comes from Sycobia sp. Sy_11, assembly GCA_018907035.1. Lineage (NCBI taxonomy): Eukaryota > Metazoa > Arthropoda > Insecta > Hymenoptera > Epichrysomallidae > Sycobia > Sycobia sp. Sy_11. Next base: position 1,515,352 of record JACCIC010000042.1, read on the forward strand.
CAAATTGGTCGAACTTTAAATGACAGTAACAAAAACTGAACACGGATATAAGTAAAAGTTTATGCCATATATCGAACTTTTTCAATCAATGTTAGCGAAAAGTGGAATTTATAGTTTCAAAAATATATCTAACAGAAAATTTAATTGATGAAAGTACTAATTATAAATAGTAATATATCATATCTTGAGAAGATCTCCTTCTAATCGAATAAATATTTGAGTTTTGGAACTATAGATGGCTCAATTTTGAAGAAATCAGAGTTACCTTACTCAATGTAGAAGAAATCCGTGATCCATATATCTGATCATTTTTCACATAATCACTAAATTATTATCAATGTGAATACATTATAAATATTGCCAATGATTGGGTTTATACAAGATTCCAGTATTTTTCACTGGGTCAATTTTACAAACTTAATTATGTTTTATATAAAATTAAGCTGCAACAAAATTTGCAACATATCTTCAGTTTTTAAATATTGTTTTTTTGATTAATGATTTGCAGTTTTATTTACTGCTTTAGAGACTTTCACATCTTGTCGACTGTAAATCAGTATTTAATTATATATTGGTGGCAGAAATTAAATTATTTGAATAGTAGATATTGAAAAAGCTATGTTAATAACAAGTAGATAATCTAAATGAAAATGTATCGGTTCGAAAAAACCTTTGAATATATAAACTTTCAGACAACGTAGGTGAAATTTGTAGAATTTCAAACAATATTTGTAGGAAGTTAATTTGAAAATTGAGATAAAAATATGTGTTTTTCAAAAATATTGCTTCTAACAATTAATCTTTCCAAATTTATATTCAATTTACGATAATGGGCTCGGAATGAAGTGATAATTTTATGTTAAGACATGCGGTTACATTGAAATTTAAAGTAATTCGTATGCAGTTAATCATGGTACTAACTATAAGTTTCTGAACATGAAAGATAATACCAATAATAATTTGCTAAATTGAGATCGATAACTATCGATAAATTGATTGATTTTTGTTTATCAATCATATCTATCTAAGAATAAGAAAAAACTTTAATATACAATAAGTACATATATTTACCTATGCTAGGCTGACCCGACGGCGTCGATGGCGTCGTCGCCGCCGAGCTCGAGGTGGTGGCGCGTAGACCGCGCCCTGCCAGGAGGTGCACCCAGAGGAGGCCGCTCACGCCGCTGGAGAAGTCGCTCCCGGCGCTGTCGGCGAGCGTGCTGAGTAGGGAGCTGGTCGAGCTGGGCGTCCCGACGGTCGGCGGCTTCTCGATCTTGTATTTCAGGAACTCTGCAAACCGAAACGAAGACGGGGGTGACTTTATTTGCGGACGGGAGCAGCAGCGTGTCGCGCCGACCTCAGGGTAAACGTATTTAAATGGGCTTAGTTGGGCGTTCGTTCGTGATTTCCTTTTTTTCTGTCTTTTTGACTATCGCTGTCGGTATTTGTGCTCCGGTTGAAGTCGTATGAATAATTTCGAGTTATTTTCAGAGCTTGAAACTGTATGGAATTATTTGTTTTGTTACGTGTTATTAGTAGTTCGAGTGTAGTGCGAAACTGCATATAAATATCAAGAGTATTGGGTACTATAGTGAATAGTTAATTATTTATATTTCAATTTCTACTTTGTCGATCGGGTCAGCTTATCGAAACGTAATATAACATTGATTACATCTGTAATGAAATAACATAACAACGTGTGATATATAAACGAAATAATTGAAATTGCCTAATTAGACGTAAAGTTCAGACTGTTATAATTTTAATGCTTACTAATTTGGAATGAAAAGCACCAAAGTCAATCAGTTATATCTAGAGCTAAAATTTATAAATTCTAGAAACTTATTTTCACAGATAAAATTTAAAACTTCTAATATAATACGTAACGTAAATAACTATAAGCTATAAATTTTTATAAATCGCAGGGCGAAACTATTGAAAAATTTGAAAGAGATTAACAATTAAATGAATTTTGAAACAGATAAACTTGAAATAATAGTATTAAAAACATAACGAACGTTTCTCTTGAATATAAAAATAAAACCCCCCGGAGCGTGATTGATTAAATGTCGGTGGAAAAAGACGCGTATAATCGGCCTTTAGTTTTGTTCAAAACAAGCTAAACAGAAAACAAAAATTTTTCCCATAATTGCTTCAATTTGTTTTAAAACGGGCGTCCATATAAACACTAAATATTTAAATGTGTCTATTTATAATATTGTTATACAATAATAAATTTCACAAATAATTATTACTTAGTTCTATAATCTATATTACGTACATTTTATAATTCTTGTATTACACAATACGTTTATATATATATATATATATATATATATATATATATATATATATATATATATATATAAAACTCTTATACAGACTGTGTGTATGATAATAAATTTTATAACTTGCCATAAATGCATTTATGACGTGCGCAGATTGCTTCTAATAACTACTCCTGTCTAAATTATGGCATAGCAGGCAGATCAGTAGTGTTAACAAAGTAGAGCGTATAATGTAAAATAATGTTGAATACTTGAATTTAAACAAATCCTTCATATCACTGTCCTATGTTATTTTAAACGTATTTGAAAGAAATTTTATAAGTAATGAGATAAAACTGTAACAGAGACAAGAGAATATTTATATTTTATAACTATTTCTATTGATCCTCAGACCTGTAAAATCAGCGATAAAATCTCAAACGCCCATCAATGAATATTATTACAGACACTTTTTTTCCGCAAACCGAACGATTAATAATCTGATGGGCTCAACATCGAACGCTAGTTCGATTGATAATTTAATTAAATTTTTTCCTTATCGTAACTTCGCCCGATCGTAACTCGATCATTCCGTGCAATGATATAGCATAATGCATCGTATGCATCATCCGACGATTTTGCTCGGGTATACGTATTTGCCCACTTCTAATCAAGCAACTTGCAAATTGCACTGTACGACGGGCGCTTTAACGCGCGGTTCCGGGAGAGGGAGGGGCGGCCCGTCCAACTAATCCCCGCCGCAATAAGGGATTAAAGTAAGAGCAGTAATAACATCGGGGCGTAAAAGGCGCGACGATTAAGTATAATATAAACGCAGAAATTTCCCGACTATGGGAATTCTCTCGCCCTCCGTCCCTCTTTCCCATCTGCGACGCAATCCTTCTTCCCTCCTCCGCGCCCCTCTAACGAGGCCAAAGGGTCGAATGACGCGTTTCTCGTCGTCGATGAGAAATGGGCGAAATTCATCGTGCGGGCGCAAGAAATCGAAAATACCGGCGTAGGTAATTTTTTAAATTGCATTTATCAACGGATCATTACAGAAGTGTCTCCTGCTAAAAAGTCTACTAACACTTACTAGTTTTACGTTTGATTAATTTTAGCTCATACATGATAATCCATTCTTTAACATGGTCGTATGTTTTTTCCAATTGATAAGAGAGGATTGTATCTCTGATAATGTTTTTTTTAATGGACATCCAATTTATCGCTTGTCGTTTTTCTTTCAATTTCTTTGTATTTCGGATTGAAACTTATAAAAGGGATAAAATAAAATTAGTTGACAAAATTTCATAAGCGCATGTTCCATAGTGATCAGCGCTATTAAGACAGAAGCAAAACTTGATTTATTTAAAAATGTTCTGTTATAAAATTATTCTCATTATTCTCATGTCTTATTTTTTTCAAAATAATAACAGTGATTTTAGAATAATATAAATTTATCATAATAAATAATACACGTTTTGAGTTCGAGGGTATTTTCTAATTGTCAATATACAAAGTCTATTCTTCTCATAATATTATTAAATTTAAATTCAATTAGAAAATTTATTTGTTCTAGAAATTGTTAATGTTCATTAATATAAAGTATTAAAATTAAATATGCAGATGTTATATTTGATTTTAGTAAACGATAATTGAAGAATATATAATATTTATTTTGTACGAATTTTAAAAAGTAGTGCTTTAAATAAAATTTTATAAAAATAATAAAATATGTGTGTAAAATACATGGGCTATGTTTACGCTAATAAGAGAAATTTCTTATACAAGATTTCTAGAATAAGTAATAAAAATAAATTTTTCTTCAGCAATTGTCCTTTACGGATAGAGAAATAATTTACTTTTTAACATTATAGCGGTATGAAATGTAGCTATGTGTGAACCATTTCTATATTAAATATTTAGCCAACGAAATCAAAAAGTATAGTTAGTATGAATGTCAAAATAAAAAAATCAAATATATGGATAATGAAAAACATATATGATAAGATTGGAAAAGATTATATAATGATTTATGTATATTCGCAAATTTATATAGGAACTTCAGATACATATAAGTTATACAGGAGTATTTATAGGATGATTTAATATTCAAATCTAATACATATTAAAATCTTGAGAAATTAAGTATGACTTATAATGCACTCAGCAAATAACATTTAGTACTCGAAGAGTGTTTAGTAATTATTACTTAGTCTTTAGTTTATTCTTTCAATTATATATATTTAGTAGGTCAAATCCACAAATGATAATTACCTTGCTGAGATTAACCTTGTATGATGTACTCAGACCAATTAAGACAAAAAAAGATAAAAAAAATTGTAATAAACAGGCATAACAATAAACAAGAATATTTTAGGTGACGCTTACTGCAGTCTTGAAAAGAATTCGAATGATTATTTTTGGTTTATGTATGCCAAACCGAAGTGCTTCCGTTCCATAGTCATCAATCAAATTGTATTGACTCAAAAGAACAATTTTTTTTTTTTTGTTCAAGTCGTGAAACAATAGGCTCGACCGAGCACGCAAGAATATCCACCAGTCCGTCTCGCTCACCTGCGGGATTAATGTCGAGCAGTCTTTGGTCGATGCTCCTCGCCGGGGTCGGCGTCGGTATGCTACGCGTCGACTCCAGATCCAGGATGTTGCGCATCCGCCTGACGCTGGTGCTCGCCCTCGGGGCGACCACCGATCCAACCGCGCCACTGCCGCCCCCGAGTGTCGCCGACTTCTGTTGATGGCTGGCGGCGAGGGCCGAGCGCGCGGCGTTCGCCGCGGCCGAGGACGATCTGGGATTGCCGGCGGCCCGGTGCGCCGCCGACGAGCTGATCGCCGTGGAGGCGCGCAGATTCGCGAGGTTGACCTGCTGGGCCGAGGCGGACCTCGTCGAGAGCCGATCGAGGGTGCTGGACATGGGCCGATAGCCGCCGTAGCCGCCGTAGTCCGCCTGTGGATGAAGAGGCCATTGGTTAAATGGTGTATCTGTGTGTGTGTGTGTCTGTGTGTGTGTGTGTGTGAGTCTGAGAGAGAGAGAGAGAGAGAGAGAGAGAGAGAGAGTAAGAAAGAGAGACGTAGAGAGAAAAAGAGAACGGGCGAGAGAGAGAGAGAGAGAGAGAGAGAGTACGAGAAAGACAGACAGAGAGAGAGAGAGCGAGAGAGTACGAGAAAGACAGACAGAGAGAGAGCGAGAAAGTGAGAAAGACAGCCAGAGAGAGAGAGAGAGAGAACAAGAAAGAGAGACGTAGAGAGAAAAAGAGAACGATTGAGAGAGAGAGAGAGTACGAGAAAGACAGACAGAGACAGAGAGCGAGAAAACGAGAAAGACAGCCAAAGAGAGAGAGCGAGAGAGATCGACAAAATGAGAAAGACAGAGAGAGATAGAGAGAAGAGAGAGAGAGAGAGAGAGAGAGAATATAAGGTTGCCAAGTGAAATTGATGGCTTTTGCGGGAGTTGCCGGACCGAGAGTTTGTTGCGGCGAGGCGGGGGTGATTGAGAGGGAGAGGCTTGTGGTTAGTATGAATTAGAGTATATAGTAGTATTTCATATATATATATATATACATTACACATATATACCGTACACATATATGAGCAATGTGTATTACTTTGGGAGTTTCTATATAGTTGAAACAGCGATAGTTTCTATTTTCATGGAATGTAGACCACTGTAAACCTGAAATTGCGCGCAAATTATAATTTGAAATCTAGGCAGCTGTGCTTTTTGTTTTTTTCTGTTTTTTTCGATTTTATATAATAAAAATAATACTTTTAGTATCTTTTAGAAAATTTTATATAACAAGTATAAAACAGTGCGCATAAAAAATTTATGGTCTACGTTAAAATTTTTATTATAACTGAATAAAAATAATTTAAATTAAAAAATGTACATTATGATCGTAAAATAAAAAAGTTACTGATTGAAAAAATCTATGATATAAATATGAATAATATTTTTTTTACAAGGTTTTAGTCAGTTAGCCTTACGATTCTAAAGAGGAAAGATGGATTATTCGTACCACGCTTATGCGACAAATAGTATTTTTATTTCACATTAATCCTTAAATTTAGGGAATTATATTGCGGTAAATTAATTATTAAATTATTTGCTATCTATAATTATTTGGCCCGAAGTTTTTTGGTCGATTCTAACTTTTGAGTCAGCTTATTATCTAATCAAGCCAATTAAATAAACATTGGTATTCTGTCTCGATATTGTTGACGCTGCTGCATAATTTCTAACTGATAATTCTTTAAAATCGTAATACTCATATTAAAATTACACATAAATTCCGACATTTTTATTCCCTCACATTTTAAGTATCGTATGTATGGCTATTTGAAATCGAACATATTACCGTATTTATTTTGATGTATCATTGAATCAAATCCAACGAAAAATATTTATGAAAAAATTAATAGTAACCATGAAATTTGCTTTGTAACTGAAAAGTTACCTATTACAAAGCAATATTTACTCTTAAAATATATAAGTAAAATAGAAAATCATAGAACGTATGTTATTACGATATGTGAACTACAAATATAGGTAAACTGTAAATAGTATATATTCTGCAGTTACAAAAGTACCATTTATTTTAAACATGTCAGATCAATTGAAAGAAAAGCAATTTATGCTATAGACTTTCAAATGTAATTTGAACACCATTTAGTTTTCTGTGATTTAATCTGAGATATCGAGATTAATCTCTACTTCTACACCTGTGAATTAGATACTCGGTGAATATAGTTTACACTTTATTCTTTTCTATTTTAACATATTTTTTTTAATGTGAATGAAAAGTTTTTACTTAAAAATTTTTTATGGAGCTATTATAGTGATCATGATGAAAATCAATATTTTCAGCATTAATTGCCGAGATCTTTGTTAACGGATTACACCTCTGTACAACTATCAGAACCCGACTTTTTTTTTATTGAAGATGTGCATCAAATTTTTAACAGCATGAAATTAAGAACCTCATATACAGAAAAATTTTGATTGGCATGGTTAAATTTATAAGCTTATGTAATTCTAATGACGAGTTCAATTATATTTGACGTATTCTGCCATTTGCAATCGCATAAAATTTTTGTATGAAGCCACGTGCTAAAGGCATTAAATACGCAGAATTTGAATGCAGATGGATTACTTTTGTATCCTGGTCTAGCGTATCAAGGGTGAAAAAAATTTAATACTAAAATTTAAACGATTTTTTCTCGAAACTTCCTCCCCCGAACTGGCCGAACATTTAACTGGAGCATACATTCGATCTGAACTTTTGTCGGTATATTCAAAATTTCTTTCTCCCGAGACTGATATATCATATAGTTTTGTGATAAATAATTTTATGGCGCTCCTGCTTTTAGAAAATTGTAAATTTCTGCTTCAAAAGTAGACCAAGAACAAATTCTACCTACGAAGACATATTTTCTCATGAGTAAAATGGAAAAAAAATATTTTTCGACAGTGTATCCGTAAAGTTGGACTTTATGGACTGTTTTGAGGTCGCGTTGAATAAGTTTAGGGATAGGCGTACGTTAAAAACTGAAAAGCCTTTTATTTAGAATATAATTCCTACGGACGTCGCGTCTTTATGGTCTCTTTCGTAAAGTTGTTGCTTCGCAGGTTCTCGGAATGAACTTTTCGCAGTCAACCGTGGAGTTGTACTTTACGGCCCAGCTACGAAAAGTACTATTTTTTATACCACGAAGAGTCCACTAAACATGCTTCTTTATCGAATTCCGATCGATTTTTTTCAAAATTACCGAAATTCCCCTACTCTTCGACATACATCATTATAGTGATGCAATTCCTTCACATACTTTTAAAATTTGTTCAGAATGACACTTTTGAATTTATAAATTAAACAGCGTGCAAAAATCAAAAGATCATATGTATCAGACTGACGCGTAAAAAGTCAACTTTCTCGCCAGTTTGCCAAGCCTCCCCCCCCCCCTTGATGGATGGGAATATCTGCATTGTGGAATAAACGTGCTTCGTCACTAAATGTGCCGCTTCATCGTATCATCTTACCTGGTTGACGGCCGCGTGGATGTTCTCGGCGCTGTAGGTGTAACGTGGCGGCCGGCTCGACGTCGCCCGTATCTGCTCGTAGAGGGCCGAGGTGCTCGGCGTTCTGCTCAGCCAGGCCCTGTACTCGTCCGAGGTGAAGACGCTCGGCGACGACGGTATCCTCCCTGGGGGAATCGAAGCAGACGTGGAAGAGGGGATTATAGGTCAGGCTCGATTTGACGTATTTATATATACAGGATAATGGACGAGAGGACGTTCTCTTTGCCGGCTCGCTTTTTGTCGTCGTCCGATCAGTCCTCTCGATTTTTTGTTACGTTTCGTTTGCTTTTTTCTCTTTTTTTTATTTGCTTTGTAAATCCAGCGCCCGATGGCCATTCACGTTCTCTGAATCAGTTACGTAATGCTACAGTCCAGTAAAATTGTCCATCGTTTACATACCTATCGATCGTGCGTCTATAAGTAGGTTACTATTAACTACTCTGTTGTAATAACTATATATCAAAACATCAATATAATTCGTACAGTGGGTATAATAAAATATCTATCTATGTATATGTGTAATAACGTCTATAAATGTCTATATGAAAGATTTCTTGTCTATACAAGTAAAGTGAATCAACTGTTCAACAAGCACAATGCTATATTAATGGAAAAGAAACTTCGGCTCAATACGAAGTGTAATAAATAATTACGAGAGCATTGTAAAAGAGATAAAGCGTAATACAACATCAATGAAGTGTGTTTATATATGTGTATGTATGTATGTGTGTATGAAAAGAATTAATAAATTACAAATGACGAATTTATAAAAAAGTTATCATTTAACGATTTACGTCTCTCAAAATTTCCTTTTTATTTTAATCTTTATTATATAAATAGATATCATTTGAAATTTTAGATATAATTTTCAACTATTAAATATTTTATTATAAACAAGCTTACATTTAGTAATTATGCAAGGAATTTAAATTGATATCGAGATATTAATTATTCAAATTTTATGAAATATTCATTAGAATATAAAATCATTGTTTTTATCAAATTAGTAATTAAAAATTAATCCAGATAATATTCAATCTATTAATTGACCAAGACTAAGTACAAAATTACGATAGAGCTTAATAAATAAATAAGTCAGTAGAACGTGCACATATATGCTCAGACGTTAAAGCAAGTTTAAGCTTCTTCATTCGACGCGCGAAGCGACGGGAAAGCAAATTTCCTTTTTGCCGATAAAATCCCCGAATGCAATTTGTACTTAAACTTAATAGCTCGGACTACAAAGGGTAGAGATTCGCATCTGCCGTCGAACTTCCGAGTTTGAGCCGATCGCTCGCACATCGGGGGGAAGAGAAGAGAACACCAAGTTATCTCCCACCAATAATTCCATATAAATTAGACCGAAATTCCCCAGGATCTCCCGCGAACTTTCCGGGCTCTACGGCTTGTTCTATTATGCATATGCATGGATATATTCGTTTGTATGTATACGTGTCTACGTATTCCTGTGCCTGTGTGCGAGTATTCGAGAGAGATGGAGAGAGATGGAGAGATGGAGAGACATAGAGACATAGAGACAGAGAGAGAGAGAGAGAGAGAGAGAGAGAGAGAGAGAGAGAGAGAGAGAGAGAGAGACAAAGTCAACTTACCTCGGTCTCGACGTATGGAGGGTAGCTCGGGCGCCGAGAGGGCCCCGTCATCTTCCTGATCGATCAGACCCGAGGCTACGGTGCTAAGGCCCGGCCTAAGGCTCGGCTGTTGCGGCAACGTCCGGGCGCTACGCGGCAACGAGTTCGACCTCAGGCCTAAAACATGCGCAAGCAAGGCGTTCCCGTGCGCCTTCACTATCGGGGCTCTCTTGCGTTCTGCTCTTATTGCTTGATTTTTTTTTCATTGTTTTGATGTTTTCAACAATAGCAATTTCGTAGCAGAATTCGAATTTTGTTCTTTTAATAATTTTGTCTCAAGTTCTTTTCTTATAATTTTAAAACTTGCAATTTTCAATGAATCTTTGTTGCACCGAGAGAGAGTGTTGGATAAGATTTTCTCGAATTCAAATTTAATCTTCGAACATCAGCCGAATTAATTTTATTATGAAGCAATAAAATCAATTCCTATTAATATAGTTTAAAAAGAAAAAAATGATAGAAGTTTGACAATATAAGAATAAGTAGTAACAGTAAAGTTATTTCACCCTCTTGATGCAAAAATACCAATGATACATTAAAAATTAAACTTTAAACATCGATACGAATCAAATTAACACTGCCAATTAGATGGGATTACATCGCGAAGAATTCAAAAGAAAACGAAAAAAGAAAAATTATTTGAAAAATCTTTTAACGCTCCTTGCATTTATGCGCTTTAGCTTTGTTTTTTTTTTTATATTCCAGCGAACATGGACGTTGCCGTAGGGATTTTGCGAGCACCGTGAAAAAACTTTCATGCCAGTGTAATTCCATACACTATGTTTCCCTATATTGTTGTTGTTGCTATTTTATTTCTATTACGAATAACTAAAGATTTGCTAAAAGAATAGACTATTGTTGCAATTAAGTGACTGAACAATGAGAAAAATGTAGATGTAGTACTATATTGTAATAGATAGTAAGACGAGTACAGTGGAACGTTGATGAAATAATGTAATTAGAGAAAACATTTATGAAAAAATTACATTTATGTTGTAGACAGCTCAGACGTGAACTTTGGCAAATCGATGATTGAATAGAAAAAAAGTTTCATCTTTGGTAAGACCGAGTTTTAAACGACAGACGTAATTATTCTACAAGTAAATAAAACCAAAAAGCCAAATGTTCACGCCCTGCGCACATTACATCCCCCTCCCTTCCTGCCAAACTACCTAAGGAACGACAAAAAGTAAAAGGAGAGAAAGCACTCACCCGTGCTCTGTCCAAGCTGAGTCCTCGAGAGCGTGGCCAGATGCGAGACCGCGTTGCTCTGGGCCGGATTGTTCATGTTGTGGCGATAGTAGTAGTAGGCCGAGCGGGGCGAGCTCGAGCACGTGGCCTCGGTGTCGGACGCGTAGTCGAGGGACGGCCTGTGCCGCCTGGTCAGCGTGCCGAACTGGTGGCCCTGGCGCGACGCCCCGGAGGCGGCGGCGGCCGCCGCGGCGACCGCCGCCGCCGCCGAGATCGTGTCGCCCTGGCCGGCGTAGCGCTGCCCGTAGCGCAGGCTCGATGTACCTGTTGGACGAGCCGGGACGAGAGATTGGCTTTTGGCTCCTGACCGTGGATGTCGGACAAGGGGGGTAGTGGGATGGCGCGGCGCGTGGCGGCGGGAGGGGGGGGGTCGATTAATGGACCGCGCTGAGCATTTTGCGGGGACGATAAACCGTGGCGGTGGTCGTGTTCGTGCGCGCGTATATAGGAAGCGGCATTTTGATGGAAATCGACGCACATGATCGATGCCCACGGTTTTTTGTTTCGCTGCAATTGTTTGGCGATCGAGCGACGAAGGGGTATCGGGCGGGGGGTTATAAACGGGGGGCAGGATCGGAATATCATAATGACAAGGTTCTCTTTTATGGGATCGATTTCGTTACTTTCAACGCGAATTGCACGGTATCTCTAAAAACGACAGGTTTTACAAATAGCATATAGACGATATGAGGATTTTCGACGCAGTAACTTGTTCGTTAAAAATTTCATTCGTTTAGGAATTTTTAGTTGAATTTTCATTGTGATTTCAAAAAATTAATATGATTTGAAAATTTATTCATACTATAGTAACTTTATTGAAAGTAAAGCTATTTTGTTTCTACATAATAGATCATAATTACTTTTTCGAACAATAAGTTAATAAAAATATTATTTTATGGTATATTTGTTATAGTACATGCTATCAGGAACATGGAGGTTAATTATTTATCTATTTCACTAGTTTACTCCCGACTGTAGTCCCTAGGGAGATAAGTTGTAAAATGTAAAAATCAGCTAACACACTGATTTTTTTATAATATTCTTTACTATAAAAATTGAAAAATTATCTAAACGTTAAGATGTCCGGGGTAGAGTATTAAAAAAATATTATTTGTGCAACGATCGAGTGGATTGGGCTAGCGCTTAAATGGATTTGTAATTCATAATCAGTTTTGAAAAGTATTTGCTATTCTCAATATTATTACCATACTGTTAATCTTTCAACATAAAAAAATTCTATTTGAAAATGAAACAACAAGTTATTTCTTCAGTTCATAATTTACTTTAATCATATTAAAAACTGTATAAATTTAGAGAGTAAATTTATTCGGTACTAAGAAATCTGACATGTATCACTTGAATGCTTTGCAGAATGTTCCTCTTGAAGTAAGAAAGTGGAGAAGCTATTAGTTGAAACTCTACTATCCGAGGGAATGAGAAACGTGATTATATTCCGATCCTTAAAAGACAATGTATAAATCTTTTCGTTTTACAACATTCAGTACTGCAATATAGTATTTAAATTAGGAATGACAGTATTTCATTAATTTGAGTTGTCTACACGCGTGTAATATTTATGTTATAATGTTTTATTTTCTGATACCATCGAACATGATGCAATTAAGATTTTTTATGTAAATAGGCCACTCGAGATTTTAAAATAGTATATTTTGGTCCATCTTCAAACTGGGATTTTTAGTTGGAGAGACATTTCACTTCACGGTTAAAGCGCGGGAGCAAAGTGTCACGCGGTAAAAATCAACTTTCACATTAGTGTCGAACTTTATTTTATATCCCGAAAGCGACAAAAGCATATCGAATCCATGATTTTATGACTAAAGTGATGTAAAAAAAAATATTCACCGAGAAATAATATTGGTTGAATTCCTGCTGTTACTAAAGGTAGTTCCAGCGACCTTGCAATTGTTATAATGCGAAAATATAATATTATTGTTACATCTCCGGTCATGTTACATTATGTTATGTCAAATTTGATCCCAACTTCCCCGTGAAATTTAAGCTTTCGAAACAGTAAGACAAATGCATAAATTATAGCATAATAGTACAAATAAATCTGGTGAGTCCTATCCAACTAATATGATATTAAATATTATTTCTCATGAATTCTTTTATTGCTAAAAAAAAATAGAGTTTCAATGTACGAACTACTGAAGTTGAAGTTTAAATTTAGTAAGATTATCATTTAAATGAATGAATGTTTAAACATTTATTATGTTATATGTTGTTAAATTATGAGTGGCCGAAAATTTATTAGTTTGGTGAACTCACGAAGAAATGGAAAATAGTTTAGCAAACCTCAAATTTATTGTCATGAAACGTAACGAAGAGTTAGTTTTATAACAGTATTCGTTTTCTATAAATTTCTACAAATTATTGAACAATAAAAAATAAAAAATAATTCAATTTTTGTGTATTTTTAGGTAATTTTTAGGTAATATGCATCTCATATATATATATATATGCTTTAATTTTCTATAGGATCATTCGTAAAGAAAACTTTAAAAATTAGAATCGCTGTATGTATGCAGCCTTCAATGTTTTTTATTGTTTTTAAAATGAAGGATGCTCCATATTGCATGTCTAATTTTGAAAGGATCATTTCTTAGTTTCGTTCAACCAAACAATTATTAATTTTATCTCTTATGATACGAAATATTTTTTTATATATTTTTTAACATGCATAAATATCTTTTTCATCTTTGCTATGTTGGGGGATGTTTTTTATCGGTCCGGAGAGTGCATGAATATTCAACTCTTTTCGACAAACAATGCATAATTCTTAGTTTGAAAATTTGCTTTTATAGCGAAGATAAAATAATATATTTTTTATTTTTGTAGTATTTTGAATTATGTAGTATTTTTATAGTAGTATTTTGTAGTATTTTAAACGTCAATTGAAAGTAATCTTTTCGAAAAGTGTTTACAAAAAGAAAACCACGACTATCTGTTACATTTGAGATGAATTCTACAGCGGCTACAGTAGTTTACCCTGCTAGCCCAAAGAGTACTAGATCAAAATCTGTATTAATATTTCGAAAAGCTCAAAAGTCGAGCTGCCTCTTCTCCACATTATAAACGAAAAGAAGGGGGGAAAAAAACAAAAATCACGCATTCCTTTACGCGAAGAATCAGAAAGTACCCGGGTCACTCACCGCTCTTGAGACTGGACCTGAGCAGCGTGTGCCTCGCCGGCGTCGTGATGCTCGTGTAATCGACCCTCGGCAGATGCTGATCCGAGCCGCTCCGCGGCATCAGCCTCCCGCTCCCCGGATGATGATGCTGGCCGTAGCCCACTGTGCCGTAATGCGAGCCAACCACCGATTGTCCAGTGAGCCGGCCGCCCGTAGCCGACTGCATGCCGGTGCCCGCTGACATGCGCCTCGTGCCGCCGTTCGTCGCCGCCGACATCGAGGGCGGATAAAACGAGTGGACCTGTACGCCGGATCGCGGGAGGAGCGGCGCAGGGCGGGTGGAGAAGGAAGAGACCCACAGGTAGATATTAGTCGAACGAGAAACAGTATGGATATTTGAATGTATATATATATATATATATATATATATATATATATATATATATATATACATATATCATGTATGAAGTGAGAGTATGAGAGAGATAGAAGGGAGTTTTTTTTCTTGCGCTAGTCGGTCGTGACTTTACGGTCCAGCGCGGGCAAGCTTTGATGCTCGCCCTTTCTCTCTCTCTCTCTCTTTCTCTCCTGGTCTCTGGCGAGAAGCTGGTGGTACTTTGGGCTCTGGAGAGATCGATTTTCCGAGATGACCGTGGGGTGGGAGAGAGATGAGAAGAGCGACTTTTGCTCTTTGACTTTGAGCTGCACGGATCGTGAGCTCGGTCGTGTTTAAAAAGAATCGGAAGTCCGTCGAAATAATTTAAACCCCGCGAGGGATCGAATCTTAATTGATAAAAAAAAGCACGAATCAAACGATCTTTCAAGAGTCCAAACCTTCTTTTTATACAATTTTTGCGCCCATTTCATTTCTTCGATTAAGTCTAACAATATGTAAATAGAGCTTTGTATTTTCCTTTACAATTTATTTTAGCAAACAAGTATAAGCCTCTACTTTATTGTTTCCTGTATCAAAATTTTTTATTATAATATATATTTTATCATTCTATAATATGGTTCGAAATATACCGACGATTTGTCGTTACCTCAAATGTAAACAAAAATATTATTCTGAAATCAAATAGGCGAAAAATTTTTAATGACGATCTCAGCTTCCAAATGGGTATCTATTTTTTTGCACGTTAATTAATTTTCTTTAACAAACATCGACGCAAACATGTTGAAAAAAACATTTAATAAAATAGATACAAATTTAGTTTAGATCTTGCTTAGGCGCACATTGATCAAAAGTTCGATGCAAAATAACTGCAAGCAGAAAGGAGTATAAACAGACAACGATGAAATTAATAATGATATGTAAAATAGCAAGGGTTAGTTACACAAAAATTTTACAGCAGGCTTTCGAGCGGGTTATTATAGAGATCAAAATATTGAGGAAATGGTTATAATTTTGGCCAAACGGATTAATCATCGACATGACATTATAGTGTGCTATAAATGTTAATAATCAATCTTCAACTTGATACTGATAGCGCAACACATTATTAAGAAACAGTGCTCTCCAAGAATGAAGATTTATTAAATATATTTATGTTACTTTGATTACTGGAATGTGATTGGATAAATTTAATTTTAGAAGAAAAATAATTGTGAATTCTGAGTTTTATAAATTTAAATAGAATGAAAATGTTTGAATTTAATCAATACATTATATACTTTAAAGAACATATTATTATTAATCTTTTCTCTAAAGAAAAGCTTTTCAATAAAATAATAACGCCTATATAAGCTATAATAATTATTTTATTTATAAATATAAATAAAAAATGTGAATTAGACATGATAATGGACATATTCATCGTATATCTAGGCGGCTGTCAAAAATATCGGCAAATAATGTGGAAAAATGGAGACAAATTGTATTGCGGTAAACGTGTCCAATAATCAGTTTTCAAAGAACCTTTTATCACATTTAATAAATTCTCCTTCCCAGAGCGCCGACCGCTCGCCTCTCCTGGATATCGATTCGATTTTACGCCGAATAAAGAGGTTTGTATCTTTTTCTTTTGCCTACTCTATTTCTTTTGCTTCCTCTTCATCGGGTCCGGCACAAAATCGAAACGCTATATTTTCGAAGCCGAGCAGTCCGCGCACGTTTCGTTTACTTAATCATTATAAGGTCTAGTTATCAAGAAGATTTGTAAGTGCTATTACCTTCGTGAAATCCTGGTTTATTTCAATGGAGCGATCGTTCATAGAACCGATATAAGGCCGATTAGAAATTCGTAATTTTTTGAATTTTATTTGTGTTATTCTATTTGAATTTTATTCTTTTGTTTGTTTTTTTCATCGGCTCGCACGTCTAACCGGCTCATCCGATAAGTACTTTTACTTTTTTTTCAACTTCGATTCACTGGTGAAAAAGACTTAAGTATGATTATTCTTTAATAAATATTTTAAATATGTACCATTGATAGCATTGAAAAGCAGTTATACAATAAAAATAAAGTGAAAACAATTATTTAAAACCAGGATGAAAAAGTTCACCATACCCGCGAGCCACCATTTTCATTTTTTATCTGATAAAAATTTATCATATAAATATTGATTTATGTTCCGGTTTCCGACATAGTGATCTTAGAGTGTGGAGGGCAGACACAGTGTGTGAAACGGTGCAAGAAGGTGTGAAAGGTGCTCGATCCACATCGTCTAAGACATCTATGCGTATTAGAAAGAAACAGACAAGACTTCATCAAAGAGATGCTGATTTCAGGCTTTAAGGTCACTAAAACAACGGAATTCTCTCTTTTATGAATTCTTCTCCATTGGTGCAACATGGCTTCACTCTCGTGAGGATATTATGTGCATTAATACGTTTTCTAACAACAAAAATTATTTGCTTTGGTACTGATTTTTTTTATTGTATAAAAAGTTAGTAATTTTTATTTTTTATGATGTATTGATACTTAAAGTCGCAAGATAGTTTCATTAATCTTTGGAAATAAATATAAATACAATTCAAAACTAAATTTATTATATGCTTGTCTGAAATATATTTATAATAATAGTGATACTATGCAGTTAGAAAATGCTTAATATTCATTTGACAAGATACAAATTTTCACCAATTTAGTGAAAATTTTCATCTTCAAGATCGTTACAGTAAGTACATGTGTGATCAAACACATCCATGCTCTTATATTTATAATACTATTATTTAATTCGTCGTAAAGTAAGTATAAATAAATTAAGTGTAATGAAAGTATTAAAATATAATCTTTTAATAGGTATCTTAAATTAGCGGCTGACCAAATATGACTACGATCTACTTTGAGATTATACCAAATATCGTTATTCTAAGCGTCTTTAAAATCTATTTTCTAAATATATGGATACTAATATTATGCATACTAAAAGTATGCATATATTATATACTTCATATGTATTTTATAAGGTTTGGCTTTACTATAGCTTTCATAGAATCTTAGTTAACAATTTGTATCATAACGTGCTACGTAAAATTGTAGTACGTAAAGTATGTATGCAAAAAAAATATTTTACACAATTTTTTTTACAATTTTTCACCGTAATAACGAACGAATGCTTATTTTATCGCATAGTATCGCTAAAATAGCCTTGTTAATTGAAAACGTTGCACATAGAAAATAATCTACGTAGGATCCGATTGAATTCTCGGCCTCACGAGAGTCGAGCCAAAAAAAAGAGTCGGTGATCAAAAAAGTCAATCGAAAAACTGTGTAATGAATAATAGTAATGTTAATAATAATAATAATAATAATAATAATAATAATAATAATGATAATAGTAAGAATGACGAGCGGAGGTGCGCGCGCACTTATGGACAAATGAACACTGTGCAGCGTGTGCGTATAAATATTTTTTTATATTTCTATTCCCCTCTTCCGCGCGCTCCTCGGACTCGCGCGATTTGCCCTCACCTTCTCGGCGAGGCTCTCGAGGGTCTTCGGATAGCCGCGCTCGTACGGCTGGAAGTGCTGGGTGGAGGACGGCTTGGGCTGCTGGGTGATGACGGGCGGCGGCGGCGGCTGATACGACCAGCCGACGTGGCTCTCCGGCCTGGAGTTGTAGTAGAGGTCGCCGTTGCTCGCCCTGATGTCCTGGGTGGAGCCGAGGCCCGAGAGCCCGAGCTTGGAGCGCGAGGGCAGCATCTCGCGGCCGTCGCCGCGCCTACGGCTACTATCCCTGGCGAGGCTTCCACTGTACGCGCGTCAATTGTAATAGTGCTTGTTTATTAGTTTGTTCTCGTGTACACACACACACACACACACACACACACACATATATATATATATATATATATACGACTATATATTCGAGGGAAACGGGCGCATAGTGGCGAAGGAAAATCTAGCAAACGCTTAATTTTTTAGGAATTTTAAAATCCTCAAATGCATTTTTAGTTCAAGTTGATACTGTGCAAAACTAAATTCATTGATGCTCCTTTAATAGCGATTCTCCTCAAGTCTGAAAAATAATCAGCCATAATGGTATTGTCACCAGAGTTTCACAACATTTGTTGCATGTAAGATACAAAAATTTTCGAGAGCTCAGTGAAATTTGAAACAAAACCTTTAAATTTTTTAGTGACATATTAAATTTTTTTCACTTCATTTTCAGACATAAAGTACTAAATTTAATATAATATTGAAAATAATTTCTGTATCTTCGCAATGAGAGAGTTTATAAACAAATAAGCATGCGTTATTTTTGAAAAAACACATTTAAATAAGCAATTTTTCTAAATAGAAGTTTTCCCTGATTTTAATTATCACCGAAACATCTTGAGTTTCTACTAATTTATTAGAATAAGTATTTACGAAAATTCCAAAGTAACTCATTTTTTTATAGTGCGACTTAGATGTGAATTTATTCCAAGTATGCTAACTGAAATATTTTTTGGAATTCCTAAGAATTCAGCTCTTGCTAAATTTTTCTCCATTTTTGACTAGTAACTATGTTATTATATGTAATATTGCTTTCAACTGGGTATTAACTAGTTTAAATAAAAAAGTGAAATGATTTTTTGATAAATAAGAAAAAGAGCACATCTTAAAAAACACTTAAAAAACACTTTAAAAAGTCTTAAAAATATTTTTATAATATAAAATAATGCAAAATTGATTTGTATTATTTCTATTCAATGTAATTGTTGAACATTTATTTAATATTAAATGAAAGAAATGGAGAGAAAAAGTCTGATCTTTCGAAACTAATTTTTCAATTTAATACAAAGACGTTAAATTTACAGCCAAATGCTGTAAAAGTACCTATAGATTTTCTTTACTGTAAGACGTTCTTCTTATAATTGGTTATTAGAAAAGTTCATTCGAGAAAACTCATTTCTTGGATACGTAATCGTTATATAGTAAAAAAAGTATCCTCGTTCAAGAGGCTACTAATAAAGAATTGATGATCGCGGTCATTGATACTCAGCCCAATATATTTTTTATTTTAATATGCTAATAAAGCGAGCATAGTATGCAGGATTATCCGTAGGCTTAATTACATCGAGATAGGAATAAACTTGTTATAGCTCGTTCAGAAAAAAAATAAGTAAAGGATAAACTATAGATATTTTATTTAATAGATTGAGCAAACGCTCATTGTATATTAAATAATAAGAAAATGGCCCCGCAGATATATTACTCTATAAATATTGAAATGAAAATATAGCAATCGCTTTCGATCTAAACGAAAAAAATACACAGATTTGCGTATACATTGAACTTTTGAAACCGTTAAAAAAAACCGTTAAAAACATCTCAGTTTTCCACAAAAAAATAAAAACTAGATGTTCTAGACGCGCCGTTTACTCGTTAATAGCTCGATCAATCTTAAAAGCAAATAGAATGCAACAAAACTTATTTATTCATAAATACGAAAACGTCGTTTCCATAAGTCTAAGAATATCAAAATCGTTAAGAACCTGAAATATAATATGATATTAAAAAATGGATCGTTACACAACAATTTCTTATTTGCTCCACATTTTTATGTAAAAACTTGTATATCACTTTATTTATCACTATATTAATATGTTTGAATAGATTGTTGATGCTATCAAGATTTCAATAAAAGGTTATTTTTCTGAACTATAAAAGAAATTTACATAAACGTCCAACTTCAAAAAAAGGTCCATACAAAATAATTTTTCAAAAATTCCTTATAAAAGATCGAAATAATCTTCGTTTCGTATCAAGTAATACATTTCATTTTATCCACTAAGTTCTTGATGCTACTATTTAAATTATGACGTTACGTTTAGTCGAAGATCGTTTTTTAAATCAAAATGTCATATAAGTGAAGGTCTAAAGTCAATTTCAAATAATTGTATCAACTTTATTCACAACATGTATGTAAATAATTATAATCTACTATATTATACTGGAAAATGTAAAAAATCTGATGTACAGATGATTATTTAATAAATAGACGATAACTAATGTCAACGTCGATTAGTGATTGTAGATCTATATATCGTAGTAGTATATATCGTGTATTAAAATCATCGTATTTTTGCCTTTTCTAATTATTTATTGATTTTTCAGAGCAATAATTAGGTATGCAGTTTTTAATCGTGACATTTTGTTTTAATTTCTTTAAAAATTCCTCAAGCGTTTCTGGTGAAATCGGCTTTCAAGAGGCGTGGGGGAGGAGAACGCGTACTTCATCCCCGCCTGACTCGAGCTCCCGCTAATACCTTATGTGATTGTTGCCCGCGTGCTCGTTCTCGTCCTCGTTGTTCAGCTCCTTCTTGATGACGACGACAGGCGGCGCCTTGTGCTCGTTCTGCCGGTTGTGGGGCATGAGCTGATGGGGCCCGTGCCTGATGGCGAGTACGAGCCGCCTCGGTATCGACATGATGATCACGACGTCGTCGAGGCTCATGTGCGTGACGTCCACGAGATTCACCGCGAGGATCTCGTCGCCGACCTGGGGACAGGCTCGATTTCACTAGACGTTCAGATATGAGTTTTTCGATGCTTGGCTGTGTATGTGTTTGCTTTTCTTTTTGTTTTTTTTTTCATCTATCAAATTATATGCTATATAGCGCCACAGATGTTACGCGGAAGAAAAACTTTTTGGGAAGGTAGCCCGGGAACCGCTGCGTTCGAAAATGATTTTTGAAAGTTTCAGCCAGGGATAGTTCTCGGTCGATCTTGGCGGGTAAGTTCCCAACTTGCGAGTCGCGCGGAACTTTTGGACGTACAGATAGACACGCTCGGCCGGTGCTCGCGAAATTTTTTCAGAATCGTACTGTTGGAAATTCGTTCTTGCTCTACGGATATTAAGAAATGCAACTTGTGACTGCCCTTATATATTCCACGATTTTAATAATTAATAACTGGCCAGCAGATTTACGCGAATATGTTCTTGATACATGCGCGCGACTTTTTTCTTTCTCTATATTGGCTTTGAAATATTCAAAAAATGCATATAAGGTCAAACCTTCAAACAGCCACTGTTATACACCGCTGTTTCGACTGCTATTCTTGAAATGAAAACTCCGTCGTTCCTATCGACCCCGTTGCCCTCTCGAATGTAAAGTCCCAGCGTTTGACCGGGCCTTTTGATGATTTCGACGAAATGGATGGGATGCTTTGGATCCTGTATAAAGTACATATAAGTTCAAAACACAGTTTTCATTAATCATCGCCCATTTGATTTTCTGAGATCACATATTAATTAAGATAATTAAAATTTTTTGTAATCTTTATCTTTATCATTTAAATAAATGCAAGTTAATCTCGCGTTAACAGAAAAATTCCTTAAATCACTAAAGCTGTTCTCCAGTACATTCTATATTACTTCATTTGTGTCAAAAACATATTGAATGCAGTACTTTTTTAATGCCGTAAATAAATATGCATACTTTGACGTGTGAATATTATGATATTTTCATTTTCAATTAACAGAAGCTTAAAAGACAGATCCGCTAACGTGAATTTCTGTAAATGAAAATGACAGAAAGCTAATTGACGATTCGTTATGTAAATGATAAAAACTTAGATTCTTCTACACCGAAAAAGTTCATATTGATTTATTTATCGAGCATTACAAACTAAACTAATAAAACGTTTAAAACTAATAAAAATTTCATTGCATTCAAATTAATCCGTCAGAGTTTGTTAATTGCTAACGCAATTATATTCATCGTATAATTCCATTGTCCGACGGTCGTTGTGAATTTTGAAAATCTACGCTTCACACGGTACGACTAGGGATAACAAATAGCAAATCAGTGAATTTACGATTATTGAAAAAATAAAGAAGTTAATTATCTGAATAGAACTTTTGTATATTTTTATTGCACTCAGAGAAAATTTCTTCGAATTCTATAAATTTTCAAATATCAAAGAATTCATTAAAGTAAAACAACCTGTACGGCGATCACGTCAAAGCTATTTATCCAATGCGAGAACACTGTCCAATAATGTAACTGAATACTCATGAATGAGAAAGTATCACATAATAGAATCAAAAAATTCATCACATAATAGATCAAAAAATTTATTTTTAAAATAGGAAGTTATAGATTTAGATCAAAAACTTTAATAAACATTTAGGTTGAGTTTCAATGAAGCTTAAATACGTAAAATGATTTTGCTTGCGTTTCACCAGCATAGACACTTTTTTGATAGCCTTTAAGACTTAATGTATGTATTTATATGTTGACAACACCTTGAAAAGTACACACGTTACTGTTTGGAATAATAACTTGATTTCCTTATATTTATTAATTTATCTTACTTTAGCGTTTATAATAATTCTATTTGTGAAAATTGAATCTCTGTATTCCAGTTGCATGACCTCAAAATTTTATGAAAATGTGATTCCACGGTTTAATTAATTTTATACAGGAAGATATATTAATGAAATTCAAAAGTTTGTAATAATTCATTACGTTAGTTTTATTCTGTTCCAGTATTGACTTTATATTTTTTCCCTGTGGTACTAATCATTGAAAGTATCGACCCAGTATGGCTTTCGTTATTAAGTTTCTATGATGCAAAAATTCCTAAAAGATCTATCATATTTTCCATTTTTACGTCAATCCAACCGATACTTGACCGATACATTCGAATACAATGCCCCGATAAGTTAGACAGTCGCGAGGCTCCAGCAACACCGTCTTTCGACCGATCGCGCGCGACGAGACATTGCCCAAAAGGAATCACCGACCTGCAGTGCGACCAGCTTCTTCGCCGTCTCGGACGCCTGCCTGCCCATCTGCCTCGGCTCGATGACCCTGACGACCATCTCGCCGTGCTTCTCGACGGCCTCGAGGGCCGCCGCCGTTGAGGCGTCGTGATCATTCTCGACCGTCTCGAGCTGCCTGAAGATCTCGTTCGTGATGCCGCTCACCTGCAACAGAGACTCTCTCTCCTGGATTCGAGGTGTATTGTGAATCCGTCCCGTCGTGGGATTGGCGATAGAGAGACCATACGTAGATCGAATAATTTTTTTGCTTTCTTTTTTCTTTTTATTGATATTGCATTGACTTGTAGATTAATGCTATTATTATTATTAATAGTATTAGTATTATTAATATTGTTAATATTATTATTCGAATTATTTATATTATTATTATAAATGCGCGATCACAAGTTTAAAAAATGTTAGTTACTGTGCTTCATTCAATTTTGGTGCGATTGTTACAAAATTCGGATGTAATGGAAAGTATTGTTTAGTTTTTGTATCTATTTAACTAAATTTATGGTATTTTCATTATAATAACGTATAGTTCTTGACTTTGATACAAAGTTTTACAAAGAGTTTACAAAGGTCACAATCCGTAATGAGTTTCAGTTCTATCTCAATTTTTAAATATTAAGTATTATTATTTGTACATAAACAGAATATAATAAATAAATAAAAATGAACAATAATAAACAACAAAAAATCTCTGCAATGTGTTATTTTAGATTTACTATTGTTTTATTATAAACAAGAACAATTGATATTTTGCCTTTTGGAAACGTTATTTAATAAAGCTTTTAATGTATGAAGAAATTCTTTAGTTTTATTACTTTATTGATTTTAACTAATTTTCTACATATACTTATTTATTAATTCAATAAATTTTATTTCTGTAATTATTGCAAATTGCACATAATTAATATTTATTAAATATATTAAATTTATTAAAATTATACCTTTTTTTATCCCTTTACTTGAAAACAGACTTTTAGTTAATAAAAAAAGAAAAAAATAATACGAAAGAAAACAGTTAGAGACAAGTTTAAAATTTTCATACTCCATTGCATTATTCAACCATATATGCAAATGAAACATAATTTCGTCACATTATTCCATCGAAGATCGATCGGACTATTTATCACTGATCCAATCTACACAGATCCGTATAGTAATCTAAGGTAATCGAACGCAATTAAGTACATAAGGCGGCAATAAGACCGCCGTATCAATCATTCGAATAATAGGGTCTCTCTTTCTCTCGTGCCTCGTGCAAAACGTTTCAGAAACGAGCGACGGACCGGGGACAAGTGTGTCTAACGGGATGAGGAAGGAAGGGTTGCGGGGGTGGGGAAGGGGTTAGTAAATGGAACGGTGGGCAAATGGCGGATATCTCGCGCAGTTTGTTCCTTGAACCCTGCTTGTTATTCAAGAAAATTCCGCGAGCAGCGAGGGAGAGAGGGGATAGGAATAGAGTATAAGGGAGAGCCCGAGGTTATACTCGTGCTGGGGAAGGGGATGAACGACGGAGTGAGAGGAGGAGAGGGGCTGAAACGAGAGGTCGCCGCAGAGCATAAGAGAAAGAGTCATTACCTTTCTGAAGTCTCCCTGAATGACCATAGGGGGAGGCTCCTTGGGGCGCAACTGGTTGACTGGCACCTGCCTCCCCGGGCTGGCGCTTATGTCCGTTACTTCCCCACGTCCCTCCTGGAAGAAATTCCAAATAAATAGCAACATTAGTTTCGTTGCGTTCTCGGTATATATATATGAATGTTTTTGTATATGTTGGGGAAACGACTTATGCTCTAAATAAAAAATATTAGCATTTGGACCAGATAAGTTAGTGGTAGTAATTTCATGATGCGGCCTTGGGGTGATATTTCATTTGTTATTATTCATATATATATATATATATATATATATATATATATATATATATATATATATATATATAATACATCATCAAATCAAATAATTCTCGTTTTTCAATCGATTTGAAACAAACTAAAATGTACCAAGTTATACACTTTAGTGTTTT
Organism: Sycobia sp. Sy_11; assembly: GCA_018907035.1. Classification (NCBI taxonomy): domain Eukaryota; kingdom Metazoa; phylum Arthropoda; class Insecta; order Hymenoptera; family Epichrysomallidae; genus Sycobia; species Sycobia sp. Sy_11. The sequence continues at coordinate 1,541,001 of JACCIC010000042.1, forward strand.
GCAATCCCTGCATCTGAATTTAGGAATAACATTATAAGATCCATTATCTGTATAATTTAAAGCGAATGATTTGACCCATAAAACCCGTGTATGTCAAATATTGTATGATTTCTTTCATTCTTGACTTTACCATTTTCAACCATTAAAAATAAAAAAAATGCGTTGTCACTTAGCCGGTTCGTAATTAATGTAATGGACTTTATATAACTTATGATAGTCGTTATAGCTCTTAGCGAATTATTCAGGAAGAAATCTTAATCGTGAGTAAGTATTTGCTAAGCCCTTTATTGTAAATTTAAAATCTATTTATACTAACCAGTAAATCAATGTAAATATGGTTCATGTGTTTCACAATTATTCATGTGTTTCTGGATTAATTTATCGTACAATTGTGAAGATTACTACGATTGACGTGAAAAAGCAAAATAATATTAATTACATAATCGTATTATCTGTTTTCTTAAAAAAGAATTAAATATCTAATTTAAATATTAAATTCAAAAGCTGTCTTTTAGTCAGCAAACACAAGGAATTTCTCCAGCTGAGATGAATAATTTATTGTAGTTTTCAAATGATATACGCTTGCACAACATCAAGCAATCCTGGATATTTTACAATGCAAACTTCCAACAAATATTTAAATTCTAGAAATTTTCATTAGTTCACTTTGGATGTGTAAGTTTTCGTTCTAGAATGATAATTTAATAAGGATATGCAAAGACTAGTTTCGATAAATACCGTTATACTAAAATATCGAAACTGATCTTGCTCTCCATCAAATACATACGAATTTATTAAAATTAATTATTAAAGAGTTTCTTCAAAAAAAAAAACTACGTTAAAAGAAATCAGAACATAGTTAAATTTTTGTCATATTCAAAACAATGTTCAATGAAGAAAAAAGTCTTAATGTAAATTTTATTAGTATTATTATTTTTTAGATAGTATATTATTCTTCCTATGCAAAAATGAGCTCTTTTATCTCATAGAAGAATCTCAATTCTCAAACATATTAAAATCCAAACAAGCACACAGCACCCATATACACCGAGAGAAACTACACATTGCTTTATAGTAGGATTATGAATTGTATTAGTGTTTAGGACATTTAACAATGTACGAGCTGAAATTTATGCTATGGACCCATATAAAAATACTGAATGAAATGTTCTGAACGCGAGACCTAGCACTGTTCATTTTGTCACAGAAATTTGACCAAAAGCAATACTTGTAAAAAAACCTAGCGCCATTTAATCTCCTATGAAGAAAACAAGCACATGTGGTGAACTTCACAGGACGAAAACTGTAGCACGTTTCCGCTTGTGCTGCAACTTTTTGGTGGAAAATTATTGTAGCACATATTCATTAGTGTATTTGAAAGTCCTTGGCCTTCTGTTTTGACATTTTTCGCATTATTTAATCTAAATATCTTTTAACTGTCTTTCTAAATGTATTTTGAAGTAAATTAAAACTCTAGGAGATTATCTAATTTTGTATGCATTAGTTTAAGACGGAATGTGATCTATTTTGATATAGTCTTCTGCACACACGTATGAAATATGCTCCTTTTCGATGTGAAAATTTAGTATGTTCACGGGTATTTGAAATGTGGTAGTTTTCTTGGAGGGAAGGGGTTGAAATATAACACTCGAACTATACACGCTCAACTGCTAATCATGTCTATAAGTGATATATTAAAATTCCATATTCGGTAGGTATATACACATTTGGCTACGCAGCTTCGACACAAAGTGGATAATGAAAGCTCCGGCGCCCGCAAATAACGCAGTGGACCAAAATACTTTTGTCACCGAACATTACCCTTCCTTGAGCACAATTGGCACGAGAACGCGCGCACTTGTGGCTATCGTAATGAACCAAATAGAGAGAAAAAACGAAGCACTTTTGCAGCATTCACACGAAACACAGAAACACATATTCACGCAAATTCTCGTGGCATGATTCAGGATGAACGACAAATTAGGAGAGGAACAAATAAATAGAAACAAAAAAAATACAGTTTTCAAGATCCCTCGACGAACCAGTTGCAGGCATCGCAGGCGCAGCCCCGAGCACGGCACCAGCAGAACGATCCAGGCTTTCGAGCCGCACATCGGACTATGCATGTAGCGCGATTATATATATATATATATATATATATATATATATATATATATATATATTATATATAAATTCTTTCCCGCCGAAGACGACGACAGGCCAATTCCAAGCACGGGGTTTCCCTCCGTTTCTCTCTTTCAATTGCCGTCTCCTCGTTATTTTTCGTTTTTTCTATCCAGCCGCGGTCACCCGCGTTCAAATCCACCGCGACCGACGGCGACGGTCCCCGTGGTCGATGCGCGTCATCGCGGCGTGCCGCTGGCCGTGGGACGCGCGCCAGGCATTCCTTGGCCTCCTTCCTTCCCGAGCGCGTTTCGCAGCTCACACTCGCGAGTTGGGTCGACCGCGTACGTATGTATGTACAGCTGCAACCCCGGCCGTCGAGATAGTACGCACGTACGTACACGCGTACACCCTCACCCACACCCACAGTCACGGTCGCACAGGTGCACACGAGCGGACTAACACGGAGGCACGGCCGATGAGTCCTCCGGTCAGTTTACCCTCCTGCGCGCGCGCGCGCACACACACATACACACACACACACACAGGTACGCACGCAAATACACAGGGACAGAGACACACACTGGCGGCCGGAACCTCCGAGCGTACGTTAACCCCGAGAGTCGCGGACACGCGATAGAGTCGAACGGAGCGGTGCTCGCTCCCCCCCACCCCAACAGCACTGCCACCACCACCACCACCACCACCGCTACCATCGCCGTCCGCCTTCTCTTCGCGCAGCACTGTACACGTACAACTCGGTCGCGGCGATTTTTCGGTGGACGTTCTTTCGCGCACCCTCTGCCCCTCCCCCCTCCACTCGCCGATTGGATCGGTTTTGTAACGTATAAGCGAAGTAGCTTTTATATGCGCATATGTAAATCCGTACCTTGCGAGAAAAGAAACAGCCAGTACCGCCTCGGTCGCACATCGTGCGGTGCGCGCTGTGCGCTCCGGGTTACCCCATGTTGGGTTAATATGGCGGGAACGCGGTATGCGGGAGGCAGAGAGTGAGAGAGAGAGAGAGAGAGAGAGAGAGAGAGAGAGAGAGAGAGAGGATCTCGGGCCGGCCAGTGTAGAAGAGAGAGAGAGAGAGAGAGAGAGAGAGAGAAGCATCCACGGGCAGTGGGTGAAAGAGCGAGGTAGACCGAGCGAAGAATGAAGGAGGGGGTCGGGGGAGAAGAAGGTACGCGCAAGCGCGCCACCCCTCCGGTTAACGGCGCGCGAGGGAGGATGGGTATGGGCTATCGATCCGCCGTCACGTCACCCCTCGCCGCGCTCGCGCTCGCGCGCCCGTTCGATGCACCGAGCCTGCAGCCTCCTCTTACCCCTGCTCTTAGTATTCTCCTCTTCCCCCCTTCCCGCCCCCTCGATCACCCATTCGCTTTCGCCCATCATGCGAACGCCAAAGTCCCGATTTTTCCAAGAAGTGTGCCTACGTCCTTCGAGCCACGAGCGCGCGGAGAATTATCGGTTCCCCGGGCGCGGTTAAATCGCGACGTAGGCTGCGTGCCGATCAAGCGCCTCCTCGGCCTCGCCGTAGTCGCTCTCCCCCCCCCCTCTCTCTCTCTCTCTTTCTCTCGATTATTATTTACAGTATTAGCCATTGGCGCGGCTACGGGACGCGGCGATCGAGCGCCGGACTTGGGTAAACAGGCGCACCGTCTCGCTTTGGCCCGCTCGAGCGAGTGGCGAGATTTATGGGGGTTCCACGGGTGAGGGCGGAAGGGCGGCGGGGCATTAATGTTCTGCTCGTGCGGAAATGCACGCTCCATCTTAATTTACTTGTGTGTCGCAGTCGAAGGCAATTTATAACCAAAGATTTGACTATAGTTTCACGAGGAATTATCATTGTGTTAACTCGAATCTGACCTTAAAATTATCCTGGCATATCAAATTTTTGTGACACCTATTGTAGAAGAGCTAGAAATGCCTTCTTCAAATGTTTATTGAAGTTTTGTAGCATAAAAAATAAATATTTTTATAAATACACGAAAAACAATTAATAGATTATAGTACAATTTTTTCCTTGTATATAAATATCTGTAAAGAGAAATATATATGAACAAATTGAATAGTATTTGAAAGGGTAAGAGCTATTGGCTGTTTGTCATTTATTGTAAAAAATTACGTTGATAAATAATTCAATAATTCAAAAACGTTAATAATATTGTTTGTTTAATAAGTTAGCGTACTTTCGTTAGCTTGTCTAATTATGATACTTGATTATATTTGACCCAATTAGGGTAACTTAATCTACACAATTCATATGCACACTTCTCTGGCTCTCACTTATTTCCACATTTATCCACTTTTTACTTTTATAGTCGTATTGGAATCATTAGAATCCGTTCGTCCTAAATACTTATGTACATTTTTTTCTTTATTTTGTTTCTTTACACTAGCTTATGCTCCTTTTAGTCAAATAATCCAATCAGATCGTTTAATTCTTATTAGTTGAAAATTTTTTATCTTCACTTAACTTTTGCAAAAATTATGAAATTTGAATTTACGTACACTTTTTCCTGCAGCACATTAAAAAAAATTTAATCCTCGCTCGCATTTTATAAAATATCGATCCCTCGCCCCGTCTCCCTATCTTTCTCTCTCCCTTATATCCTTACCCTCCTCTCTTTACCGGGTAAGCTATTACTCCAGTTCGAAGCGTATGCTAGACACTCTACTCAATTTTCTCAACTTGTTACCACGTTCCTCGGTCACTCGTGAGTCAATTGTTTTTCCTACTATTATTTTTATCGATTTTTCCGTTCTCCGGGACTATATCCAATTGAAATCTTCCGTGGCCTGTAGTTGATTCTTATTGCTGATGCTTAGCATTTACCATAGTAGATCCATTATATGCCGTTAAAAAATGTATCACAAAGTCTAATGGAACGACTGCATAATGAAAAATAAAAATATAATGTAAGAATCAGAAAAAAATTTTCGCAATCTAAGGCTTTTTCTATTTATATATATATATATATATATATATATATATATATATATATATATATTTTACTAGAGATTGTTCAAATTTAGACAGATTTACAATTTCAGCAACAGATACATTTCAAGATTATATAAGTCTTCTTTATCCCTACTTTTTTAACGACCAAAGATTATACACACACACACATATATATATATATATATATATATATATATATATATATATATATATAAATGGGGGCTTCTTTCTCGATCCCCTTTTGTTGGTGCATAACGTTACGTAAAAAACAACATCAGGATTATCCTGGACGGAAAAAGGGTGCGATAAAGCAGTGAGCCTGAAATTTACAGAGAGAGAGTGGGAGAGAGAGAGAGAGAGAGAGAGAGAGAGAGAAAGAGAGAGATTGCCAAGGGAAAGGATAGAGCTCAAGCAGATTAGAACAAACAGTAAAATAGATATGGAAGAATGAAGTTTGTAAAATCTTCAAAGGGTCATTGTAAGTTGATACTGATCTTATAAAATTAGTTTTACAATAAGTACGTAAGTACATTTATAATGAGAAATTCAACATACTTTGATGGATTTTAATCGAACTAATATTCTACATAGATCAATTACAAATAATCTCACCGTGACAGTAACAATACCAGTTTGTTCAAAAAAATGCAAAATCCATAAAAACATATATTAGTAAGCACATCTGCGAACGAATGGATTTTTATATATTACTTTAATACTCAAAAACTGGACAAAATAGAAAAATCGCGTTTTACGAGGCGCGCGATATGTTATTGAACATTTACATTGAAAGCGGCTTTCGGAATTTTCGAGCGCTTAGCAAAGAAACGACGGATAAAAACATTCGACGTGTAATATTGCCCCAGGATACCTTTTGAATGCCGTACGAGCCGAGTGCGACTCTAAAATTTCCGCTCTTTGAAATCCTATACGTCTTTCCACGTTATGCGCGCGTGTACGTACCCTTTTATTTCATTTAAAGAATCCTGACAGTTGCGCGACTGATCAAATTGTGCTTTATACATAACAAAGGCGATTCTTTGTTATTTATGGCTTTGCGCTTTTCAAGCAATACATCCGATGGTTTATATTATTTACGACCTATTATTTATGCATTGAGCGATGCATTATACAAAAAAAAAGCTTTAACAAATATGTGTTTGTGGGTCGGTCAACGATGCACGAGATAGTATTTACAATAGTACTTTCTCCAAGAATAAATATTTTATATATTAAATAAATTATTTACTGATTCGACGGTCAGTTTACAACTGAGATTCATGCATTGAACGTGTCATTTCAAGAAATTTTGCATAAAAGTCTTATAATTTATTACTTTTCCTTGCTCTATTACTTAAGTTTGAATTAAACTTTTATGAAACAACATTCTGACATAATATTTAGAAAAAACGTAATAACATATTTATTAGTAAGCAGAAGTTTTAGATGTCAACTCAAAAATTCCAAGAGAATTTGCAGTTTATTAACAACGGAGTCTTATTTATTTGTTACTAATAATCATCATTTCTGTAAAAGACGAAAATGATAAACTTGGAAGAAAGATCCAATTCGCACCAATTACAATACGTACCTAGCAACTGACTTTTATTTCGTAATAAAATCCTTATCGCGTCAAAAATATGTCGCTTTTCGCGCACCTACATCTTCGCTTACAACAGTGATCGAATAAAATATAGATATAAAGATAGAAAGATAGATAGATAGATAGACAGTGAGAGAATAGGGGACGAAAATATCATGGAATGGTGCAGGACGCGCAGCAATACGACCCAGAGGGAGAAAGAGAGAGAGAGAAAGAGCGCGCGAGGCAATTCATCCCTGCGTCACGCTCCTGACGCGCACCGCATATAGCGCGAATGTATCGGCGAGGCAGTCGTCGCGCAGTATAGTAAAAGTCGTAGTAGCAGCAGCAGCGGCAGCAGCAGCACCAGTAGTAGTAGTATAGTATACGCGTGTCCTAACGATTGCGCGGTGGACGGTGGGGCGGGTCGGTGGAGGTGGATAACGGCGCTCCCGGCCAAGGGTGGTGGGGAGTGAGGCTGCAGAGCGAGCGGGTGGGCCGGGGAGAGGGGGTGGGGGCAAGATCAAGTAGTAAAGGCCAATACGCAGGCGTACGCGGAGAGAGCTCGTGAATTAAAATTGACTCGGGAGATCGGAGCGCCGGTGCGCGCCCGCGCGCCGCTACGGCTATAGCGACTTTCGATTTGCCATCCACGCGCGCGGGGGAGGGGGAGGCGTCTGCTGGGAGGGGGATCTTTGCGCTCGAGCGCGCGTTTGCTAGATTTTTATTTTTAGAAGCCGCTATTTGCAGCGTTCCGTCGAATATTTTTGTTTCCCGCGTGAGGCGGGAAATTATTAGTTGTTCCATTATCGTTTCTCATGGAGAATTAGGTTTCAATTCTGTTGAAATCCTGAATTATGACATTAATTGAATTTCATTTATGTGCATTATAAAGCAGTTGGAAAGTTTGTTCGAAAAATTGGATAAAAAAAAATGTTCTTATGCCAATATACATTCATTACGCGTATTTGACTAGCATGATAGAAATCGATTTGAGGAGTAAATACAATTAAAAATTAAAAAAAAAAAAGAACAATCTACCCGTCTTGAAAATATTGTACGCTGTACATCAACGTACCCACAATTATTATTAGATTTTACGCTCCGTTAGCACATAAGTAATCGAATACAGCTGTGTAATTAAATGTAAATGTTTCAAATTAATGTTTACATACCATACAGCACGACTAAATTTGTGCAATTCCAATGGAATAGATTAGTCATGCTGAAAGAGATACATCTGAAACTTTGAACCGACTTAATGAAAGTGAAATCTTGTAAAGATAAAATGTCCATTCGTAGAAAAAGAAAACAATAATAGAGAAGGTCAATGCAATAATAATAATTTAACTTAATTGAATTGATATTATTTGTAAATGTCTATTTGTCTTAACAGTAAACTATATGGTAGTTGTGATTAACTTATAGAAGAAAAGAATGAACCAGTTATCATGTCTGTCTGTGTAAACTTATTTCAAATTTAAACGTGAAATTATGTAAAACAATCATTTCATGTATATAAACAAGGAAAATATCCAGCTCTGTCTGACCGTAGCCTGATTTGTACTTTATAAGAAAATGCGTCATACGAAAGAACAAAGAATCAAACGAAAAATCTAATCCAAACGAATCTAAATTCAATCTAAAATTGATGTGAACTGTTGAAAACTGATAGGATTCTTTCCAGGTAACTCTTTAATCCCCTCAAATCCATTATTCTCCGATCCACCTCACACATCTATGTATTTCGCATGCGTCGTCTACATTTATTGCTAAACTATTTTGGTGAACTACATATAAAGTTAAAAAAAGTCTATAACTTGTATGATTTTGAATTGTTCCAAACTTTTGTATATTTGGAGCCTGTAGATTCAGAAATATTATTTCTTTTTTAGTATTTAATGAAATTATGTGCCTACAATGACATCAAATAGGCCATATAAATAATCCAAAATTGAACATTTATTTTGTAAAATTGAGTTGTAGATATATCATATGCATAAAGTTTCAAAATTGAGAATGTAGCCACGAAAATATATTTTATAAATTATTACAGTTTAAAAAAAATTAAACTTTTCACAACATTAATAAAAACTTCAATTTACAAAAAATATTTGAAAAACTTAAAAAGTTCTTCTCTATTTTAATAAATTCATTGAAACTAATTAAATAATTTAGATAGCTATGCTTTTTATTCTTTTTTTAAATCAGCTTTAATCCTATTTGTACAGTATAATAAGATTATTATTCAATTAAGGTGGAAAATTAGTTCTTCTATCAGATTAGAAGAGTTTTCACGTAATTATGAATATATATTGTCATATCAATAAAGTAATATCGTTATGTTCAAAATAAGAACCTTATAGATAAAATATTGACGTATGAAGTAAGTTTCGAAACAATATTTGTTATCAATACTCCTTTTTTATATTTTATGGAAACAAAAACGCAATGAAAAGATTCTTTATTAGAAAAAATAAATTATCCAACTATAATGTATATATTAAGAAAAATTTCAGCATGAAATAATTTTTAAGAGCAAATTGTTTTTTTTTCCCACAAAACTTAATTATTTTATCGCCAAGTGAGACATCGACTATTCATTAACTTTCCGTCCAACCTTTACTTCGCTCGATTCGTACAAATTCCCTCGGGTGGTCGCTCTCCTTTATTAGAAATCACCTTTTTTCGCTCACCCATGAGGCACGGAGTCTCAGCATGTGCTTAAGGAGAAAAAGGATAAAAAGATATTTAAAGCTACCATTGTAAACGATAAGTCAAACCTAATCTTCATCGCGTATATAATACCCGAGACCAAATAGAGAGAGCGAGAGAGAGAGAGAGAGAGAGAGAGAGAGAGAGAGAGAGAGAGAGAGAAGGAATTACGCAGTGGTCGTACGTAGACGATCGATCTATTTGCTTGAAAAGACCGATAACGATAACGCGACCATTAGTAACCTTGGAAACCATTAGCGTCGCTATACACTTGTATATCCGCCTATATAGTCCCCTAAAACTAATCATATTATCTTGTAAATTCGAGCGCGCTTAGTTTTACATCTATACAGAGATATTTTCTAGATATATCATTTATGGAAAGAAATACGTTTCTTCCCAACTGCTTACCAAGGCAATACACAAATATGCTTCTTTTTTAAACATATAGTTTTTTCATTCATAATCGAAAAAAGTGATATCTCTTCGATAATAAGATTTAAGAATATTCTTGATTAGAGTCAAATAAAGCAACTTATTTTCTCGTTTGAATGGAATGTCTATCTTGCAGAGTACTTTTTAATTACTTGAAATTTATTAATAATAAAATACAAAGTCAGATTTAACAGAAAATTTCTAGTCCTTTTTTGCAGAATTTGCTTCATTAATTATTGTATGATTAGTTTTGTTATATATATTTATGTTTCGTTTTTGTGTCGTTATAAGAGAATAATTAACCTTCATAAAGTAATATTTGTCATAATATAAAGAGCTCATATACATCAATCACTTTTCTAATTCAAAAATTTGCAAGAACTTTTCTTTCACTTTTTGCGCATTGATTTAAGTTATATTTATTCGGCAGCGCAAGCCACTCCTTCGGAGCTAAAGAAGTAATTCTTTCTTCTAAAATTCTCTAAAATTATCGGTAAAACAAGATAGAGAGAAAATTTTTTGTAATTATCGATCTTGTAACAGTTTTTACATGAATTTGATTTTAATTTTTTTTTTATTTTCCTGTTTTACGCTAACGCACCGCAGACAAACTCTAATATTTACAAAACTACGCAGAGAAAAGATATTGTAGAATCTAATAAATATAAATCTGGCACGCGATAAAATCAATCGTTGATTCGCTTTGAATATTTATTTCACGTTATTCAATTAAATCTTTATTTAATTTTACAAAATCTTTCGTCTCCAGTGTATAAGTTTTCAACACTACTCAATGGCATCTACGCCGTGATTTATCTTTGCCGCTATCTCCGCGACCAAACCGTCTCGAGCTCAAAATGGCTCCGCATCGTCATACTACTTAAAACAATACCAATGCAAGTCTTGCCCGCTTAATTTTTAATGAAGAATAAAAAAAATCCCCTCCCTTCCCAAATTTACGACCTCGAGTTATACGAATTATTGAGACGAGTGCTCCGTTTTATTATCATACCCATCGTTTAAGCGGGCCCGCGTGCGCGCACGCGCCTACGCAGTGAATTTGGCCGATCTTCCTTTACTCCTCCCCCACCCCTCCGAAAACTTCGCGGCGAGAAACGGAAGACGGGGCCTACGGACGGTTCTCAATCGTAAATTTTTTTATAGATCGACCGTTAAAGTGTCAGCACAAAATTATTATGCGACGTGAAATGAGAAGATCGCGGCTCGTAAAATTTCGCTGGAAGGAGAAGAAAAAGTGGGGGGGGGGGTGGTGAGGAGTTGGAAAAAAATTCAGGCCCGAGTGAAAGGCTAAATTGAAATATTTCCTATGTATACAATGTCGCGTGCCTCTTCCTCGTTTTTTCCTTCATTTCCTGGCGTCTGCATCGAAGAAGTGTGTGCGAACTCATTGATTTTCGTGCGGCTTCGCAATTCTGCCAATTAATCCACGCGGGCATTCGAGGCACATGTTAGTAGTTTCAAACTTAGGAGTAAAGGTTGAAAGAGAATTTCGGCTGCAATTACGTATACCCTCCGAAAAAAAATATTGATTTTGCTCAAACATGACGTCAATAATAATAAATGGGCAGAAGTGAAATATTAGTTGTGTTTTAGTTCGCTCGCCCACTTCAATGCCAGTGAAATTCTGAATAATTATCCAATACTGACTTATATACAGATTAAATTTTATATCACGTTTTTGGAAAAGTTTCTCCGTTGATGAAATTTATAGCGAAAGTTAAACGAATGCGTAATTAAATGTAAAATAATGAAAATTTGAAAAGTTTCAATTGCGCAAAAGAAACGTTTAACGCCGTTGTTTCGCAGCCAACGGACAGATGCAGTATCTCTTGAAGCTTTGAAATATTTGTACAAAGTTATTTTTATTAAAACTTGGTACACTGATGCGGTACATCAACTTTGTCTCTTTGTATGAAATCCGTTAACTAATTGCTATAATTATAAAATCCACTTCAAAAGATAATTTCATGATGGCGAAATATCAAAGGTTGCTTAATAGCATTACTTTACGATAAATTATAATTAATAACGTTACTACTGCAATTTTTTGAGAGTAAAATGTAGTTTTTAATAATTTATTATGATGAATTGCTTTTGTTTCAACTAATTTAATCAGCTTTTTGGAAACATACATTTTTTGAGTACTATTCCTTTACACCAGAAACTACAATGTATATGACGTAGATTTTCAATTTTCATAACTATTCTTGATGTAAATACAAATCTAGCCCTTCAGTTAGACACTCAAATTCATTAAACGACTGGCAAGATATAAATAACTTTTACAGCGACTGTGATAAGATATAAATAAATTATAAAGCGACTGTGACAATATATATTATGAAAATATTCACAAAATATATTCCCTCGTACGTCTTATTTATCATCTGCTATGCAGAGGCGCTTTTTTCCATTCATTTATTACCGACCCTTTATTACAAATGAGGCCGGCAAGAAATTTGTGGCATAAAAGCCGAATGCTGCAGAACTTAATTACTGCAGTACCGCGAGAGCTGCAAGCAACACCGGGAACGATATTAAGGGTGTTATAAAAAAAACTCGCGTTTCTTCCGTCTGTGTATTTCAATTGCTTTATCCTGTATAATAATTCAACGGTGACAGTGCGATAGCTTCATTATCCAGTTATGGAATCTAATTGAAAAGTTACGTAGTAATTGTAAATTTATTAATTGGTAAACGAGAAACTCTTTGTAATTAAACAGTGAAAGAGGGAAAGGGAGAGAGAGCGAGAGAGAAAGAGAGAGTGTGTATAAGAATGATCAATGAATGAACGGATAATTTTCATTTCATCAATGAAATATCACATTTATAACTGTAGAAAACATACATGGATAAATATATGAATTAAAATTATAAATGTTCAAAACCAAATGATACCAAGGTTTATCGATTTAAATAAAGACTTGAATATTTAAATTAGGTTTTGAATATCTATATATTAAAAAGGCTAAACATTCAAACAATATATAATGACAATAAATACAGAACATATATGTCAACCTATAGATTAAAGTTTACAGTTCATCAGGTAAGAAAGCACGTATGGCATAATTTATTGAAAAATTTATTTAATAATGCTTTTATTTACATACAATTATTCTACGTGTCAAAATCATAAAATAATATGTCAAATAGGCATTGTCGTCAATAATCACTGAGCATCGTCTTCACTTGCTTTCCGTTAAATATTCTACAAACGCGACGGGGAGCGCTTTACAAATGTGTCGAAGTACTCTCGGAATGTTGCTTTAGTTAACATACAGGTGAATCTTCCTCGAAGCTCCTGCTTCAGGCTAGAGGGCCAGACAGTTTTCGACGGGATGAGCATCAGGGGGTTGTGCAGGGAGATCTCACGAGACGTTGTCTTTTTCGCGTTTCGGCTCGTACATGATCAGCGCACAACAGTTGTTTCTTCATTAAGAGATTAATTAGACGCTTCGGCGGACACGATCGGTAAATGTCATAAAATATAACTCTCTAGGACTTTTGAGACATAATTAACCGATTTTCATAGTTCAAAACGCGTAACGTGACTATAAGTCGCTAAAAACAATTCGATTTCAAGCATTCTGAAACCAAAAAGTATCAAACTAGTCTAACAGAATTATGGATACATAGCGGAAATGTGACGAAACCTCAATAATACGGGGCTTATCGTTAAAAGCTCCGTATGCATTAGCCCATGCAATATTTAAAAGTAATATTATGTTAAATGCAGCGACTGCGCTCATGAAATGATAAAGCAGTTAATTGGTGAATCACGTATGTACGGATATATAATAGCGATTCGGTTCGCGACGCCACGTCCGCGGTCGTTAGAGAAATATCGCCTATTTTACAAATCTGAATGTACGGCGCGTATTCTCAGATATTAATACAGAACGGTTATCGATATAGGCACGGAATCAATTTTGATATATATATATATATATATATATATATATATATATATATATATATATACTATTGATTCTATTCGAGGCGGTGGTGGCGGTTGGGATACATGAAAGCTTCAACTGATTCAAGTGAGGCTGAATTCCTAAAATCACTATGCTTTGCAATTTTACATATTTATGAAATATTTATTTTTGTAATAAGATACAGAACATATTGGCAATGGTGAATCTGATTCGGTAACATCAATTAACTCGTCGTTAAAAAAATGAAATTTGTCCATTTGTATACAACATTCCTTTGCCGACTATTTGGCTTACTGCAGAGTCAATCAATCAATTAATCGTTCGCGTTTTAGGAGAGAAGGAGAGGCTGAATGAAAGAGACAGAGAGGTGAAAGGTTGAGGGCAAGAGAGTCATTGTCAGAACAGTATCTTATTGATAATATTCGTAATCAATTTGACCTTATTTTCATCCGGATATTTTTCTATTTTGTCAAACAATCCCAATGGATGATGTTCGACAGCTCGCTCCCTATGGACAGTAACAATCTCATTGGGGACAAAACTCGCGGACCCCTTTCAATTACGCTCAAAATTAGAGGTTCCGCATAATTTACGACTCGGCTGCCGTAGCTCGAAAATTCACGTTTCATTGGATTTTCGTCAAAGTTTTCGGACACGCGTGCGTGCCCGCGCGCACACGTACATACACACACACACACACACAGACACATGCGCGCGCGCGCACGCGTATGCTCATACACGTACACCAACCGGGACTGCTTTAAGTTCAGCTCTACCCGACGCTCCCCACCGCCGATGGCTAGAGCCGCGTCGCCATCATCGCAGCGTTAAGTGGGGCTTCGAAATTCCACCGGCGTATTGTCGGCTTGCGGGCTCGTAATGAGCGTAAGTATGAGTAACGGGCTCGTAAGGGACACTAAGGGAAACTGGCTGCCGCCCCCTCGCGCTATCTCCCTCTTTTTTTCAGCTACCTCTGTCGTAGTACTTTTCGTCTCTCTCGTCTCTCTCTCTCTCTCCCCCTCTGTATCTCTCTATCCCTCTCTTTGGCCGTTTAAACTTTTCCGTATGCAAAAGTGGCCTCGACTGCAAATTATATGGATCGATCGATTTGCTTGTATAACTTCCGCCTGTTTTCTTTTCCCGGGCGAAATGTACTTCCGTGTGTATTGAAAAAGACGCTGATTTATATTGATTCGCGTTCGTTCGCCAATAGTTCTGCGCTCTAATACTTACACATTATAAATGCTGAAATAAGCGTATATTATTTCTCGCGGGCTTGTCCTATCGAATCGATGAATTATACTGATTGGAAACGACAAATCTGGAACGTCTCATCGATGCAGGAAATAGAATTGTTGCAAACTAGTAGATTTTCGACCATCACGGGAAAATTATGAAGTAATGGAACTAAAATTTCATAATATTTTCGTGTGCCGAATTTGAAATTGTAATACGCGTTTACGTTTACAAACCTAAATCCAATTGCCAAAATACAGTTCTAAACAAACGTTATCATACCATCCATTTCAAGACATTTTATATTTGGACTAAAGTTATGAAAATATCTATCGTGTTCGCATAATATGTATTTTTCGAAAAAAAATATTCACCTGACATTTTTAGCCATTCTTGTTCCAAAGTATATGACAGAACTTCATTAAAAATCTCAAATCTATGTCTGCACTTTCTGATCATTTTCTAAAATTTTCATCTTATTTATAATAGTTGATGATAAATTATGGTAGTTTGTAGATGAGAATGTTCATAGTTTTAATGAAAAGCTTTGTAGAGTTTCCTCAGATATTTTCTTTAGCGGAATTATAAATTCTTTTTTCACGACTATATTTTTCTTATATTGACAACATTCTCGCAATTGTTAGAGAAAATAATATTTTCAAATTCGAAACACTAAAACTTTTCTGAAAACGCTATTTTCATATTTTCTCCTTGTTGCTAAAATCACTGGTTTTGTTTACTCTGGCTTTCTCACTGGCTCTCCAAATGTAGCACATTAGCAAAAACTCATTTCATTTCACAAGCTCCTATTAATTCATGATGTTATTCAAGAGGAATTAATTTTCTGTAAATTAGAATTATCATGAGAATTCAAAATTGTTTTCGGGAAATTCATGACTAACATACAGGCCGAATTCTCGAACACGTGAATTCATTTGTTTTTCATATTAGATAAAACTTAGCAACAGCCGTTAAAACAGATAATATCGTTGAAAATGGATAAAACCGATAAATCTCGTTAAGGACCTTTTACGTATCGGGCGCTGAAACAGGAGGTGAACGCTCGTTTAAGTGTTAAAATAGTGCATTACTCCTGAACTTCCACAACTTACGGTTGCGCTCCGATAAAATAAGTTAGATTATACTTCCGTTTAATTAACGGAACGAATGATCAAATGAATCCACTATTTAATAAAATAAAAGAGCGCCATTATATAATTTAGTTCACAGAACATTTTAATTTACGGAAAGTTCTCATCATTTTACTTTTTATGTATGTAAATTCAATGTATCAGAAACTCGTACCTTATCGTAATTGTAATTGAAAATTAGAACTTTTTATTGTAATAAAATGTCATTGGTTGTCAAATCAACCAGTAAATCAAATATTCGTAATTTATTAATTATTACAGAAATAATAAAATCAAAACCTAAAGAAAGTATATAGATCATATAGATATATAGATAATTTTTTCTTCTTTGACGCTTAGTAAAATCTAATTTTCAAAAATCCGTCCCTTTCCCGTCCTTTCGATCGCATAACGCATCGCGTCGTTTCCATTGACTGTAACGCGGCCAGTTAATATCGCACAGCAGATTTCTGAAATCGTCCTACGTGTGCCTCTCTTTTCTTAGGATGAGAAAGCGGCGAACAATTGCCAATAAACCCCTCTACCGACTCTGCCACAGGAAGGAGATCGATATAACGAACAGGGGAAGCAGGAAAATTCACCCGGTCGCGAGGAAACATTATATTATAGAGCCAAAAGAAACGAAACTTGCCCTCTGGCTGCAGTTTCGGAAGTGTGTGTGTGTGTGTGTGTGTGTGTATAGGCGACGCGTGGAGATGGCCAGCGCGACTACACTGAGCGCTAAAGCAACGAGAGGGAGATGGCAGTAGGGGAGGAGGGGCAGAAAAAGAAGAAGGTACAATATAAGAAGCTCAGAGAGCAGGGGACAAAAGCCGTCGGGGAGATATAAAAGCCGAACGCCGAGGGTGCTGATATATATATATATATATATATATATATATATATATATATATATATGCAAGGGTCAAGTGCGCGAGATTCGAATAAACTTAACGCACACACTGGCGCACTCGTCCATTTATATTCTTTTCCGTCCCTATTCGTGTGTGCGTATATTCGACAGAATTTATCTTACTAGATTCCCGCTTAGGTGTCCGTTTGTCTGTCTG
Source organism: Sycobia sp. Sy_11 (assembly GCA_018907035.1). Lineage (NCBI taxonomy): Eukaryota > Metazoa > Arthropoda > Insecta > Hymenoptera > Epichrysomallidae > Sycobia > Sycobia sp. Sy_11. The sequence continues at coordinate 1,558,226 of JACCIC010000042.1, forward strand.
AGTCCGCACGTTGATTGCGTATACACGATATATATGTAAGCGAGCATCTCAATTGTCATAAGACCAGGGTTGGCTTACGAGGATGCGTATATATACAGAAGCAAAAATGATTATGACTAAAGATATGAAGAGGGAAGATGAGAAAAAGAAATATATAAGGATAGCGTATATACAGATCTTGAAACTGGCTGTGAAAGGGGGAAGAAAAATAAACGAAGTGTACGCGGTATTTTTTCAAATATTTTTCCTTTTTCCTTCGAAGGGAGGTTTCAGTATTTCAGTAATTCGAACCATAAAGAGCTCGGAATTACTTTGTATGATACTTTTTATCCGACTATACAGAAAAATAGTAGATGATTAGATTTCGTACAATTTCTCTACATCTGTAAATGTTCCATTGGTGCATTATGATCTTTCTTGAAACTTCATTACGGCGTGCAGTTTACACAACTGTGGAAAGTAAGAATATATCTCTCACCTCTATAAAATGATTTATATTTTGCAGCTTCTTCTTTCTAAACTGTTATATGCAGAATAATATTTCCTCCATGATTCGAGCATAAATATTTGTATAGCGCGTGCTTCAGTTTTACTTTTTACGCGTAGTAATTCTATAATGAAGCTAATCACAATTTTGTTCTTGATAGAACGAAAAGAAACTTATTTGCATGTATATTAAGTATATACTCAAGTGCTCCAGGCTTTTTCTAACATTTGGGTCATTTAGTTCATCCAAAGGATATATTATGATGATGACAAAAGTAGATGAATTAAGACAAAATTTAAATGGGCAGTTATACACTTTTTCCTAAGATAAATAACTTCTATAAAAGTGAAAGAATATTTAATATGATATTTCATAATAGATTTTTGAATTGTCTAAAAAAATCAATAGATTTAATATAAATCAATGAGTAAGTAATACATAATAATGAGAACTTATATCTTGGCTCTAAAATTTCCTTTTTATTTAGAAGAAACCACGTAGTTTACATAATCGATGTCTTTTCATTTCTTCTACTCTAAAGTTGAAAATACGAAATAATAATTCAAAGTGTAATATAGGCCTTTTAAGCTTCTTTTTTTGTACTGCTCGCATTTTGGTCGTTACGCGGATCTCGGCGCTATATGCAAAGTACGAATAAACAGGAATTTATGCCCACTTAAAGGTCTGGAATTGCATGTCTCGGTGCAATACACCAGTGCAATGTACTTTGCATAAGTGCTGAAATTTTCGCATACGTCAAATTTTAAATACGATCCTTTGCCATTTTTCTTTGATCTGTTTATATTTTTGAACAAGAAAACTGTTTGCAATTCATCCTTACGCGATAACATATTAAACTTGCAAGATCTTTTTTAATGCCAGACTATAAGGAATAGATTTGAACTGTGTTAAATTATTTCAAATAATTTTGCAGATTTTATGCTGAAAATTATCGTAGATACATTGAATAATCTCCTTACTCCATTAGAATATTCCTTATTCATAGAAACTGTATTTGAAATTGTATCGATTAATTTATATTAAATGATAACCGAAACTTAGTTTAATGCTTTAATAAAAACTGAACCTTGAAATGACAATAGATCTTATAAATCATGTAAATAAAAGTGATTATATTTACTTGAATCCATGTAGTCAAATACTTTATAGAATAGAAATACATTTTGAAATTATTGAAAAAAAAAACAAATTAATTAGGAGGATTCAAATAAATTTTGTTTTAGCGCAGTTTTAGTCGATTACGTAGTCATAAATTACCTAAAAAAATCAATAATAAAAATACTAAATTCAATTATCGAATATGACTATCGTAGAAGATGAATAAAGAAAGGTTTGAACGGTTTTATTTCAACTTTTATTTTCAACTAGAATTAAGAGCCTTAATGAACGATTATTCTTATTTGAAATTTTGCAATAATTGTTCATGATCCAATCCTTGCGTATATAAAGTATTTAGCTATAAAAGCATAAATGTTACTGCTCTTATCATTGATTCTTTTGTAGTGAACGCCGTATGCATATAATCAATAACAATAACACTCGCCACAATAGAATAGAACCACATTCCTGATACAAAGGCAACTTCCGAAAACGTTCGGAGCTTACGCATTCTTAGACGCCATAATATATAGCGAACCGCGATAGATCCTTTTACGACTTTTATCGCCGCCCCATACTCCAATGAATCAGTAACAGATATAATAATGATAAATCGATAATCCACAACCAACCGCGCCACCTACGCTCGCGCGCTCTTCTCGAACCTGTGCCATCAATTTTCAACCTAAAAAGAACTCTCCGTGTCGCGCGCTAATGCGAACAACAATCGGAACATTAATTTTTACACAAGCGCGGAGGAGTCAAAAGGCCGGCGGGGCTCTCGCGAGGCCCCTCGACCGATACGGCAGACTTCGCCGATAAAACAGCGCAGCGACGGAGGAGCCTTGGGCAAGACCCTCAAAGCCTAAAGACTTCGGGGGGGCTCTTTTGGCACTCTCGCGCCGTCTCTCTTTCTTTACGGCTCTCCTGAAACCTTCCTCTATCGTTCCCTTTCTGTCCCTTCGCCTCGCCATCCCCTCGCGCCCTCACTCTTTCTCTATCTCTTCGTCCATCTCTTCTTATTTCGAGGGTCGCTCACTTTTCCGCCCCTCCCCACACACCCTAATCGCTCTTGGGTTCTGCGCGCTGAAAACTCGAATTCTTCTTGGCCGTTTTTCCTCCGTTCGCGGCTGTGGTGAAAAAAAGTTAGAAAAAAGAAAAGGAAAAAAATCAATTCGGCACTGGCCTCTTTTTCCTTCTCCCTCTCTCCCTTTCTCCGTTTCTCTTCGTCTACCTTCCTATCTCGCTCTTCTCCCATTCATCCTTTTCTCTGGCTATCTTTTTTTTGCTCATTCCACCTATTGAAAATTAACGTAGCGCACGAAGTGATTTTCTTTATCGCCCGCGATCGTCCTGTCTGGCTCCCCCATACCTCCCCCCTCTCCCTAACTTTCGCTATATATATATATATATATATATATATATATATATATATATATGCTACCGCACAACGAAATACGAAATAAGTTTGGCTGATACCGGTTGATGAAGCTCTTTTGTCACCAGCCTACATATATATATATATATATATATATATATATATATATATATATATATATTACTATCATAATACGTTTATAGATTGACGAAGCAATGTGCACGTTCCCGGAATAATTAAGGATCTTCCTTCGTTATTAGCCTATGCACTGTCTCTATTTCATTTCGTATAAATTTGGGAATTTCATTAAAAAAGAATTGACGGGTCGCGATGTGTGAGAGTAGCGCGCGTCGAAAAGGAAAATTTCAGGGTTTCACGAGTTCCCATTTCTCGAGCGGACTTCATTTGCGAAATGTCGTTTCAAGCTTTTTTTTTTATTTCGACCAAATGGAGCGGCACGAAAGAGTTTGTTTTTTATAATTTATGAATCATAAAAAAGATCGGAATTAAAACTTTCATTTTTTGTCGAATTTTTTTATATTTGGACACGATTATTCGGATTTTTCACCATTATTAATTTCAGTCTTCCATACTTTTTGAATTTCTCGAAGATTAATTTTTACTATAAACGAATAATCTCAGATTATTTTTACTTAAATTATTTTATTTATCTCCTAGATAAAAAACCAGGTAGTTTTGATAATACTTTTAATGTATACTTAATTATTTGATTAAAGATTAATTAAAAATAATAAAATGTTTCCACAGTAACTTCTCTTCAGATGAGTCGCATTTAAGTTAGTAAAAATATTTTTTTTTATTATAATTATTAAAAATTCTAACATTATCAAAATCAAAATCAAATGCATATCATGTCAAATGCATATCAAATAGCAATATCATTTGTACTTATCCAAAAAAATTGTTAAAATATTTAACAATTTCTATTTTTCATTTAGTTTGTTTCTTAGTCTTGAATTGATAGACTTAGGCATATAAAATTGTGCATGATATTAAAACAATGCTAATATATTTGTGAATTAATTTTTAAATAAATAAAAATAAATTAATATTATGATCGATAATGTCTATGACTTTAAGTTATATTAATAATCGGTCACTAGCATCCATAAAGAATTATAATCTATTACTATCATATTAATAATGTACTTTTCAAGTGTAGAAAAAAATTTAATCCAATACCATTTTCAGCAATTCCGATGCTTGTATATCAGGCATCGAGCTAACCTATTTGCGTCTAAGGCAGTTTCTGCTTGATACAGAAAAACGATAATTACTCTAATTCATCGCCATGAAATCAAATATTTTTGTATATATAAGAAAAAAGAATTACTCGATGCAACGTGTCAAATAGACAATTTCAATGATAAATTTATTGTCTTAACAGAGTCTTCTGTCATATATTAATGATATCTTCTATTAATGAAATATAATAATTTCGAGAACACAGTCAAAATATCAATTTATTTTAATGTACATATAATTAACAGTGACTCTTTTATTCAATCAGTTTTATTCTTTCCTCACAAGGAGGTTTATTTTTAGAATGAGTCAAAATAAAGATTTCAAATGTAACGCTGTTCGATTCTTCAGATACGATGTTCCTTAATTGTAACTAACTTGTTTTTTGTACCTTGAGTTTTATAGCCGAGTACGAAGAAAGAATAACATTTCAAGTAAAAAAGTTCTAATAAATCTATATAGTTATTATGATTTAGTGTTGGAAACACTCCTCGTTAACGTACATATATTTATTCGAATCTAAATTGCTTATAATCAAAAAACCATACTTATGCGGGAATACTTTCATTAAAAGGTTTTGAACTTAAAATATTATTCTTTCATTATAAAGAATGCCAAATATAAGGATTTTCTGAAAAAAAATCTAATTTAGTTTGCGAAAAGTAGTCATTTTAAATTAAAAAGAATTAGCAGCTCAGAATGAAAGAACGGCATCTAATACTTTACTGCTTTCATTTTGAAGGTAATTAGCGTTACCTAGCTCAATTGGAACTAAAACCTCATAGCGTCAGTAACATGAGATTGTCGTTTAATATATATATATATACATATATGTATCCTTACGTCTAATTTGATAAAATATGTGCAGCTAAAGAATCAAATAAATTACCCGCTCGCGAGCAAAAGTACATGTGTACAGCTATATATACAGATAATTTATTCATAATGTATTCTTTTACATTGCATGTCCTGATCTTGGCATAGAAGATATAATCCAATATGTTTATATATAATGTAGCTATGCATGAATCAGTACAGGATAAATACATCTTATTGATGATTGCTCTGAATTTTACGTTGCTTTCGTCACCAACTCGAGCGAGTTGGGTGAATTTTTCAGCTCTATCGAATTGAAACAAAAAAAGAGGAATGCGAAGAGGGAGGAGGAAAAAAGGGGAAAAAGCCAAGCGGAGGGTAAAACCTAGCAATCGATACTAGGGGTGCGCGGTGGTATAAGGGGCCCAGTCTCAGCATCGATATATTTGGAAACGTCGTCGTGTTCTAGTTTCTCCATTAAAATCCGCCCTAATGCGGAAAGCTCAGATAGTTCATCCTGAAAAAATCGTGGATATAGAGAGAGACAGAGAGAAAGAGAGAGTGAGAGAGAGAGAGAGAGAGACATCGAGAAGGTAGAGAAAAAAAGGACGAAAGGGTCGGATGCATGTGTAGAGGGGAATTAATAGGAGACCGGAGTAAATAAAGACGAATGGAGACAGTCCTACTGATATCTCGATGAATAATCGCTTGCATTTAGAAAATAAAACGAGGCATTATGATATATATATATATATATATATATATATATATATGTATCTATTTACTTCATATACAAGCACCTCGATCCGCGAGAAATCGGTCGAAGAATGAGGCTGACTGATCAGGGTATGCGTTATTTTTGTACTGCTTATACTTAGACAAAGTAAAAAATAAAAATCTGCTTTTTATCATGGTTAAGAATTTACAAATAGATCAGGATACTTATCTATTAGAGGTTTGTATGATTTTTTTAGACCGGAAGAAAAAATCTAGGAATTCACGAAAGAACAGAATAATAGAACTTGCATGAAATTGCATTATTAATTATCCTTCGTATAATAGACATTCATAATGGCATGTGGGAATCCTGCGTTTAGAATACGAGTAATTCGAAAATATCATGATGATCGGATAATCAAATAACAGAATGCAAAAGTGTGTATTTTTGTTCAATTATGCAAATACCAGCAATGAAATGGAACAGCGATTTGTATGCATACAAATGCACACATATGCGAATCGGGATTATTCATTTATAACTTACCATCCCGTTATTAAATTATATTACAGCGGATTTATTGAATTAGTTTCATATTAAAAATTCTTCTATCTAGGTTACATCCCTGAAACATTTCATCACGCATTCCTTCAAACATTCCTCGGATTTAATAAAGTTTTTATTATGATAGACTTGGCGACATCTTAAAAAATATTAATAAAGTACATTCGTTGCAAAAAAAATATTGTAAAAAAATGAAATGAAATATTAATATAATAGTTTTTGAAAGTAAAATTTAGTAAAACTAGAGCAAAGAATTCGAGACAAAAATTATATCGAGAATTTTTTCATAATAAGTCATTTTAGTTTATAATATTCAGTCAAAAAAGGATTTCTAATATTTATTATATTAATTAGATTAGAATGTTTTCTTCTAATTCTCGTGCTAAATTAGCAAACATATCTAACTGTAATTTAAAAACAGCATATCATAGGATTTTATTGTTACACCTACTCTGCTAAACATTATTTAAATCCGCAACCAACGATAATTTTCGTATGTCGGCTCAACATAAATGTGAGAAAAATTTTAAGAAGAAAGCTAGAGAGAGATATAGAGGAGGGGGGTTGAAAAACAGGTAGAGTACAAGCAGAAATAGGGAGGATAGAAAGAGGAAAAACGAAAAAAAAAATGAAAAGCCGCTCCAGATTTTTAGGTGATATTCCAGCGAGATAATTGCGGGAATCAAAGAGATCTTTCTCTCTCTCCCTCTCTCTCGCTTTCTCTCTTTCCCCTCTCTTTCCATCTCTCTCCTGTTCCCCAGCTTTTCCCACCTCTTTTTCTGGTCCTCGACCGCAATTTCTGTTTCGCCTCATTTCCTGGCTCGACAGAGCCGCCATACCTCCACATTCATACCCGCGTTTTTATCTTTCCACCTGTTTTTTTCTATCTCTCCTTCTCTCTCCCTCCCTCTTCCCCTCGGTCCCTCTTTCTGTCTCTCTTCTATCTCTCTCTCTCTCTATCACCCCTTTTCCATCCCGTATTCCATTGCGACTGCGCATATATATCCACATTCGCTCATTCGCTCTTGTTCGTATATAGACATCAGCATTCGTTCCATTCGATCTCTTTGGCCTGCCTTTACCCTTCATATGCCATTTGTAGTCTCGCCTCATTCGATTCGCCGCTCGCCTCCACACCCCGCCAGCACCTCCCTGGATACGTGGTGTGAATGGTAATTACAGTTCAATTATGTAGAGGTCGCAACGGTGCGAACGAGTGACCCGAATAAAGATATGGAAAATCCTCGTACACATACGGAGGGAAGGGCTTCCGGGGTAAGAGGGCACGTGCACGCTCGCGGATCATCGTTATCGCTACGCCGGATATTATAATATACGTTGCTTAAAATTATGTATGTATATACTTTGTATATACTTCTATAGTTTACGAACTTTTACATATTTTTTTACCATTTTTTATGTCAAGCATTTTTTTACAGAGTCAAAAATAAATAAGAAAACTTAGATTTTCGCACTTATTTATGAAGTCATAAGATACAAAAAACACTCTTTCTTCATAAATAGACTCACAGAAATTTTTTTCACGCGGCCGAACATGAGCATTTGATAAAAGTAAATCATTGACCCCCATCGTAGAATTTTAAAAAATTGTCCGAAATCAGAAAAGCAAAATGTTTTATTAATCTACCTAATATTTACTCGAGTTTGAAACAGTCATCTCGATGAAAGTCAAAAATGAAAAATAGGACGGATATTTGAATGGCATGTTATCGTTTTTTCATAAATTTTTTCCGCCCTTACAGGTACTAGAAGAAAAAAAGCGCAACAATATGTATCGCTCCCATTTATATTCAAACTCGAATAAATTTTATCTATGTTTAAATAAAAAAGAAAATTAAATACCCATTACATAAGTTCTTAATTGTTGAGCTTGATGGGATCCGTACATTAATCGAATTAAAAAATCAATGCTTTAAAACAAAAAAGAAACATTATATATATTAAAATTTCATAATATATGGACGTAAATTAAAAAATTCACGTGAAAGTTAAATGTATGAATGTATGAACAAAAACTGAACGAAAATTTTCAATTTTTGAAATATACATATTTTATAATAAAAACTTTATATGGAAAATGAAGTAGAACGTTACATTTTACATATGCAATGAAGTACAAATATTTACTTATGCTGCCCGTAAAATGTTGATCATTCTTGTATTCCTTTCTTAAAACTTTTCTGTATTAAAGCTGCTGCTTTGCTCTTTCTTTGAATAAAATTAGCCAATACATATCTTATCGTGTATTAACCATCAATACTCCATTTAAAGCCGATGATGTATTTTAATAATTTTTCCTAGAACATGCTTAACGTTTTCGCCATTATTGGTATGACAATAGGTTTTAATTATACATAATAAATAGATATAATAATATTTAATTTTTTAGAACTGCAGAATAGATTTTGACTTAAAATTGTGAAATTAATCATTGTTAATTTGCAATGTATCAGTTTACATGTTTTGTGAGATAAACAAGATTTATTTATGAAGCAACTATCATTATGACTCATCGAATATTATAACAGACAGTGAACATTTAATGAAAATATGAAGTCATTAAAAATGGATATAGATTAGATGTAAGGTTTTGAACAGATAATTTAAGCGATTTGATAAAATGTTTATTCAATCGCAAATCCTTAGTTGCATTCGAAATCTACCATTGTAAGCTTGCTCGCGTTTTCTTTTAATATCTTTACATGTGTAGAATTTTTTAAAAACATATTTCTACATTGACATCAAAACTTGGTGAAAACAAACAAAAGTTGTTCCGATGTCGGAATTTGAGTAAAATCCATTTTGTATGCAAGTAATGGTGCAAACTTTCTTAAAAAAAGAAACCCCAGACAAATTTTTTCTTTTTTTACGTTATCCGCCATTTCTACATAAAGTAAGTTTCAAATTTAAAGTATAGCATTCCCAAAGTTTGCAAATCCGTAAGATGGATCGACTCAGAAAATGCATTTTCCATCATGACATTACGCAATGTCATCTAGTTTGTCCAACATTGACTCGTATTTCCGATATATCGTATCGGTTGATTCAGATGAAAATTTTTATATTATTTATCAAATTTAAAATTCTACAAATAAAGCGAGTAAAGCATCGATTATTGTGAAATAAAATATTATTGTATTGTAGTAAAAATATTATAAGATAATATAATCAAAAATTTTTTGATCATAAGTATATAAATCCATTTTTATGGAGATATCTTATTATATTCGATAAAACGAATCCAATCTTCCTTCTCAACATTCCGACCCGATTTACAACGAAAATAGCTTATATTAAACGAAACACAGATCATCTCAACAACCTCGTTATAAACGTAAAATTTCAGCATATCACGTATCTTTTATAAAAGTAAAATTTCAGAAAGGAGACAATCAAAATGGCTTTCTTTCTATCCTCTCTAACCATCCTCTTTGTGTCTCCGCCGAAGCTTTATTACTACGCAATCGAGAAAAAAATGCGTATTGCTATTTTTCAACAATGCGATTCAATTATACGTTAGCCGCTTCGAGTATGCAAAAAAAAAAAAAAATTCTCCGATACTGTAGAGGCTGAAGTGCAGAAAGGTAAAATCCCGTTGGAACAAATCTGCAAAATCGCGTAATGCATACGTATATATGTATATATAGGATTTCAATCCACGTTCACGCAACTTTGCAAGAAGTCATAATTCCCGGACGCTGCTCGGAATTTACGAGGTCTATCCCGGAGAACTTGATATTATTTTCATAGAGTCGAGATATTGGGAGAGGGGCGAGGGGGAGGGGCAGGTACTCGTAACAGGCGATAACGAGTAGCGCTTGGCTCTATAGCCGGGGAGGCTGAGAAAGCTTCTAATGCGAAATCAATACCTAATTATCTTTTGACAACCCTGCAGACTTCCATCCCCAGCCCCTTCCGCCCCCTTTCTCGCCCTTTATTCTTCCAGAGCACGGCTCTCCGCGCCTAATTCGCCAGTCGCGAATCTTTCCCCTCATCCCACTCTCCCCCCCACCCACTCTCGCCCCTCGTCGAAGGCTCAACTCATTTTCACGTTCCCGCTCTATATACGTCATAATCGTCCCTCGCGCCTCGGCACCCCTGGCTTCTCGCTGCGCGCTTTTTTTCCGCCCGATTTTTCGCGCGCGCGTCCAATGTTCAGCGCGAGCTGATTTTTCGCTCGAGGGCCCGTGCGCTGTCTATCCCGAATGATTTCCAGACTACGAGCATTGGCTGACTATTTCGCGTATACTTACGCGTGTAGGCATTGGTTCTCGGCTTTTTTTAGATCACATTTTTCGACAGTAGATTGAAAATGAAGAACAATGAATATAAATTGTTCGCGCGTGAATCGTAAATTGTTTCACTTGATTCTAGTCACTATGATTAAGCAGTAATATTACGAGCTAAGTTGAATTTTAATATGTACGGAAATTTTAAAAATACTTAAATAATTGTAAATCGATCCGAGTATCATTTATGAATAGATCGTATAAAGATTTATCGTATTAGATAGTACGCAATTAGTTAATCTTAGATGATCGCTTTGATTTTAAGAACATATACGGATATAGCGTAAGGTATAAACCTGCATTATTCATCCACGGAACAGCGCTCGGCGAGAATCGTCCGTTATCGCGTCCATTATTCGACAGAATCATAAATAGTGTACCGGGCTTCCCTGTAAAAGAATAGACGCGTTATATGATAGTAATGATAAAAGGGGGATCATCGTTGCCCGCACAAGCTGTACACGCTCTTGATTAATTTTTCACTCGCTATCTGATCGACTACTGGCCGAGCCCCGTCGTAATTAATCACCCAAATAGGGTCGAACCGCGCTCGAATTCCCCTTCTGATAAACTTGCGCCCAGGGCTCATATGAAGAGGGAAAAATTACGCTGGCTATTCGAGCGCTACTGTGACGTCCCTGGAACGGGGGAAAAAGAGAGAAAGATAGCGAGAGAGGGGGGGGAGAAGACGGACAGAGAGACAAATTTGCAGCAGCAATGAGACAAAATGAAATGAGGAAAGAAACTTTTGAAAAACTCGCCTCACGTCAGTTGAAACTCCCGTTACTGTTAAATCCCATTACGGCGCATTAAATACACGTGAATGAGAAAAAATCACAGAAGTTTTCTCGCTCCCTCCCTTTACTCTCTCTCTCTCTCTCTCTCTCTCTCTCTCTCTCTCTCTCTCTCTCTCTCTCTCTCTCTCTGACTCATCTTCTTTTTATTGTTCGTCATCTGTCTTTTATTAAATTTTGTTCCCATTGGAAGGAGGTCTTTCCTACCTTGAACAAGTTTTCGTATTATTTTTTTCATTTAAAACGCAATATATATATATATATATATATATATATATATATATATATATACACGCACTATATACTATATATCGAAATAATGGTGAAAATTAATCTGTCGAACAAAATACAACTTTGCAATATAAACCGCAATTTGGTTTAAAGAGCGCGGAGTTTCGCATTTACAGGGCAGTTGATGACGTTTTCTTAACTTTTAGTACAGGCCGTTAAGCAACAAAATCGTAACGAACTCGCTCTGCTTAACGATGAGATTCTCATCCGCGTTTATTTCAATGTATATGGGGTCAATTATATATTTTTGGCTACCGCGCGATTCGTGCTATACGGTCGCTTTTGTTAATTTAATAAATGATCTTCGTGAACAACTAAAGCGAGATTTTTAAGCTTCGAATAAAGGATATTTATTTTAAACTGTGAAGTGTTAGTTGGGGGCAAACTATCTGCGCATCGCGCGAACGCCCGACGTTCGAGCAGATCTTTATGACTTTATTTTATAAGGAAGGGCTAGTATGTAAAGGGGACTTTAAAATGGCAATCTTCGGAATCAAGTTATTTTCTCACCGTCAACAATCAATCTAACAACCAATCGTAGGGATTCCTTTGAGTATTTCACGTTTCGTAAAATAGATTTATTTACCTTCCCTAATAGGCGTGTGAACAAATTTGCCCGAGGAATCCCGAGTGGGTAGGCGCGAGGAGCGGCGTTTCGAGAAAAGGTCGCGCTTTAGATCCTCGAATTTTCGAAATATAAACAACGATCGCAAGAACTTCGAGAGCCGCCAATCAGGGGCTGCTTGATGAAGTGCGCGGGACTCCAAGCGCTGAAGTGTATAGGAGAGAGAGACGGGGAGGCGGGGGGCGGTGGCAAACGGAGCCCGATCGACCTGTATATGCCGGGAGACTGGCGGGTTCAGCGGGATCGGCGGAGGGGAGAAACGAGCGCGCACCGCAGCGGCGACGAAGGCCGCTATTAGATTGGCTTGGGGGCTGCAACAGTAGGAGGAGGGGGAGGGGAGGGCAGTGTGTAGGCCACCTAAATTCGTCAACAATGAGTGGAGGGCGTGTAGCGCTTCTCCCTCTTTGCCTCGGGCATCGGTATAAGAGGGATGGCCCTTATACACAGAGAGATTCTGAGCTGACCGGTCAGCTATTGTAAAAGAGGACCGGGCTGAGTAGTTTGGCGGATTTTACAATATTATCGAACACAATTTCATCAATATCTCAATAATTTATCAATGACAGATAGATACAGAGCAATATAGGCATTAAATATGCAGATTTGGAATTTCTCCAAAAAAATTAGTAGATCAAATAGTTGCATAAGATATAATTATCATAGGGTGAAAGTCATTAAGGTATGAGATTTACTTGATGAAAGGACATTCTAAATTAATTTATTTTTAAATCTTAGCAGCTGCCTTAGAGCTTAAAAATCCTAGAACTTAGTCATGTCGTTTGTCTGATTTTTATTATTATACACGTCTAGTGAATTTTAACATTAATATTAATATTAGATATTGTATTAAAATTTTGACATTACACACATGTATAGATTGGGACTTCGTTGTACTGATTACCGTAATTATTGCATCCAATTTACAGTTATGCACAATTTATGTATTATTGAACTTGTGACATTTTTTCACAATTTGTCTTATTCATGTAAAATATCTTTACCATAGCCATATAACATTTAATATATTGTCTAACGTTACATTTGGTTTATTTTGCACATTAATAACTGTCACTATTCTTTTAAGCATAAATTTATAATTATTCCTAGAAAATATTCTTTTTAATACTTTTTAATAGTGGGAAAAACAAAACGTTAGCTTATCTATTTCTAACTGAACTACTTTAATCAGATAATAAGATCATAAGAAAAGAATATCTAATTATTCATTTCCTCTGTACCACTTTCTTAAATTGGCCTCTCAAAGAATAATTGCAATTTCTCATCGATGCAAAAGTTATTCTAAAGAAATTTTACAACAAAACGAGACAAATGCTCTTCACGTCTCGGTTACAACATCCGTTCCAGACAATTACCGACGGCAACTGTGCAGACTCCAATCAACAGAACAATTACCACACAGGTTGTCGTGCCAGCACTCTGCCCCCCCCCCCACAAATCCCATTCCCGCCTCTTTTTTCTACTTAGACGACAAAGTCTTCTTCCCCGGCGAAAGAATAGAAAAAAAAGAAGGGGCAACCGCACACCACTTGCGGATACACACCGCTAAAACCGGAAATCCATTTGTGGCGTCGGTGTGTGCGCGCGCGCCATATACCCCAGGCTTCGACATCCGTGAAATGTGCGCGAGCGCGAGCGCTCGCCCCACCAGACGGGCGAACGTTTAATCATGGCGGAGACATCGGCAAATCTACCGGACGCTACTCCCGCGGGGTGCTGTCGAGCGCGCTCTTTTTTCTCTCTCCCGCCAAGCTGCGCTCCCTCCCTCCCCATTCCCCGCCCCGCATCCAGCGCGCCGACCGACGCGCGATTCGTCAAACGCTCTCGTCGCCGGCTGGTTTCGCTCTCGCGCGAATTTTCCCCTTTATTTTCGATTTTAACGCCCGTAAGGAGCTTTTCACCCGAGACCCGCATTGTCCCGCATTTGCGCTTCGGGTAATGACAAACGTTGACCCCTCCGCCACGCCTCCCCCCCCCCTCATTCAGCACCTCGTCACGCTCGCGCCGACTCCAGCACCGGTAAACCGATTTCCGGTTTTACGCGCCGACCGACTGGAATTTGCGCTTGCCATGTGTAATTAATGAAAATACGTTGCTTTTGAGCTCTTTTTTTGACGAGAATTTAATACGAGAGTTCCATAAAAGCGCCGAATGTTATATAGGCGAAACAATTTAATTTCGGAGCAGGTGTATATTTTATTTTATCTATCTATAGTGCATTAATGTGTATCATAATCTGGCATATTATAAATAATTTTTTGAATAGTCTTTGAATTACAACCGACGACCTATTCATTAATATAAATTTTTAAAGTGGATTAAAGTATTACATCACTTAATCTGTTTCGACAACTGATTGTGAGTTTAAATTTCAAAAGCTGAAAGTTTAAACATTAATAACAAATAAAATTTATATCGAGAAACCATAAATATTATTTCATATTTCGAAATACAAAGATGTCCATAGATCAATTAGAACAATTATAAAAATCTACATAATCCAAAATGATCTCTATACCTATATTTGTTCCCTTTACGATATTAAAATATTCTATGCGTATAACTACCATGTGATTTATATATAAGTTTTTAAAAATGGTAATTCTATATCTTTGAAAAAGATAGAATATGATATAGAGAATATATATATGTATATATATTCTCACTAGTTGAATTCCTTACATGAATATAACTACCGTTTCCGGTGCCCATTTGAAAATCTAGAATAGATTCTTATAATATACTTTTCATTGCCTGTAGAATTTCCAGTGTATTTATGAACATAATAAGTTTATGAGCATACCTCCAATTTTCTACTTATACCTCCCTGGAAATAAATTTTCTCCGAGATGTCTTTGCTTTACATAATATTTACGTTATACGTTTTGAAGCGAAGTGCGCTTACCGCAGCATATATATATGTATCACTATATTGAGATGTTGTTAGTGTAATCTTTATGTCTTTATGGTTTTACGTCGATCTACTGCGTAATTTAAAATTATAACTGTCTTGTCCCATTGAGCTTTCTTATCTTTCTTTTTAGTTTGATCTAGATAAGCTTAGGATTGTCATGTTTCTGTCTATTTTTAGAGCTTCGCACTTCTAAGTATTTTGTAACGCTTTCTTAAATGCTCGATGCAAGTTTTAATGGCATTATTTTGCTAGTATTATTTTGTGCACATGTTAATACTAATTTATTTTGTAAAGATGTTTCTCAATTGATACAAAATGAAATGTATTTCCGAAGGATTGCACACTTTCATCTACTGTTGTAAATTATAAACTTCTTAATAGAAATAAAATCTCAAGTTTGATGGTCATTCATGTAGAATTTCTTGTGTATGAATTTTATGTTATCAAATTTCAAAACATAAGTTAGAAAAATTAATATTCCAGTCAACGCTTTTATGTGTACATGTGTATATATATATATATATATATATATATATATATATATATATATATATATATAAATCGATAGAAATCAATTATCAATATTTTAATGGAGTTGAGAAGGATGAATGCCTCCTTCCCCTTCTCTTGTAACAGGCTTCGGCATTACAGAGACACACAGGATAAATAATCATATTAACTATTGATTTAAAGGTTTCTAATTAAGTAAATTAAAACTAAAAATTATTTAGTGAACTGAATTTAAAAATGAAAAAGAATAATGATCAATAAAAGAAACTTGAACGAGGTTGAAAAAAGTTTGCTTTTTACCTTCTCATAAAAATGATTATTATAATTCTTAATCTAATTTTTAACAAATATAAGCATCGTATAAATATTTTGAATAACGTTTTATTATTTGCGAATACGTTATGGCTTATTAAAAACTTTACATGGCAATCCAGCTAATAAAAAGTATTATGTTCAACAATGTACCTAAAACCAACGTAGGAGCTGAAAAAATTTCGTGCACACAAGCATTAATCATTACAATACTTTCCTGCAGGCACTTTCTGAAAACGTATTATAATCAACTAGCGACTATATTTCTTGCGATACCGTACAAATAAATAATAACGCAGTCAGCAGCACCGACTTCCCCTTATCGGTGTATCGAGAATTACGCTTTCAGGGAAGAGTCACAACTTTTCACCCCGCTTGTAAGCCGGGCAAAAAAGGAAACGAAAAGAAAAACCGAGAAATTGAAAAACTTCATCTCCTCGCAATACAATCAGCGTAAAAAGAAAATTCAAGCTCAACGCGCCGCGTAACCTGCAACTTCAGCCGTAGAGTCCCGCCTCCCTGTCCCTCCTAATGAAAATATATAATACGGCTTTCTCGCTCTCTCTCTCTTTCTCTCTCTCTCTCTCCCTCTCTCTCTCTCGGTATGCGTGTGTGTGTGTATGCGTGTGCGTGTGTATGCGTGTGCGTGTGTATGCGTGTGCGTGTGTATGCGTGTGCGTGTGTCTGTGTGAGTGTGTGCATGGAACGCGAGAAAATTAAAAATGAAAATGAAAATTCCCGAGAAGAGCGGAGCCGGCGATTCTTGGGCGTAGCGGAGGCAGCCTCCGAATATAATTCGGGATTCCGTCGGCCATTTCCTGCGGGCGTCCCTCCCCGCTACCCCCGCATCGCTCCCGGTCACGTAATTATAACGGCGTGCACGCACGATATCTCATCGAGGTGAGGAAGAGTGGGGAAAGAGAAAGAGAGAGATGGAGATATGAAGGGGGGTACAGACGTTATGCCAGCACAATATAGGCTGAGCGTCAGCTCAATAACAACTGAGATCGTTAGTATGTGCAGCGCGGTATAACTACGATCCTGGGTTTACATTAAGCATTGTTATTACCACGAGTTTGGCCACATGAAATCTGAATCCTCGCTGCTTTCAACCAGTTATTTGTGTGTCTCGTTTGCCGAATAGCTTTTACACGCGACAAGTTTATTCCATATTCCAGTTATAAAATTTTTTTTAGTCCTTTTACGACAATAACAACATTCTCACTTGTACTTATTTATTTTATTTTTTTTACTGCCCTATTATAATATAATACTTGGCACAATAATATTTAATTCTTTTCCAGAAACGATTAAAATTACAGGCTTAACTGTTGTCTACGCGATACTTTATGCATTTTTTATACCATAATCTTATTGTTTTAATAAGAAAACCAACATCTACTTTGAATTCCAAACTATTTTTACATTAACATCTTTATGTTTATACTTTGAAATTTTATTTTAAAATTAAATCAAAATAACATTCAATTTAAAATAACATTGAATTTAAAAATACTTGCCATTACTAGAATTTATAACTGCTTAATCACTGATCTAAAAATATTTGTTAAACATCGTCAAACATTTTATATTAATCATCAAATTTAGAAATCGACGTTCCTATTATTTATTTTTCATTTTAAAACAATAATAATAGGAATTATAACAAATTTTAGATGAATTGGAAGATATGCATTAACTTTATACACAAGAGGCATTAAATAAGAGTTAGTTTCGAAAAGGCTTTGCATACTTCAGTAAAAGATTTTTTTAAACAGATATTTTTATAGAAACCGTTTACGTGTTAACCGTTTCAGAGTTCTTATCAGATGAAAAATTTAAATATTTCTCCTGTTTGGCATGCGTCTGACCACGGCAAGTTTTCGACTACTTATGTATGATATTGCGCTGTCGTACGTTATCTCATTATTTTACGTAAATATACGACCCAAGTTTATATATTTAATAATATAAACTATTTTTATTGATTACGCGGCTAATAGTGGATAACTGACTAGTATTATATTATTCATTTCATCTTTAGTATGAATTTCTATATAAATATAAAATGTATATCTAAAAAAATATAAAATGATATACAAATTGGAGTAATTTGTGAATTTCATTTTAAATAACGTCGCAATTTCATATTTAGATTAGTAGTTAAATTAAACAAAAGAAGCAATACTTCGTACTTATGCATTCCTAGTTCTGATGAGGTTTGATTAGCATTTAAAAGAATTCAAATTCATAAATCAAATTCCCGAGAGCTTTACAAATAAATGTATTTAGTAGGCAACATCCGTCTCGACGGTTATGACATTTATAAAGTTACAAGTAAGTTCTAGGCTGAAGTTCGGATCCCGAATGATTGATATAGTTGGCATTATTACTTTTTCATAAAATCTTCTTGAAAATATTTTACATAACGTATTACCCGTACAATATTTTCTGGATTTTCATAGTTTGCCATACATTTGAAGGATAAGTTTTAGTGCTCCAGAATAATGGAATTTTACCGGAATTGGAAACTCGTATCATTTCTTGGGAGTGACAGTTACCACTAAAATGGTAAGAGGATGAGGTAAAAAGATAAAAAATACATTTTTTAAAAAGGAAAAAATAAAATGTTCTATGAACAATTTCAGATTTACAGTTACTAGACTTAGATAATAGTACATATTAAGAAAGTTTCTTCTCTTTTTATTAATAAAAATAGTATTGTTATATCAAAGAAATACATTATCCGAATGTCGATGCGTAAGATTTTCCTTGTTTTATGGAAAGAGGTTGGACTATTTGTAATGTTTACACTTTTTTGTAATATTTATGGTTCGATTCACATTTTAAAATTCATGTCTGAATCCTGAATTATCGTACTTGCAGAAAGTGAAAACAATCCGCAATACTTTAGTCTCTGAATTATTTCACTTTGCCTTCAGACTTTCTTTATTCTTTCAGCGCAATGTCATTGATGATCTAAAAAATTAGGCAAATAACTCATTTAACTCAGCCCATGATAAAAGATAATCTTTTCTACGTCCATTAGATCGTTTATATAAAGATCCAGTTACGTACGATAATTTTATTAATCACCGATGTAGCTTTCACGGCTGACAAAGACGAGGAAGTTCCATTATTTGTTATAATAACTCCGATACTCCGGAGATATCAATATACATCTTCTTTCTTTTACTTGATCGCAAACGGGCTAAGATAGTGAAACTCGTCCGTTGAGCCGGCGAGCTTGCAAGTTTTCCACCCCAAAACGTCCTCCGTTCCCGCCTCGGCCATCTATAAACCGGCCCCCCTCCCACCTTCAATACCCCGCGCTGCGGGAAATCGAATCGATGTCTTCCGCGAATGCATATAAACATGTATAGAGCTGACGCGCGCAGATTCCCTCGAGCGTTTATATACAAGATTGTCCGCGCTATCATGAGCATCGCGTAAAGATATATATATATATATATATATATATATATATATATATATATATGTATGTCCATAGATATATAGTATTAAAATCACTCGCTGTTCCCGGTTAGACAGATATTTTGCCGAACTTCCGGCTCGCGTGCTGATGTCGCACGGCGCTACACGGCTTTTCTATCACCCACTTCTTCCCGCGTATATACTTGAGCGACGAACTAAACTCTATACAGACGTGTGCATTAATTATGTGTGTGTTTTTGCATGCGTGTACTTTATCGCAAGCTGGCACGCGTATGTGTGTGTATGTGTGTGAGTGTGTACGCGTTTGTGTGTATAGATGTCTAACGCGTCAGCGGGGCGTCGTAAATTGCTTACGCGGAAACGCGCGAAATATTCGTGGAAATCGGCGAGGGCCGATACCGGGAAAGAGCGTAAATTCGGTTTTCGGGAAGCTACGGGTGCATGCACGGGGGGGGGGGCGAGTATGCGCGCGCCTACGGCGCAAACGCGCGTTCCGTGTCGTCATTGGAACGCTTAAGTGTTCATGCCAAACCGTGTGAGTGTTTCGCACATGCGTATTGCGGCTGTAGGGGGAGGGGGGAGGGCATCTCTCGAACTGCTGTCGACGCCGCCACCAACCGCCGTCTAGCCGAGTAAAATATTGCACCAGCGAGGTGGTAGACAGGGAGAGGGGGGAGGGGGAGGACGTGGATCGATAGTGAAAAAAGTTCGCTTTACGGTGGTCATTAACCGGGGCGCGTGGGCGGTCAAGTATTTTTTTGCAAACCATCGCTCCGCGCGCCCTGCCTGAAGGTGAACATCGAGGGAGAGAGGGAGAGAGAGAGAGAGAGAGAGGAACGAGGTGGGAGCTTGTTTGTTCTCTTATACTGGTGCATGGTGTACTGGAGGTATTTATTAGAAAGAATACAGTGGCAAACTTGTACGGGAATCAATTGTTACGAGGAAATTCGTTAGGACAGATATTGATTGTAGTGATAAATGAGCATGCATTAGAATTTATATTTCCCTCTTCCCAATTATACGCGCGCGATTTATCGAAATTCGAGTAATGTTCTGAATTGGACACGATCATTTATTGCGGAATGAATTTAATTTATTATTGCGGAATGAATTTAAATTATTTACTTAAATATCCAATTAATGTGATTAATCATTTTTAAGCATTAAGGTTTGTTCATTTATAAAAAGTAAAATACTATGAAGTTTTTTCGTACTTTTGCTCGTGATGAAAATACAGAAAAATTGAATGTCCATTATCTAACCGTATATCATAACTCCAGTGATCATCGAGGCAATTGTACTTGGAGTCTGACAGAATTTCGGGATTATTGAATTGAAATTAGAAATCAGTTCATTCCCTTGCATTGAATGTTCTATAACCTTGAAAAATAGATCTGGAAATGCATTAAATACTTTATCCATTGACCAGACGGACTGAAAAAATGAGCCGTAAGTCGGCATGTTGTTAAATGACCTTATCAATTCATTATCTTATGACCCAGTATAGGATAATGTTAAGTGCGAAGTTTCCTGAATTAAATTCTTGAAGATAAGTTCTGTGACACTTTTTTGTCTGGTCGTAATGCAAAGTGCCACCCCATAATTATAAATGCATAGATTCTTCCACTGAAAGTTGCCTCCCTACCGGGTTATTAGATTATTGTATTTTTGATGAAAGTGGAATGTAGACATCAGAAGTATGCATGGCTTAACGATACTGTATGTCTGGATTTTAATACCTATAAATTTCTTTCTGACTGGGTTCTGGATTTTTGAATGTTATGAAATTTTGAGGCTGTAGTGTTAAGAAATTATCAGTTTCAGTGTCAATTGGATTGTTTTATTGGAGTAGTTAGTGAGTGCAGATTTTTTGGAAATTTTGAGAATATTTTTGAGATTCTGATAGATCTTGAATTCATCGGATTCAATAAACTGTAAATATAGACTCAGCGAGCCCAAGAATATATGATAATGAAGATGTAGCGATAGTTGACATGCAATTTGTTACGACGACTTTTGCGGATCTATTTTTCTTTACAATGCTAAAACTTAATCGATATTTTATGTTAAAAAATCAATAATCTGATATATTATTGAAAGTTTATCTTGTTTAATAAAGAGAAAGAATCAGTAAAAAGATAGATAGATAGAGAGAGAGAGAGAGAGAGAGAGAGAGAGAGAGAGAGAGAGAGAGAGAGAGAGAGGAGAGAGCGAGAGTTTCATTTTACATATATATCTATTAATTTGAAAATAATTAAAAATTAAATAAAAGAGTACAGTAGAACACAGATTTAATAAAGGAAAGAACTATAATAATCGTTAGAAGATGCAGAGCTTAATCATATTAGAGTTCTTATACATTATAATCAATTTAATTTAATACAATTTTATTCTTATATTGCAGTAAAACATTCATATGTTAAATATAAAGCAGATTTTCGAGGGTTATCTTACCAATGCTCCTGACTTTAATCAAATTACTTCATTTCAATCTATAATTAAATGATCTCAAAGATTTTGCATGATTTTTCATTTTCATTTTTCCTAGAAAGCATAATTATTTTCAGCCAATAAGAAAATGTTAGGCATTTTATATTTTTGCCTATACTCCTGACGTTAAACTTCTTGTCATGTAATGACTGAGTTCGGTAGGTGATTTAAGCTCATAAACATAATTTTTTAAGAATTATTGACTGTCAATCAATTGGCATTATTTAGTAAAATTTCTCACTCATATAGGTCACCCGTACATCTTTAATTATATGCAATTGCAATGTTTACAATGATGAATCAAGCATTTACGCGCAGACGATAGTGGATTTACCGTAAGAATTCAAATTATTTTTAATTTTAAATACACTAGTCAATCAATTATTAGCATCGGTATATTAGGGGCAAGGAATTTTCAATTTATCTTCGAGAAATTTTGAAATATTGGGAAATAAAAAAATTTTCAGCTTACAGTGGGTCTAAAATATTAACCGAATACACGTATCTCGATTACAGGCAAGGCTTGGAAACATTAACATTTCAGCCGGAGATAAAAGAAATTCGTATAATCCCGAACCGTAAAATGCTTCCGCGGGCATACTTCGATAGTCAGCGCGCGGGCGCGCGTGGGAGCGAGCCACCGGGCGACGGACGCCGATGGCGCGAAGCATTACTCGAGGAGACTGACGCGCGCCGTCGTCTGCCCGCGGAGGCGCAATATCGGCGCAACGGGGCAACAAAAATGGAAATATGCATAAAACGAGTATTTAGATACGCACCGGGTCGCGGGGCGCTCTCCCATTACGCGCGGCGGCGACGGCGCACCACCGCCCACCTCTGCCCGAGGATTCTTCCGTATATGGGGGGGGGGGAAGGGTGCATTTATGAGAAGTACGTCGAATTGGAATTCATCCTATATATGGCTAAGTGCGGGAAGAGGGAGATAGAAAGGAGATTGTACGCGCAGACGAGCGTTTATAAGTATATATATATATATATATATATATATATATATATATATATATATATATACATATATATGCGCGTATATTTGCACACGTACGCAGCCAGGCTTCTTCGCCCCTCCGCTCGAGCATATAACTGTAAAAAGCCACTTTAAGGCTTTTCTCTCTCTTACCTTTTCTTTTTACGCGGCTTTCTTCGGTATCTCTCCCTCTCTCTCTCTCTCTTTTCCTGCGCATAGCCCTGTCGATTTCTTGCACTCGCTTGCAGCGAGAGGAATGAGACGCGCAAGCTTATACATACATATATATATATATATATATATATATATATACATATATGCACCTTTTCTCCCTTTTCGCCGTCGGCCGTCAATTTCGACGCGCCGTGTTGTTCCTACTATATTATTTGATATATATATATATATATATATATATATATATATATATATATATACCAATTGTATAGATAGGTTCACAAGACAGAAAAAGAAAATCGATTCGCCTTTTCTCTTTCTTTTCTAGCCTCTTTTTCTTTCTCCAGCTGCGCTTCGTCAAATTATCACGTGCCCTTTGAAGAAAAATTTATGAGCTTGCACGAAAAAAGAAAGGCCTTTAGCCTATATAGGGTAAGTTGCCCGCTTAATTTTTAATGAAGTCAATATTGGTATTTAAATGTTAGTTTCCGAGTTAATGTGAGTGTTAAGTGTTATATGATTATCGTCTTTAACGGACTTTTATAATTTTTATTCGTGTAGTTACTAACAACGGCTTTTAGTTGTTTAAAATAATATCTTTTTTAAACTTCGTTTTAAAACACTTTTGGTTTTTCTAAAGATTCGTTTTTTTAATTAAAATTTTCATTGGTAATTGTTCCAGAATTTTAATGAAATGAATACTATTTATGACCGCGTTTATTAAAACGGCCTAGATGTCCTGATCTCAATTTGAAGACCAAAGACCGTAGTGACATCCGAAATTAAAGAGTGCTAAACGTAACTCATCGTTATTTTTATAAATATTCATGGGCTAAATTTATTTTTCAGGAATTGCAAATCTTGGGTCGGCTGCGTGAATGTTTAGGTTTCAATATTATGATGGATTGCGGTATAGTTTAAACGAGATTAGAGTATGCGCCATTTTTCAGCCCTGTAATGCATATGAAAGTCGTTTTTCGTACAATATTTTTTAATATATCCATTTAAAATCTGTAATCTGCATGCCATGATTTTTATTGAATATACTAGCTAAGTAATGAGAATTCTTGTTTAAAATGTGAATGATTAAATTTATGTTGAAGGCATAAAATTAAATTCCATTCAATCTTTCCTGACAAGAAGTCATACTCTAAGAAGCTTGACCAATATTGAGAATAATAATTTCGTAGCAGTATATAACAATAATAATACTATAATTTTATGAAACTTAAATTATCGCAAATTAACATTTCTCAAACGATTTAACATATAAATTTTGTTGTAAAAATAAATACATTAGAGAATTGTAATTACAATTTTATCTCCTTAATTCGAAAACTGCTGTATGATTGATTGTTTTTTACATTGTCTACTTTAATAAATAACGGACTCTTATACTGCCGAGATAATTCGATTATGACAAGTAAAAAATAATTGTGCAGATCTAAAAAGGGGTCATATTATTATTATTTATTTTTTAATTTAATATTTTTAGAATCCATTAGTTCTGTGTTCACGATAAAGGTGGTTGCATAATAATATTTACAAATTCGTCATATATTTTGCGTTCTCGATGCGCAGAAGGTGAAGAAGTTTTAGAATTCATTAAAACGACATTGCTCATATCTGTATGTATGTGCGGGTGTATGTGCGTGCGCGGGTGAATGCGTGTGTGCGCATATGTGTGTGTGTGTGTGTGTGTCACCGAGATTATTTCTTCGATCTGTACTATGCAGCTTACTGAAATCTCCAGAGACTTACAACGGAGCTGTGGTTTCACTCGTTGTTCTAAATACTGAATGCGCCTGAGTTGGCTCCGGTCGGAGAGCCGAGCCAAGCAATCGATAAGTATACGCGTCTCCTGACGAACGCATATATATCTACATGGAGGTTAAAGGAACGAGGACCGCTTGTGCCATCAGCCTCCAACTGGCGCGCGTTAAAAATGCATGTACGATCTATGTCACAATCATGCGGCTGCTCTCATACTCGTTCGGACTTGGCCTAATTTCTGGTTCTTCAGTTCGCCAGCATGTATGTATGTATATAATATGTGTGTGTATGAGTGGAAAGAATGTCTTAATACAGTAGTTAAAGAGTTTTCAGTCCATAATTCTTCAGAGAGTAATTACGTGGAAATAAAATTTTGTGCAGAGATGTCCTCAAGAATATACATCGAAAATTTAAAAAAATTTTAAACTATATTTCCACCTTTTTTACCCGTTTCAATCTGGTTCAATCATCATTTAAATTAATAAAATTTTCCCATTGTTTTTTTAATTTATGTGAAATTATAAAAGAAAAATATTGTTGTTTCGAGCTAAGAATTTTTATTATAGTGTCAGTTATGCTAACTGCAATAATTCTTATTTTAAATAGCTCTTATTGAATATTCGTTTGCAATGAATTGGAAGAGATATATGCATGTAAAAAAATCATATAGATTTTTTACATAAAACATTGTATATATCATTTTCTCCGAGGTGAAGTATTGTTCCGAAACATCAGAATGCAATTACGGCTGCTTGGAAAATAAAAATAGTTACTTCTTTATTTTGTGGAAAAAAATTCTATTTTAACTCTTTCAAAAAACGCGTTTTTCATCAAATATGGTATATACATACTTGAAATACTTATAAAATGTCTCAAAAAACATCCCTAATGTAGTGAATGTATGTGATAATTGAAAGAAAAAAAATTATTTCTTGCTCTTTAAAAGTGTTTTTTATGTATTGATAGATTATGAGATGTTATATCAGAGCTAGGAGATGCTGTTGTATTTTCTGAAAATTGCGCTTTATTTGTATACACAGATCGCTGTGTACATAGACATAACAAAATTTTCTACCATAACTATAGAAAGAATAATCCGTGACCTCCAATCGGCCGAATCAAGGATCAACGAAAACGCTGTCCATCAACCTTGCGTATATTACGGCCAGCAATGTGTGCATAGGTGTGCTTAAATGTACAATATGGAAGAGCTCAGTATCGGTCCAATACTCACTTTCCTGCGGCCGCAGCAGAGCATGGCTGCTGCGCTGCCGCGGCGTGCCAGCACCGCAGACGAATTGACGAACGACGGGGAATTCCCGTCGAGTAGCGGCCTCTGTTGGCAGACGTAGCTGAGTCGCCCGCCACCGTCCCCCTGCAGCTGCAACACGCGCACCTGCAGCAGCGGTCGTTGCTGCTGCTGCTGCTCCGGATGACCCGCGTCCCGATGATCCCTCTCGCCTTGACCGACACCGACTCGACCACCGTACTTGATGCGCACGTGTTTTCGCCACTGCATGGGTCCGCCGCTTCATGCCCTCGTACTGGGAACAGAGAGATTGGCGCGGGGCCGGTGAAAAAGATATTCAGGCCGTTTGCGTATTTGCAATACGCATGCTAGAATTCGAGGAGTAAATATGTATAATAACGGCCGAATAATGTGATCAGGGTATTAGGGTCGATAGGTCGGATTATGCACGAATCGATTCTAGGCAATAGGGTCTAACTTCAATTAACAATTTTCATCGACATATGATAAGCTTACTAAACTCATTAGTATCAGGAATAGCATCCAACTTTTTTTGACTTTTCGTCTTGTGCAATATATGCATATTTGAAAAAAAAAAAACAACCGAATATTTTAGCTATGCGGCCGACCCGAATAATCGAATACCTGAATACAAAAATCGGAATATTCAAATCTTAACTAATTTGTCAAGTGCTGTCATCGTGCTTCGTGATAAGGGAAATACGGCAAAAAGTCTATGGCGAACCGTTCTACTTATACTTTCAACTAGGGTCTCGAATTTTTGATATATATATATATATATATATATATATATATATATTGAAATATTCAAATCATCATGTATTATTATAATTATTCCAGATTTATTAACTTTAAAAAAATAAAATACAAGTAAGAAATGAAGAGAGCGTGTAATAAAACATTTTTATACCAATTATTATGCATAAATTGTAATTATATCTCCTATATATTAGATGATTGCCATATTCTTCACGATTTAGAAATATATTTTCTCGGTAAATTTTATTAAATCTTTTTCTCCATGTAAAAATAACTAATATAGGTAATAGTACAATAAGATTAACAGTAATATATTTTTTTCTAAGAAAAATTCCGAAAATTGAGACGATTTTTACGATTATTAATTAATCGTTATTTATCAGCCAATTATCAAAAATATATTTGGAAGCATTAACATAAAGTGATAAAAAGACTAAATCGTTACATTTGTATAAAAATAATGCCGCAAGTATTCCGTCAAATACAGAATCTTGTATTTATTTACAGTCAACTTCAACGACGGACAGTTGAAAGAATAAACCTGTTACCGATACATTGATGGAAAATTTCGAAATATTGTTTTGCATATCCAAACCTGCGACTATTACTCAGATATTCATCCAGCCGATCGTACGGATAATCCAATGAACGGATATTAACCGGATATCCTTACTATCCCAATTTTATCCGTATACATGGGATAATCCGAGCGAATATTTAGATATCCGGACGTACACTACAGGTCGTCCCAGAATTAATAGGAAGCCATGTTCACTGATAGTATGGGGGATATTTCGCCGATTCATTATTGAGTTATAGCATATCCACTGAAACATAGCTCTGCATAAGATAGATTATGCTCTGTTTGTATATGTAAAAATATTAAAATCTATACATCCACGGATGTAATTCTCACTAGTTTCATTTGACCTCTGCATCAATAAGATGCTTCGATTTCTTTTTCGTCGTTTTTTTTTTTCATGCACGTACGCTCTAGTCACGTATACTACGATATGTACTTTACATTCAAGTCCCAACGATGGATTAACGATCGTAGAATGAGGACTTACGCGTAAATGCCTATACATTTATATATACATATGCAATGACATTTGGACGCTGGGGCTTATAATGGAGCTTAAAGGATTAATGTCGGGCAGATGCTCGATTTGGGTCATACTCTCTACGAATATATTGATTTTAAATAAAAGCTCCGCTTTGTGCTCCTCCCCCCTCTCCAGCCTCGATCGAGCGTCCCGCTTAAAGAGAAGCAGTGAATTATTTTAAACATTTTTACAAAACTTTGGAATTGGCGACGGCCTACGAGTACCCTGATTCGGTCTTGCGCGTACCCTCGGCCTGCCTCTATATTTGCAGTATGTAGGTTCGATGATTATAAATAAATGTAATTGTTCCGCGTTGGAACGACCTTCGATTCGAAGAATGGAATTAAAATGTGTATTTCTGCCCCGGCTAGTATAGACCAGAAGATTTACTGGGACGATGCAACTTTAATAATTAACGGCAACACGCAGAGTAATATCTTCTATATTTTATTTACTTCGTATTTACGCTTATAACCGGGGTTTTCTAGAAAATCCATCGTTCTTCTCAAATTTTATGTAGCTTTATTAAATTCGAGGAATCGTGATCAAAAATTGTTTCTTTAACGGAGGATGAAGAAAAAAAGAAAATACACTTTCTAAATGATCAATTAATATACTCGTTGTACGTAAATACATAGATTGTTTGAATGAATTTTTAATGAAATCGATAAATTTAATTTAGTAAGAAGAACTCGATTTACTCTACTATAATCTCTATAAGTCACTCACATCAATATTCTCATGGCTCATAGGAGTGGTGAATAATTTGGAAACGAATAAGGTTTTTCATTGAGTAAATTGAGCACTCTACATATCTAAGTCTAAGAAAAGAATTTGTGTATTAAATTAATAATAAAAATAAATGTATGAATAAATAAGTATAAATTGAAACATTTACAAATGTAAGCCTATCCTCGCTGGAACTAATAATACAACCAGATCGAATGAGCCGATGGCTATTTATTGAAACAATGAACTTTTGCTCTGCTTCGTAAAAATAAATTTATCCATCGAAGGGCTTTTACATAAATTTAACTCGAACTGTGACATCTATAGGATGAATGAACAATTACATGAACTTGAACTCACGACTTTTTAATATAATTTTTTTACTTTAGTACGTGATAAATGTAATCTAATTAGTTAAGCTCCTCCAGTTTAAATCCGGCATTTTTAAATCTTCAACATTTGACATACTTGTACAATCAGCTTTCATTATCCAAGCCAAATGTGAGAAGAAAATAATTTTTATTCAATGAAAGCTAAAGTCATAACTAAATCCAACAACTTTCAGAGCTAACGATTTTCTCGAAAATATTTTTATCGTCCGTTCAGAACAGAAGGGATGGCGAAAAAGAGAAAAATATCACGAAATACATTTACATTACTTTTATGAGCGGGTAGATTAAGAGACGCCCGTTATAGCTTTGACGAAAAATTACATCCAATCCGTTTCTCGGCTCGCGGTCGCCCTTTCTCCCCCCGTTACCACTACCACACGCACCCCCTCTGCCTACTTTATAACAAGGAGGCGGAAAATGATGAAGTGGCTGTGGAGGGAAGGGGAGGGGGCATAAAGGGAGCCTTCCAGACGACTGATATACGGGAAAATGCCGTCGTAATCCTCTGTAAACGCCCTTCGTCCGTCGAATCCGCGGCTCGTCGTGGCCGAAAGGAAAAGGGACACGATGCGTTCGGAGCTCGTAATACATGCGCGCTGCCCGGTATATTCCTAATCCTCCGCCGCCGACCACCCCTAAGCGCGGAGAAGTCACTGAGGAAAGAAAGGCACAATGTTACGGCTTCTAGGCGGGTAGGTGGCGGCGGGGCCGAAGGGCATGACGGAAGAAAAGTTGGCGGGGAGGGGGAGGAAGAAGAAACTGTGTATATATATAGAGGAAACCGCGATTTAGGCGCGGCGGAGCGGCGGTGCAGCGTATCGGTTTTCCATTTCTCGCGATTTCCAACTGTTCCCCCTGCGACCCCCCTTCGAGCCATCCTCCCCTTTCCTCGTAAAAGGCGGAAAATCCTTGAATCCCACCCCTCGATCTCGTACAGCTCCAGGCCCGCGCCGACTATGAGTTATTAAGGCACTTCGGGCGTCTCTCCGTCGCTATAGAACTTCTACTATATACCTTCGCTATATACGCCGTCCTGCTCGCTCGCGCGAGGGGCGGGTTAGAGAGGGGGAGAGATGGAAGGTGAACGCGCGCGCACATGGCGGCTCCCGGCTTCACCAGCGATCGATTTCTGAACTGGTCCGCGCTGCTCGACCAATATATATAGCTATAGGCACTTTCGTCCGCGTCTCCTTTCCACGACGCACGCGGCGCGGACGTAGGTCTTTTTCTTCCGGTGATCGGTTATATTGGAGGCTTGCGGACACACATATATTATAACCTCGATCACACGTCGATGTATTTTGTTTTATAGAGTGCCTGATAGCATTGTCTGGTCTTGTTATGTTTTATATGTAGGCGTCAATGAGTGGTGAACTATGATGCTTACACACACGCACATGCACACGCACGCGCGCGCACGCACACACACACACACACACACACACACACACATGCATGTATGTAAAGGAAGAAAAACTTATAAAATACATACATATATATATATATATATATATATATATATATATATATATATATATAGTTGTAATAAACTTACAATTGTAGAATACTAAAATCGAAGGGTAGAACTTTTAGAAAGAAAGTCGCGAAAATTGAAACTCGTGAATTAGATACAATTATCTATAAAAAAATTTAAGACATAATCAAAGATGGACAGCTTTCAGAATTTTAATTTAACTCTGATGTATATTTCAGAAAATATTAAAGAGATCAAACTTTAATGGGATAATTTAATTACTTTTTAACCTCATTAAATGATTATACTCTATCTATCCAGTAATCAATTACAAACAAATATAGGGACTAGCTATTTATTTATGCTCAGAATTAAAGTATGCGATAAGTGTTTGTACAGTTGAAAACTTACTATACAATTATTCTTTCTTCATCTATTAGAAAAGATGAAAAATGCAAAGAGTATTAATCTTGTATTTTGGGTAACAAAAATAAAGCATTCTGATGGAGTTCTGAAAAATATTTAAGAAACATCTTATAAGTTTTCAGTATTTTTACTTCAACAATCTGCAGTTATTATCGACATGTGTTTAAAATGAAATATGTCCAATTAATCAAAGGATCAAATTCTTTTATTCAAAGTTCAAAGTTTTATTCAAGACTCAACACAGATTATATATGATTAAAAATTTTAATGAAATTGGTAATGGAGCTATATCAGGGTCTATTTATTTCATTAAGCAAATATTTCTAAACAAGATATGAACAAAAAGAAGAAATTCAGAATTAGTTGAGCGGCGAAGAGTAGCACATTTCGATAACTAAATGCTTCTATCAATCTGGATAACAGCTCGAGGCGATCGAATTGGGCGCCTGCTCGTTCTGCCGATCCCTTCATTGTATATATCAGACCTCAATGCGAACTTAATTATCAATTATATAAATAAATTTAAAATATGTCTAAGTAAATATGATACGTAAGTAAATATTATAATAGAAAAATGAGGATCAATCTGCTCAAATTATTATCATTTGCAAATAGAGGGATAACATTATGAAGTACTCATTTCAATTTAATATATCCATTATTAATTCTTATCTTTTTATTCTTCATGATATGCATAATTCATATTAAATCTCTAAAATTCAATTACAGCATTAATTTATTTTAATAAATTAATCTTATTCAGCGTGCAAAATATAAGCATTTAATATTTCTATCAAAAAGCATTATATATATATAATTAAATTGTGAAAATTCCTTTCTCCGTTCAGAGTGTATTTCTTATCTTACTCAAAACATCTTTCTCTCTCTCTCTCTCTCTCTCTCTCTCTCTCTCTCTCTCTCTCTCTCTCTCCTCTCTCTCTCTCTCTCTCTCTCTCTCTCTCTCTCTACCTATCTCCTATAAAATTATTGTCAGTTTTTTTTCACACAAAAATAGAAATAAACTTTCATCTCTCTAGCTCGTCCGCGTGAGAACCACGCGGCCATGTTACGAAGTTTATATATGAACAGGGAGAAACAGAAGCGCGGTTAGAAATCCGTGCGCGCGTTCGCGAAATCGCGAAAGGCACGAAAGAGCAGGGGGCGCAGAGGCATTGAAAAGCGGCCGCTCGAGCTTCCTTCCGTATATTACCTGATATTACATTACTCGAACGCCTGATGTTACGTCAGGAATTCTTATATATATATATATATATATATATATATATATATATATATATATATATATATATATTATAAGCGGTGCCGCACGGCGCGGCGCGGCATGCCAAGGACTTACGTTTATCGATTTTTTTAAGAGGACCGCGAAGACAGAGACGAGGGAGGGAGGAGTCGCCGCACGCGTCGGCGACGACGGCGGTAGCGGCGGTAAATATCGGCCTTCATTTGACTTTTAAAAATCTTCATTTCCGAAAGAATGTGCGCCGCGCCGTGGCTTGAATCGCGCGGGAGGGGCGGGCGGACGAAGCAAAAGCGCGCGGAATGGTAATATAAAAATCCGGATGGGGCCGGAGGGTGGGTTGAGGCGAGGGGCGAAGCTGACCGTTCCTCCGTCCGTAAAATATTATCTCGCTCGCGCCGGGGTATATATATATTTTTTTTCCGGGGTGGTAGTAGGTTGTTTTTTTTCGGTCCTTTCTTTGTTTTTTCTTGGACTTGGATTTCGCGCACGGATTCCGGCGCGGGAAGGGAAGCCGGCGATTCTTTTAGACGATCTCGGTGAATTGTCATATCGGAATGTCGAGGGATTCGCAGGACTTTGGCCTGCAAAATTGCGGCTTTTCATTCGAGGAAAGATGCTTGTGTCATTATCGCATTTGAATTATTGCGATATGCTTTATAAATGGAAGTTAGGCAAACAGAGTAATTAAAATCCATCTGAAATGTGTTTGTTTTTTTAAGAAATTCTTATTGTGTATTTTATAAATATCGAAATAGCTAGAGATAGTGATTTATTAAAAATAATAAAGTAAATTTATTTACAGGTGGGTATCTTCTTTGTAAATAAAAGTTAATAGATGAAATTGATGGAGTATTTGTTTTATCAACAGAGAATTCAACTAAATTGTAAAACCTTTGATTATTATGAACAGAAGTGTGCAGATGATATTTGAGCTTTAATAACAGCACGATGCAAAAATTATGCACTATTTAGGATAGTAGCTTTAATTAAAAATAATATATTTCAGTGAGTAAATTATTATTACTATTAAAATTATTAATATTACTCGCACGAATAACTTATCTATTAATTATCAAATATCAGCATTGTTGTATTAATTAATATACGTCTAAGTACTACAAATTGAATAGCAGATTATAATTTCTCTTTTGTTAATAAATAATAATGATATATAATTCGTGTACGATAGGTTACATGTTCTTTCATTTCTATTATATTTACATTTATCATCGTACAAGTTTCAAATATTTACATTATGAATATTATATACTATTATCAAAGTAATGAATTCATAACTACGGTATCTTGTATTCGCACAATTGAACAAGCGACATAGATATCACAGCAATAGGTCAATTTGAAATTGATTTTTGTCACTATTCGTAAAATGTTTTCTTTTTGTTGATGTGCAGCGCTTTGATTATTTTTCTTCGCAATTTAAATTATAGTTGTAACTATAATATCGAAGGATCAAAGCTCCTGAAAGTGTCGGTACCTTCATTGTGACAAATCGGTGAAATAACGGAAAATTCGCCGAGGATCTGGTTCGGAACTTGAAAATTTATAATAATATTCTTGAAAGATATTCTGCAATAAGTGCAGTTGAATGACTTTCACAATGTATTCTATAAATGTACATTATCGCTGTGTATCTCCTCGCGAAACGAAAAAAGGGCCAGGCTTATCAAAGACCAGCCATTATTGCAATTTACCTTATAGATTAACATTGAAAAAATAACAGACGAAATGATAAAAATATTTACTCCCGCGGTAGGAAGAAAGAAACCCCGGCAGCGAGTGGCAGCCAAAGTCAAATCGATAGCTCGCCCTTTAATTCAACAACTCTTATACGCACAGGTACAATAATAATAATAAGCCTCGAAATACCCGGAGCTTGCCCCAATTCGAATACACACTTATCCAGATAAATTATTCACCTCCTCGACGCTTACAGAACGCGAGCCGAGAAGGGACGGGCGAGGAATCCGATAATTTCGACGTTCGAACTGTCCACCAGACCCCCTCCCTCCCGCCGTCCCTCCCTACACTGCGCGCCCAATAAAAGTGGGACGAACCGCCTCGGCGTAATTCGGATACTTTATTCAGGATGCGCGCGCACCCACGCGCCTGAAATAAAAGCGCGCGAGGATGGCTGCTATAGGTGGATGGGAAGCGGTGGAAGGGGGGGGGAAATCGATGGACACGGCGATAATAATCCTTTATCGGCAGGCTTGTGCGTTTACTTTGCGAAAGACGCTAGCGCATCGTCGTCGAGTACATAGAGCGCTTCGTTAAAAATCAATGGTGTGCCCGCGCGGCGGTGCGGCGCAGCGTCGGATAAGCCTTCTCCGGGGTCTCTAAAAGTTTTCTCGTAGCGGACTCCCTCCAAGCTTCTCGTCAGTTAGAGTTGCTTAAAAATATTAATGAATGAATAGATGAAATGCCAATTCTACAACTACTTGTTTAGATCAAAGAAAAGGAGAAAAATCTTTGAATAATGGTCAATTTTAAGTGCATAGCATTATACGCCTGATGTAAAATACAAGGGCAATAACGAAATATTTAAATTTTGAAACAATTAAAATTTTATTATCTACCTTAGGATACAATTCTAGATTTTGTTAATTTATTTCGTTAATCGTATTTTATTTCAGATAAGTATAGTATCTCAAAACTAACAATGAAGCTACTATCTGAGGTTTTAATGAAAACTAATGTTTATGAATAAAATACATTTAATCTAAAATAGAAAAGAAACGATGAGAAGCGTAGAAAACTATGAATCTTAAACGTATCTATAGCTGCGACTACGTACCTAACGAGCTGATAAATACGTCATATAGGCCTATACTTATTTTACTCTACTGGACTCTTAATATGGAACTGAGAAGTATCAATTATGCAAAACGTCAATCATTGAAAAACTGGAAGATTGTAGAATATTGGACGAGTTCAAATCAATTGAAAATAAAATATTTTATAAAACCACTGTTCAACGAGTGCTATGATAGAATTTCCATGCCCGGCATTATTAATACTCGAAAGGCAATTGCTCCCTGTTCACATAACACAAAAAAAAATTGCAAATCGCGACGAATCTACTGTCGAGTAAAACTGATAATTAGAGTTTCAAATAATGCTAGAAAGAAGAGTACTCGGCGTGAGCACTCATTATTTACCGATTGAATACATAAATGCGTGTCCTGTGATGACTAGGTCGCGAGGCCATATAAAAAGCCATGTATATTCTTACTATTTTGCTTATTATGCGCAGTGATTTAATTGGAAAACCAAACTTATTTATGGACATTATTTACAAAATTTCATTCAAAAAAGCAATTATTGTCGTGCTCGAGCCCCGGTCCCTGGATCGTCGCTGTCTACGCTTCTCATCCGATCCCGATGCCTCGGGCACGTTCCGGCATTCTTATTGCCACAGTAGGAAGGAACCAATAGTCGCGCTAAACGGACCATTGGGGACGATTTTTCTCACTGGCTGACGTACGTTGCCTCGTACGCTCGAGATTTTGCCGCGGGAGCGCATTAACGGTTGGGATTTTTTCCCGGCAAAATCTCCCGGACGTGGCGCAGCGTGTAATCGAGTATCGGTGGCATGAAGCGAAATTATAGATGAGCTGGTAAGGTTTCGATAGAGGGCACAGCGGGCTGTATGGATTTTCGATAAATCGATTATAAACGAAATAATTGAAAAGCCACTGTAGTAGGAATTAATTATTCTACGGGCTTATATTCAATCATGATGATTTAAAAAACAATTCGAAATAATTTTAATCATAACAATTTAAATAATAATTTTAAATAATTTTCATCGGAATAATTTAAAAAGGAAACTCTTAATTATTTATTAACCCCCTCTATTTCGGCGAATATATACATTTTTATTCTTTGTCCGAAGTTACATTAACAAGTTCAAATTATTTTTATCAGTATAAATTGATGATATTCATATGTGATAAAAAAATAATAATAAAACGAAATAGTTAAAAATTATTTACTTATACTCTATTTATCGATATATAATATTGGTATATTACTATTATGTGAATAGAAAAAAAAATGATATCACTGTTCATGTGTTAATTTAGGTAGTGCATCATAAAATATAAATTACAGAATCGAATTAGAAGTAATTAAAAGATTATTTATCAAACTAGGTTAATTCGCGATAAAAAGCGAATACCAAATTTTTTTTTGATAAAACAAGAAGAAAAAATTGTGGATACTATATGTGTAACTGTTTCTTATAATATTTCATCTATAGATTTTTTCAAACTGAAAATAATATTCCGTTTAGAGTAAGTTATAATTAAAATAATACTGGAGTTATATAATAGTTAGGGGAAAAAGCAAAAGCAAATAGTTTAGTATACGTGGCTTCTATAGATCCAGATTTTATTGTTTTGTTTAATTTTGAAGCGTACCTGTGATATTCATGAAAATAGTTATATATAATATTATTTAGAAATAGAATTCTGAACAGCTATCATCTATATAAATGATTTAGTTGTATGTAGAATACTAATTTAAAAGACTAATATCATAGGATAGTATTTAGATTATTTTATTTTGTTCCAATTACAATAGCAATAATAAGAAATGAACATAAAAAGATTGAAAAGTAAATAAAAGTAATCCGAAGTATTACTTTAACATTATCTCATTGTAAACCTGTTTCTAATTTTCTAATTTTTTAGAATTTGTAAATTTTATAGTCTTTGGAATATTGGATGGTTTGAGTATCTAGATATAGTAACTTTTTTGAAACTTTGACATTTCTTTAAGGTGCAGCAGATAGACCGTTATGTTAAAGTTATTGTTTATATATATATATATATATATATATATATATATATATATATATATCACTAGTTGTTACACTTCAACCCAACATATATTTCATTATTTCTGAAACAATACTTTTTGCTACATCTATTTATATAAACAACCACATATAACATACCGTTATATTTGTTTCCAAGTTTTTGATTTAGATAAAAGAAACGATAAATTTGCATTTCAAAAAGGCAGGTCGGTAGAACTTATTCGTCATGAAGAAAAAAAAACAAGGCAATAGTAACACTTCTATAGAACGGGAAAACCGTAATATCGGAGCCCTGTAAAGTATATTCCAGCCGGTGTGAGTAGTTTCCTCCCGTGAAAGCACGCGCATATAGCTTCCATTTAGTCCGGGCGGATTAAACTTCTCCAAGTTGAAATTACTAATGCTGCCGGATTTTCCGAAACTTTTAAGAATTTTCTTTAGCGCGTATATATTTGCAGTCATGTTAATTTCATCCAGATGGCTAAGGAGAAAATAAAATTTTAAGAGTCGCGGAAGTTTAGTTCAGTTGGAAAGGAAAAAAAAATAGTTACAGTTTATTCCATTAGAAATATAAGAGGCATTTGGCTAGGGCGATGAAATTAATTTGGTTTTTCGTAAGCGAACAAATTCTGAGTGTCCAAATTAACTGATTTATTTAATAAACTTTCAAAATTAAATTTTCTTTATGATATTTTCGTCCAAGCATACTTCCATTCATATAATAAAGCACTATACTTAATGTCTGGCGCATAATTGACCGTGTCTACTAAAAGTTTTCTTGATCAAATATACATTTTTATTCAAACGGTTAATGTAATCGTAATATATAATGCAAAGGATAATAAATAAAAATGAATTACATCGACTCAAGAAAAATTTCCAATCGCTCGATTATAATTCTAATTATTAAAATTGCACTGCTTTTCCCTCACTTGTAAAATACGCCATATATCAACAAAGTTGTAAATTTGTCATTTATGGGTTGCTGCGCGCCGTTAGTTCGTGAATCTCTGCGGTCATTTCGGTATTTAAATGTTCCATCATTCTATCTAGAATGTCGTCGGTGCCCATATGCATATGTGTCTCTACATGTGTGCATGTGTGTGGTATATGTGCGTGTACTCGGCACGCGTGTGAGCGTGTTTTCTGCGTATACCGAAATTTTGTGTTCTGCCTCTCTGACAGAAACTATTTTATACACCTCCGTTATGATTTAAATTTTATATTTGATTTTACTAGTAAAAAAGCCATTTTATTAAAAAAAATTTAACTACATAGATTTTAAAAATGTTACAGTTATTTTATAATGGGAATTCGGAACCTTTTAGGAATTTGGTAATAAAAAATATCATGTTAATAAATGATTCTCAGTTTAAGGTTTTTATAGAAATACTGAGGCGAGTGATTGAATTTAATCAATTTCAATGAATATAAAGTAAGTTTTAATGTACAATAACTTGTTAGAACAATTTCTACAGAATCAAGGTTCTAATATAGGTATTTTCAACATTCAGTCATACTGTTCATCTTAATTACGTAATGTAATCTAACGGGACGAGTCCTGTAAGTTACCTAGGATTTGGCATTATTTTAATGTTTCAAACATATTCTTTAAAATAATCGACGGTGTTGGTTATGATTGATGTTGTGTCATCATTAACACTTTCAACAGACTAACAATTCGTTAAATTCTTACGCGAACCATAAAAAATTAACTTACTGTATTCTAAAGAAAAGGACAATAGTAACACACATACACGATTCAAACATGCACACACTTCTCATATGAACAAATGAATTTCAATACGTAATAAATACGCGTGCAAACCCGCTGGAAGTTTACAACCTTGACCAACAGTTGACGATTCTGCCCCGATGACCCCCACTGAGAGAGGCGACTGCGCGCGCGCGCGTCCGTTTACCGGCGTACTGCCCGGAGTGCAAGCGGCAAGTGGATGGGACAGGGTACGGTCAGGCACACGCGGACCACGCCTGCAGAGTTCTGCTGCTTATCCCGCTTCCATACCTCGCCCCTCCATCCGTCTTACGGTAAAAGCCTCTAGTCCTAGTAGTATTTGTATATATTTCTTATACCTATATTTACTGGCCTTAATTCTTTTCGTATACTCGTCCGTAATGTACCAACTGTGAAGGTTAACGAATCATTCCGATGCATTTATTTATATTGGGTTATAAATTGATGCGGTTTCATAAATTGAGTTTAATTTCTGTTTGTAATATGCATATATATAATATTGGTATAGTACAAAGTAAATGTATGTGTTTAATACAATCGCCAGATAGATAGTTGTTCTATTTTTTCCGAATATGACAGAAAAGATATCTTTGACATATACAGCGTGTGCGATTTAAGAAAGTTATTTAATATAAGCAATCTAGTAATTTTTGCCAGTTATTCGTCGCTAAATTTTCATTATTACAATAGCCTTCGAGGTCATTTCAAATTGAATTAAATGTTTTTTAATTTGAATTCCTATCTTCAATTCAACATTCTGAAATAGTGAGCAATTTCACGTTCAAATGTCCCACTGTTGTTAAGTATTTAAAAATATAATTTATTTAAATTATAATTTAAAAATATAATATATATTATAATATAAAAAATATAAAAATATAATCGTTCTATCAATGTTAGAAACGTGATAAATAGGTTATAAAAATTTGAAAAATAAGAAGGTATATGACTTTCCGCAAAAAAAGAAAAAGAAAACTTTTCATGGCTCTTTTAATACAAATCACCGAAAACAATTTAATACAGTTAAGCATCTAATTATAATAACCGAGAGGTAATTAATTTAAGGAAATATTTTTGTTTATACTCTGATAAAATGCTTAACGAATGTGGCGTTAACTATTTCTTTGAAATTTCTAAATTGTTTCTGTAAAAGAGTTACTGAGTCTACTGCAATGTCTCCGATTGAAAAAGTATTTCTTAAGTCAAATACAGCCGACACTTCAAAATAATTGGGTCAAAAATGCGTTAAACATATAGGCAAAAAAAAAGTGTAAAAGAAATCAGCCCAACGATTTCGACTTCGCCGTAATATGGAAAATCGAGCACGTTGTACACATTTAAGAAGGGACGAGAACGCGTATAACTCTAGAATATATATATACGGACTGTATGCACACTATGAATAATTATTACACGCCTTTATCTTGGACGTCCCGCGGGACGCGAAAACTCGACGAGCCGTTTAATCATTAAAAAGGTGGCGCCTCGCGGTCGCCACCCAAGCCTTTGCCTCCCTCCGTGTATTTTAGTATTTTACCGGGCGGAAGTTGCTCAGGGAAGGAAGCGGAATGGGGACTCGAGGAATTTGCATATGAACGCCGGCGCTCAGCCATTTACCTGCGGAATGCCGCATCCCCCGTACGGTTCTATATATATGTATATATATATATATATATATATATATATATATATGTGTGTGTGTGTGTGTGTATATGTATATATATATGTATATATGCATGTGTACATGTATGTGTATGCATTCCCGCTGCTACGTACCCTGTCCCTTTCATGTCCCAACGCCGCTTCGTTTTACGATCACCGAAA
Source organism: Sycobia sp. Sy_11 (assembly GCA_018907035.1). Lineage (NCBI taxonomy): Eukaryota > Metazoa > Arthropoda > Insecta > Hymenoptera > Epichrysomallidae > Sycobia > Sycobia sp. Sy_11. The sequence goes on from JACCIC010000042.1 coordinate 1,599,063, forward strand.
CGAATCGTTTCTCGTTCTGTCGATAGGGGCGAAGGGGAGGGGGCAGTAAAAATCCAAATCGGTCTCTCGCGCTTGCCGATATATATCTGCGGAGAGCAACAGAAAGAGAAACAGCGGGAGTGAGAGAGAGACAGAATCTAGTGATCTTGCAACATTATTACCAATTAAGAGCGGTGAGACGGGGGTGATTCCTTATTTTTGCTTTTTCTTATTTCTCGCGCCGCGGCTCGATTGGTTATTGATTGAGATAATGATGTTTACGGAGCAGCCAGATTTTATAAGACAGTGTATACGGAATTCGTTTTGGAGGCAAAAATATACTTAAGCGTAGCCCGGTTCTTCCGGAAGCTGCTATTGTATTTTTGTTTTCCGGTTATTTCAATGGTAAAGTATGTATTCGGCAGATAGATTCTAAAGGATCCACTTTCCATTCAACGAGGCAGTTGGAAATAATGGTAAATCAATTTCTAACCAACATTTTGGATTTATCGTTTACAAATCCCTTTTCAATGGATGGTGATTGTTTAAAAAATTTTACAATTAAAGTTTTTTATAAAAAATAGAATTATTCAATATTAATACTTTCGATATAAGAAACTTATGACATTTGTTGCAAAATTTATAAGTTTTGTATACATATCCTCTATAACAATTACTCAAGCTAATGACATGCAGGCAATATTTTACAAGAATATTAATACTTACTATACAATCTGAGCGAAATTATATTTTAGATATGAGCTTTTCATAGTTGAATTTTAGTTTTTTTTTAAATTTACGTGGACATTATTCATATTTAATTTTATATCGCTCTAAAGCATAAAAATTCGGTCGCTAGAATTTCAAGATCCATCGAATATTTAATGCAATGAGAGAGTTTCTAGGATAAATAATGCATGCTCGTACGCTTTTACTATCGGTATTAATTCAATGGAATTCCCTGAAAAATATACACACAAGGGGCGGCCGAATATGCAAAAAATGAAATATAGGAAACTTAAATCCGACATTGATGGATTTGTGAACTATTTGTATACCCTTCCCATGGAATTTATCGTAATATCGTAAAAAGGGTTTATTCTCATTCAAAACAAAAAGAATGATCGTTACATCATCTTTTCCGCGAAGTCTCGGGATTTTACATCAGTTCAAAACGCTTGTGTGATAACGTATTAAGATAACATTTTTTTAATTATGAAATGGAAATCTTTTTAGGTTAACTCTGTAAATTTCCACCTTGGATTAAAGCATTCAATGACACATTTATTAAAATACTTTCGATCAAAATTAAAATGCGAATCGTTGACTTTCTTAACTATACTTTTATATTTAAATACTATTTTCAAATATAAACTCCTATATAAGTGTATTATTCGGATTTTTAAAATTTCACCTACACCTTAGAAATAAAGTTGCCGTCAAGAAAACTAATAATTTCAAACTTTCCTGCCCAAGCTTTTATATAATATTAAAACAAACTTTTTTTTATCATCGAAACATTTTACGCTCGGCACCGTTGGCTCCAAATTATCCGCACTCTCGCCGAAAGCAAAGCAGGTCAGAAACTTTCCCGCAAAAAAAAGTTCAATCTCCCCCCCCCCCCTCACCCGAGTTTCAAAACAGACGAAGAACACACGAAGCCGAAGCTATCGTTACGCAACAAAGCCGATCTTTCCCTCCCGATACACTCACATATGTAAATCGGGCAACCCGAACGTAAATTACTACGCAGTAGTATCGGAAACAAATAGAACCACCCATTATGCTCTGCCACCCTCTCTCTCTCTCTCTCTCTCTCTTTGCCTCCCTCTCTCTTTCTCTCCCTTTCTCTTTATTATCTATCCTTTCCTTTCTCTTAAGCGAATGGCGATCGTTATCGGAGCAGAGGAAATGCGAAACTCGATTTCTCCGAGACGTGCTATACACAGGTCGCTTTTCTAATGCGACATAAAACTCGCGCTCTCGTAAAAAACGTAAATAACTATATATATATATATATATATATATATATATATATATATATATATATATATATATAGTTATATAAGTATACGAGATAATTTGTGCGAAATTATAGGCTACTGATGATAAAAAGAGAATAAAGAGACTACGTTCAGAAAAAAGTATGGCATTGAAAGTCTAAATAGAGAATTATTTTTTATTATTACTATTGAATAAAAAGGCGAGTAAACTTAGTCAATGCCAGTTCATTTTAGAATATGTTAACGTTCCGACTTTCGTACAAAAATAGAGACAATCACTGTCATAATGTATGTGAGAATATGTGAAAATCGTAATTTTTATAAAATTCGAAAAGTTGAAAAAAGGATAAACTCAAGTTTAAAAAAAAATTATATAAGCGATGTAGTGACGCTTGTATCACAAACAATAGTAATAGTTGAACTATGAGTTCGTATGCCATTATTATTATACGTCAGATTTTTCAGTTGCATATAAACTATCCAAATCTCGGTTTATGGCTAATGAACGAAGAGCATTATTTTTTCGATCTACGAATAATATATTAAAAGTATTTTTCTAATTTTATATTTTCTTAAAAGCAGCGAAAGTTAGATAATATGCATTATCCGTATACACGAATAATGTTTTATTCACAGACGCGCATGCAAGCGAATAAGGCAAAAATTGTTGCTCCCGTGGGTACGCAGTGGAGATTGCTTTGTTCGAGAGAGAATGTATATATATATATATATATATATATATATATATATATATATATATCGCAAAAAAGTAGTGCGCAAAATGTTGTATTTATACGAGTAATGTCAAAAATTTACGGAGATATTACGCGAAATTCAATAACTCATTAAAATAAAAAATAATTTATGATTTTTCGATCGATTTCGATAAGATCTAAGTACTTTTTGTTGCATTTTTCGAAACGACATTTAGTCGATAAGCATGATCGGACTTTTCAGATACTTGAATGAAAAAGATGTAAAACAAAAAAGAAAGAAATTAAACAAAAAATAGAAAACCAAGCTTATATAAACACATGCAGTGCAAAATAACACAATGGTACGCATATGGAAATTTTCGAAACTTGATACATAATATAATAAACTTATTTAATATTTCACATAACGACCAATTTTATGAGTAAATTTAAGAATATAAAATACTCATATTGCTCAAATAAAAAATGTATAAATATTCTATTTTATGTTGATTAAGATAATATTAGATTCATATTAGTATATGTGCTACAAGTTTAGTTATATCAATCTTTGTACTTCTATCTTTGTCCTGTTAAATTAACAAATTTAATTTATTAATAATAACTGCTTACTAATTATTATTAATAAATTTTCTCTTTCATTTTTTTAAAGTAATATTTAAAAAAAGAATCAAAACGAGATGAAGAAATAACTATTGATTGTTAATAGGTTGGGTTTTGGGATAACTATTTTCTAAAAACACCATTTACATATGGAATTTCCATTCAAGACTATCAGTATTCTGTTAATTAGATCAAAAATAATATCCTTTTTTTTAAATTTAATTATACTCAAGTAATATACCAAAAATCTTGTCATGAATTGATGGAGCACAGATAAGAGAGATAAAAACTATATTTAAAGATAGAGTAAACCTATTGTATATAAAAAATATTAATCATGAAAATGAAAATAATAATTTTTTTTTCGCGACAGCGTTCGACAGATATTATAATTTAACTTGGATCTTTTGAAAATTGTTATATTCGAGTAACTGTTTAATGTTAATCGTCAATAATTAATGTAAAATCTATATTATTTTCGTTTTTTTTTTTCGTTTATTAAGACACCTAAAGACATAGGCGACTACTGTTGGCGAAACTTCATTTGACAAATAAGAAACAAAAAGTTTTCATTTATACCTATACCGTCCGATGAGAAAACTATCATCCATTGATTATTTATAATATAAGTTATAAAAACAAGGATGACACATATATTTACACTTTGCATGAATTTAATAAACAGAAAAATCGTAAAATATAGAACGAAAATTAACCCAGGTTGCTTAACTATTGCGCAAAGCAACGAATCACGAAGTATTCGAAATCACCGCTATTATCCGATTGCATGAAAATGCGCCCCAATCTCAAATCGGAGCTAACCCGATTTTTTATGAAATTTTGTCCCGCAAGTTCTACGCTTTCGTGGAATTTTTTAATAATGCAAAAGTTTCTTTCGAAGAAATTTAGAGTTTAGCGTATCTGGTAGTCACGCGCTAATGCAGTTTACGTGTTGATCATTATACGTATAATGTAATAAGAAAGGCATATTTTGGTATGCTATATCCATTGTAAGGGAAAACAGAGTTTTCAACTTTGATTCAAACTATAAAACAAAAAAATAAGCTCTGATTTACTCTAATAGATAGAGCCTCATATTATCAACATTAAATTAAATATATCTAATTTTAACGATCGAACTATCGCGCAGAATTATAAATTATCATTTAGAATAGATCCATAGAGAAGCAGAAGAAATTACTGGCAAAATATAATAGCATTTAACGATCGATGATATTTTTATTAAATTTATTGTTTAATTTGTTATTTAAATGAAAAAATAATATTCTGAAATATGCAGTATTTGTTGATATGAGTTAATGTGAATTACGTAAATTATCACGTTACAAAGATATATGCTTTTACAATAGTATCAAGTTCACGCATTTATTAAATTTAAAAGTAGAGTTATTGAAGTTTTTACGCGTTAAATATAAGTGCAATGAAAGATATTGATTTCAAAAATATTGCATTTCAGCTCTGTACCTAATTCTCGGATTTCTTATTCTATCTAAAATTCTAAAATTGTACTCTGTTTATTAGTCTCAGATTATTAGTTCTTATAAAGCGCTTATATTATTATGCAAAGTAATTCTAAAACCTGTATGTGGAATTTGAAACGAGCAGCAGAAGATACTGTTATACTCCAACTTCAAATTTATTCATTTTACTTTATAATACACTTTATAAAATTAAGTATCTTACAAATTATTATTTAAAGAAATAATAAATTTGAAGTATTACTCGATAAATGCATAAAAGCTCCATTATTAAAATCAATAAATTAGATCTGAAATATTTGAGATAGTATGGAATAAATGTAAAATAAAGTTAAGAAAAAAAAATGGTTGTTCATTTTCGAAAACGGTTGATTCACCTTTTATCTTCTAAAAATCATGTCTCTTTCGATGGGCCGTTCGGTCCTCACTCGCAGTTTCACGCATGAGTTTTTTCATGTTGGTCCACCGTGAATTTCTTTCGCCTTATCGCAAACTGAAACATAATAGATATACAATGTCTTTATTATGCAGATTCATATCAAATAGTATAAAAATCTCATTGGTAATATATATACATGTTTTTTTTTAAAGATACGCTACTTTAGCACGTATACATAAAGGACTTTATATTTTCATAAAAGAAAATTTCATTGCACGAATCTCAACTGACGAGTATCAGTAAAGATAATAAACTATCAATGCTCCGTTGTATTTTATGTTAAACCATAAAATTTGATCGCTATAATAAAACTATAATTAAACTATAATAAAGCAAATAAAAAATATATTTTTATGAAATAACCTTTTCTTTTATCATTTACAGGAGGAAAACAATTTTAATAAGAAGAAATACAATATTTAACTGGCGAAAAAGTATTTAACAATTTTCTTTGTAAAATAATTAACCGCAATTTTTTACTGTTAAAAAATGTTATACTTTCGATCAGGGGAAACATTATATATTGTATTTTAGCGCTTCCATAAAATAAAATATTACTTCTTAAGCTTCATTAAACTAAATGTCCAATACATGTGAAAGCCAGGTAAAAAATATACACAATCCCTGCATATACTATAAGTGCGTCCAAATTCATTTATCCCATAAAATGCATGAAAGCGCAGGGGACATAGGTTAAAAAAAAAAAAAAAGACTAGGCAAATCGATACTCGCTCGACAGGCACTACACACGCCGAGCGGTAAAGAAAAAAAAAGCGAAATGGCATTTCATACATCTTCCACGCGTTTATATATGGCGCTGTGCCGGGCGAACTAAATCGTTTCGTATAAAAATATAAGAAAAATGAGAAAAAAGGAGGAGGAGGCAAAAAAAAGGGAACGGACGCGCGCAATATCGCGTTTTCTCCCAATGGCCGAGACGTGCGACGCGAGATGCGCGCAACTTGGACTAAAATACGGGGGATGCTGGCGGGAGGAAGGTGGATGGAGGCCGGGCAAAAAATATACACGCAGTGCGGTGAAAAGAGAGCAGCGCGACTAGGTAGAGCGTTAGGAATACGGGAGACAGTGAGTGAAAGAGAGAGAGAGAGAGAGAGAGAGAGAGGGGGGGCTGAATAGATTTTCCCTCTTTCTCTCTCTCTCTCTCTCTCTCTCTCTCTCTCTCTCTCTCTTTCTCTCTCTCGTCGCGCAATAAGAGATAAAGCTGGAATGAAGAACCTGGGACGCGCCCTTTGCCTTGACATAGGTCTTTCCTCATATACTATCGCCCCACACCTCTCGGTCGGGTTAACCTCCGTCTCTCCCTCTGTCATCGTCTCCTTCCTTCTCTCTCACTCCCTTTATTACTTGATCATATCGTTGTCTCTTCAAGATTTTGCTGCTATGACATATATATATATATATATATATATATATATATATATATATATTCGTTTTTTTTTCTCGTAATTTTCACCCTCCGTGTATAGCACGCTACAAATAGGAAGTGAAAGAAGAAGTGGAAGAAGAAAAAGAAAGAGAAGTTTTAGAATCAATATGCAAGATAGAAGAAACAAGGAAAATAAAGAAAGAGATATAAGAGAAATAACATATTCAGGACGGATAAAACAGGATAAACGTACGATAGTTCTTCTTCTAGTCCGCTGTTCCTCTACTCCCCCACCCCCTACTCGACAGATGTGTTTGTAAATAGATAACGTCTATCGCGATCACTGCAACCTCGAACAAGAGTCGAGGAAAAGGATGACGAATGCCGCGCGTCGATCCCGGAGTCGGAGCGATGCAAGGGGAAAACGTCGTTATACCGGCTTTTTCTGAATTCGAATGACAGCCGAAGCACCGAAGTGCTCCAGAGCGCTCGCCTGGGTGTTTCGTGGCTGCATATTTACATTTCAAGGGGGTCGCGTAAGAGGAGGGGGGAGTGATTTATTGTCATGAGCCAACTTACTCTGTAACTCAAAATGGGTTTTTCAGATTTTCGTGACATATATTTTATACATTATGTTGCGGGACAAATATTAAAGAATACCTATTGGCGTCTCATCTTTCTCACGGCTAACTCATGAAATTATCTCATAATAGTTATAAGGATAGTTTGGAAGTATATGTATTATTTGCACAAATGATTTTTATTACTCCGAATTATATAATTTTTTTAGTTCTTATCAAGATTTTTTAAGAAAGACGATTTAAAATATTCGTACCAATGAATCTACACTGAATACCATGTGTACGATAATGCGAATGAAGAGAAGGCGATGAAAAAATGTTACAGCAACTTCCTAGATAAGTCATTCTAGAAATATACTAAGGTATATTAGTCGTTTTAAAATTATCGTATATATTAAAAGCCTGAAAAATTATTTTATAATACATATCAAAGGCGAGAAATCTAGAAAAGTAACAATAGTAATTCTCAATGAACTTTACAAAATTAACGGTAGACTTAATAAAACATTATCAAAGCAAATTCAATAAATACGGAAGAAATATAAGACTTAAACCCTTAAGAAAACTAAAATTCCCCACCGATAGTCAAATTACGTTATATGAAGATTTGAAAATGCTATAACTAACTACCTTGAAGGTATAAGTCCTTACGTTAAAATTATGTCATCGTTAGATGTAAAAATATTTAGATAATAGATAACATCGAATTGTTTTTTTAAAATACATATAAATAATTTTTAACATATAAATTATCCAAATGCTAGTCCAAAAATAAAGGCCAATAGCTACGATTATGAGACTAAATGTAATTACCTTGTATAATTGATGCTAAAAAGCCTATGAACTATATCTAGGGTTTGACATTAAGAAAGAAACTAACTGGTTTAACAACCGAAATTCGTTGCTTTTTCTGGATGTAGTTTTCCCGTCATAAATCTAATCTGTTTTAAACTAGATCATTACTTCTAACCACACATTAATCCAATGCATCGATGATAAACGTGAGCACAGCGATTAAATAAAAATGAATTACCAAAATAGAATAATATTCATCAAAAGAAGCTCATAACGAGCGCCTCGTTTCCTACCATCAGTGTGATCTATTATGATTCTCTATTTTCATTTCCTATTGGATTTAGTATTTCAAAGGCCCCGATGCTCGCGATAAACGGACTCGGGTCTCCAATATGGAAGATTTGAGTTTGAGATGTGTAGAAATTCGAATTTGTGGATACAGGATCTGAATCTATAATTTGAATCTGCAAAATGCTAACGATTACGGGACTTGATTTTGGTGTCTAACAGATGTGAATGCTCCTTCGTACATTGTGAATCTGGAATTCAAATCTGTCTGGATTATTTAGGCCCGAGATCTGTATTTATAAGAAACTTGAATATTAGAATTCATTGGATTATTGTATAAGACTCTATACGGTAAAGTTTTATAAAGTTTATAAAATCTACGCAGCTTCGCAAAATGCTTTGTTCAGCTTTCAGACATGTTCATTGTAAATCATTCATTCATAGGTGTAGCATATAATTCTTTTTAGGACTGTAAATCAATGCGGAAACGTCCACTCAAAGTTTTTAAGCTTAAAACTAGGAAAATAATTTCTTTAAAGTGGATGTTATCTTTACATGAATAGATACTCTGCTCTTATTTTATATATGAATGCAATCAAAGTTGAGAATACAGATAATAAAATCTGTGATGATTGGAAGACAAGAACTGCTCTGCCACGTTCTTGAGATATACGGATACTAAGCTAGCTTATCATCATTTAATTCATAAGATACATTGAATTCATAAGAATAAGCAATAATTTATGCACATAGTTTGATTTTTCATTGACAAACCTTATTTCTAATTCTGGAACGTGCTTATAAATATTCAAAATATCGAATGATTCTATATTAGGAAGCTGATACTTTGATATTTAAATGTTATATATTAATCGGATTCTCAAATAGTGCATGAATTGTGACATCGTACAACCGATAAGATATTTTTAAATTTTGGCCGGTATATACACTATAATATAGTATTATTACGAAAACGCAATCATTTTTTCAAAGTCTATACACAAACGCGTGATAAATGAAAACTCCGCTTGTATTTTTAAATGATGGATTAGAAAAATACTACAATTTCAGATTTAAAATAAAAGTATTTTCTACAATGAAATACGTCAAAACTCAGATAGAAATTTCCCTCCAAAAAAAAAGAAACAAAAACTAAACAAAAAGGGACTAGTGCAAGCTATGTAGAGTTGAAAAGAAAAAACGAAGCCAGTGTTTTTTTTCCTTGTGGTCGCTAGCATATAGAAATGTGTGTGTGTGTGCGCGCGTGTGTGAGTGTGTGCGTGCCGTGAGGTTAGAAGAGCGAAGGTATAAAGCCAGCGAAACAGAGACGGTTCACGACAGATAAACCGCGAGGGGGGGAGCGAGAAAGAGAGAGCCGTGTAGTGTCCCGGACCAACGGCCTGGATCGATATACCCTTTTTTCGTGAGGAAGCGAGAAAGGAGGACTGAGGGAGGAGCGGAGTGGCTAAGTCTCGAGCACAGTTGCACGGGCGCACACGCGCACATACGGACACACACAAAATCTTACACGAGTTTACACAAGTAGTGAAGAAAAGTGCAAAGTACCCTGGCGGTAAAGCGCAGCGCGGCGGTCAAAGAAATAAAAGGAGAGAAGACGCAAAGTGAAACGAATCATGATAATGGCATTTTTTCAACACACACTCACACACGCATGCACCCACGCACGCGTGCGCGTACACACACACATATACACACGTATATGCAGGTGTATATAATTAAACAAGTAAATATATGGACATGTCAGAATCCTTGCTTTTCATTATCAAATAATTATTCGCATAACACGTGTTCAATGCATTATAATTATATAAGTATAATAAATAAACCATATTCAAATTCTAAAGCAGATGAGCATGACTTTTTTAATATAATCTTACAAATGCATCGAGCGCAGCTGACAAATTTTTTATCTTGAATAAAAATACTTTTGGCACAGTTACTCTATAGATACTCTTATAAAAATATTGATCAGCTAAGTGCGATATATATATATTGATCCCATATATTATCAGATAAAACATAAGTGTTTTTTAACTTTTCCATTCTTTTTTCCATTATCTTTTCTAAAATTAGCACATAGTTGGAGGGGGAAACAGCTCGTAAAAATAGTGGAAATTTTTAGAAAATAAAAATAATAATGGAATAAGCTAAAGGAAAAAGTATATTCTCATTCTTCCCCTCTTTCACTCTCACACACACACACACACAAAAGCACATATCGATATAGTCAAGACTTGTGCCGGCCGCCGCCCGCGCCACCGTCGGGCGTTCTATGTGTCGCCGTCAAAATCAATACGACCCTACCCTACCTTCCTCCCTCTTTATCGCTCCCTCGCTCGCGTACCCGTTTCCTTCTCCGATCTCTCTTTCTCTCTCTCTCTCTCTCTCGCTCGCTCGCTCGCTGTCTCCTCTTTTTCTCTCTAACGCTCCTTCACCCCAGTACAGTCTGCCATCACGCTCCCACCCACATCAAAGTTGCTATCGCTGCTCACTCTTTTGCTTGCAGCAAATTTTCCCATATACATACGCACATACGCATATATATATATATATATATATATATATATATATATATATATATATATATCTACCCACAAACACGCGAGCGTAAAAACACGTACGCACACAAACACACACACGAATTCGCATCGGCCAATGTCAGAGAACATATACATATACGGCGGCGGTAGCCACGCGCACGAGGCAGAGCCCTCTTTATATCTCTCACGACCGCACCGATTACTGGTCCAGTCGTGGGCAACATCATTTCTTACATTAGGTTTTTACAATCTATATCTATATATCCAAAGACGATCGACTCTCTTCGTCACCGCACTCTCATTATATGTATACATCTAGGACTACGTACCGGAACAACAAATCGGTGGAAGTAGCTGCTCGGACGCCCGCAGCCACTCAGAAAACGCACTCACGGCGACGCTGCATAAGCCTTCCTCGTGTCTGTCGCCCACTTCGACGACGATCAACTGCCGGTATCGGTTACGTTGACGGCATAGTATTCACACACCCATGATATATATATATATATATATATATATATATATATTTTTATGTATGAAATAGTATCCGCTCCTCGGGACAAACAGGCACGCACGCACGCACGCACTTCAAGAAGCTCCACCGTTGATTCTCGCACAACAGAGTCGCCGATAAAGACTTATCTCCCTCTCTCCCTCTTTCTCTCTCTCTCTCTCTCTCTCTATCTCTCTCTCTCTCTCTCTCTCTCTCTCTCTCTCTCTCTATCTATCTATCCATCTATCTATATATATATATCTATATATATATATATATATATATATATATATCTCTTTTTGATCCCTCACCTCTTCTCCAACGAAATATAACACCACTTACGCCGACGCTTTTATAAATTTTTGTTCACCTATCCGCCTATTTCTCGAGATCTATATTTATAAATTATATATCTATATGTATACGTATATAACTCTCCTCGGCGGCGAGGAGGGTGGCGGCGGCGCTGAACACGACGAGCACCGTCTCTCTTAGCGCGCGAGCCGACCGACCGACCGACCGACCGACCGACGCGACGCGCACTCGATGAGGGATGAAACTCGACGAAAAAGCAAGCGGCGATGGGGGGTGGCGCGCAAGCGCGCAGCTCCCACACGCGTCGGTGGCGCCGGCGCCGTGGCGGCGGCGGGGGGGAGAGGTTGCGGTGCGTGCGCGGGTACGGTGACCCCCGCCCGAGGGTTGGGAGATAGGGGTAGCGAGAAAGAGAGGGAGTTAAAGAGAGAGTTGGAGAGGGGGAGAAGAACCGTGGCGGAGGAAGCAGCGCCCGCGCAATGACCGAGCTGCTCGGCCTCGCTCGTGCGCACAGTCACGATTACTCGGCCGATCCTTTTTACGCGCCTGATGCCGAGCATGATGCCATACAGAATATCCGGACCTTTTTCTTTTTCTTTTTTTTTATGTATATACATATATACATGGTATGCGCGTGCGTGTGTGTCTGTAAAATATATAATGGACGACACCGATAATGACGGCGCACGTGCGCCAACCACGCGAGAGGGAGAATTTCGGGGTTTCCGATGTGTCTGTATATGTAATACATATACGTGAGTATGGGATGTTAGCAGAAGTATGAATATATATATATATATATATATATATATATATATATATATATATATATAGATCCTGAAAGGATAATGTGCGTCTAATGCGGAAGTGTTTATGGAATCTCTCTCCCTCTCTAGATTATATGTATTATACTTATATGGGCGTAAAATTCTTGCGAGCGCCGCACGCTTCCTTAAAAGCCAATCGTATTATAATTCTATATCTCGCCTAGTGCGCGATTTCGAATTAACAAAATATATCAAATATTGCCTTTATGTAATACTTTCCTAACACGAAAGTATTAGATCTTGATCTAGAATAGCATGTCTGTGCAGCGTTTTATTTCCTACTCCCGTAACCATGCAGGATTCGTGTCACTTTTTCGATCTTTGACTCCCAACTGGGTTTATCCGTATTCTTTTCCTTGTATGAAAAGGAAATATCTTACTAAAAGACGGCTTATAACTGCATGGATGAACATAATCTGACATTACAACTATTGTGACATATTCATGCATTATATTTTTCAGAAAAAAGTCGAAAGACAATGATTGCCAGCAATTGATTCGTTGAAGATTAAAATTGTAAACTGTATAATACATCTCCATGCCAATCAATAAGTATGGATAATATTTTCTACATTTATAAACTAAGCAAATCGTTGATGTAAAGAATAAGTTTATTTCGATAAAAATGAATAAAATGGAAATAGAAAATTAACATTTCTTGAATAAATTTTATTAAGGATTAGTAGTACTTAAAAGTATTTACAGATGTATTTATACATATAAAAAGGTATTTTAAATAAATAGTATTTACAGTGCTTCAATAAGTAGTGCGAACTTTAATATTTGTTTTAATATTTGAAGAAAGAAAAATAATTATTTAGTCTGTTTTTTATTTTTCTAAGAACGAATATGATTAAAAGGCCACGAAATAATAAAACAAATGCGATGTTTCATCTATTAAAATTTGCCTCAATTTAAACCCTTTCATATGGAAGAAATAAGTTATATACTTCTAATATGATAGAAATTAATAGTTTTTATAAGTCTATACTTTTCATTAGTGCACCTTTGAAAAATCTTGAAAACATTGAAATTATAATTTCATTTAAATATCTTTATATTTTGATTTACTTGATCAAACAGCATTGCAAAAACATTTTTCAAAACTGAAAACTCACATTTTTCATCAATAAACTTTCTATGTTATAAATGTAAATTAAGTTTTTGAATTAATGTTTCAGATTATATATACTTCTCTTTATACAAATTTATATTATGAGATATTCACATTTTAATCTAATTTTGAAATATTAAAAGAAATTAATACAAGTCTTCAAAATGTCCAATTAAGGTAAAATATCCACGGAGGGGGAGGGGGCAAGTCTGGCACCGAATTTAAGAACGAAGCTCTAGAAGTATTCATAATAATATTAAATTTTGTTTGAATACCACATTTTTAATAAATAAATGTTAAATAAGACAATACTAGTTCGCAGAAAAGTCAAGTACGATTCATATCAAATTTTTTTTTTAGAAAAGAAAACGGAAATTAATAATACTTGAGCGCGTAAATTTTTAATGATTTTTACTCGCTCTACACCACTTGCATATAATTCAGAAAATTTCGTTACAAAAAAATGATATAAATTTTATGCTATAGGAAAAAAATTAACTTATCGAGATAAATAAAGAGTCTAATAGCCGGACAGTACAAAAAGTGATAAAACTACTTGCACAATCAAGACGTACTGGCGCCAGCTTGGACACAATGCAACAACTGGAAACAAAGTCTTTACTCTCTCGTGCCATATTCACTGTGAGTGATTCAATTATTTTTAATTAAAAACCACTTACATATACATGTTAATAACAGCATTATCATTAAGAAAATTTGTTATTGCTGTAATTATTGTAATTATTAATTAGATAAAATTCAGTTCTCCGATTTCAGTAAGTCCCATTTCCTTATCATTGCTTTTATACTCGGATGAGTTGTCCATGTACGCAGTGAGTTGAAAAGCCTCATTTCGACGATATGTTCCATATACGCGGGCACGACATCGTTTACAAATAGACGTTATAAGCTTTAGTAATATCTAAGTTTATGTATGCCAATAGGTCTGTCCGAATATTGAAGTTGGATAAACTAAGATACACCCTATGATGACAGTAATTCAAAGTAGAGAAAGTAGGCCACGTATTGATGTGCTGTCTGTTACGCATGTTAAAAGTTAAAGGCTTGTAACTTACGTAAGAAGTTGTAAAATTCTTTTTTTGGAAATAATTAATAATACGTTACTTACGTGGAGAAATATTATTGAAAATTTTTAAAGTAGAAATTTGGCTGCGTTTTCGACTGTAAGCTTTGTCAATATGATGAAATTTAACTTTCGTTTACAAATAGATCGCTTATTTCCTATAAGCGAGAACAATTCAGTATCAGACTTGCTTTCTACAAAAAACACTTATTGATAAAAGGCAATTGTAATGAAGATTAACGAGGAGAATAGTAACTGATAGTATGTCTTTCTTACAAAAGATATTATTAGATCGGTTATACCGAACAAAATTAGATGTAAAAGATTCAAGATTGACACTATGGTTGATGGCTAATCTTAGAATTGACTTTAAACGAATCAAACATGATATACTGATATTTCGTCCAAGAATGTCTTTCTGTTCATTGAATATTTTAACGGGAAGATTTTATTTCCAATTTCCAATGTTTGATTTATTTATAAGTTACTATTTTTATACTAAATTTTATTTATCTCCTCTGCAAAAACAAGATATTACAAAATTTACTAATATATTATTTACTAAATTGTTCTATTCAAATTTACCAATGAGCAAACTTTAGGAAAAAAACAACAAAATACATTATTAAATCTGTTCTGAAAGTAAAAAATTTTTGGAAGTCAATATTTTCAAATTTCACAAATTAATTTTTTCACAAAGCAATTCACAAATTAATTTTTATTATATTTATTGTTTGTAAATAAAATGCTATAAATTCAATGTAAAATTTACAGGCACCAATTTTTCCATACAATGACATATATTCAGAATTTAATAGTCCATCTGCTGCTGTTAAACATTTCGAGAAGATTTTAGGCATTGGTAAAATAACCTACGTTATTTATATGCTTACATAGATTTAGAATTGTAAATTAGAAAGATTATAAAAATTATCTATAACGCGTCTGTATCTGAAGAATCCGAACATTGTCGTTTATGTTCTGGTTCGCTTCTATGAAATTCGTGGACGATCTCATGAAAAACAAACCGTGAATACGAAAAGGATGCGTATCATTTTATCAGCGCGTACTTGAATCTTGTGACTGTGCCTGACTTGTTATCTTTCTTTAGCATTATAAGCCATTGTTACTATTCACCAAAAACTGGTAAGTAACATGCTTCTTCATTAGAATTTCTCATTCTCTTTCTGCGAGGATGCTTGAGCGGTACTGTAGTTTTCGTCGGAGGTTGAATTTCGTCACTTTTCGCACGGGCTGTGTCATTATACATCTCAAATATTTTCATACATGGAAAATGAGCGCGCAATTTGTGAATAAGAGCGAATCAATTGTCGATGTTTTTATCTATGGACCTAGCGTAAAGGCGTATATAACCGCAATACTTATTGGAAATTTAAGCGCTTTCGTTCAAAGAAATGTGGTGCAAGACTAAGAAAAACAATATCTAATATTACAAACAATTCTTCATATGAATCAACAAACAGAATAAGGTCTGGGGGTCAACAACAACGATTGCGAGAATGTGATGCAGAAAACAATGAAATGGAAGGTACTTGTACAGTACATAATAGTTTGAATATAAAAACTATTTCTCCTATATTCATTGACTTTAGACTTAATTTTAATGTTGTTTTTCTATATAATTTTTCAAAGACCTTAGTATATATTACGAATAAAATAAAATAAGTAAGAGATTGATTTATACTTAAAATGCCTATAATCAAACTTCGCCCATATCAAATTCTGCCCAACTTCGGGTATTTGCTCTATACATGGAATATACTATTAACTTTTAATTCAGAAAATACTTTTTGTTAGTTTTGCAGTAATTGACTTCACATAACACAGTTATAGCCATTGTGCAATATTGTTTAAAACTTATAATAGCCGCAATTTGGAACAAATTCTAAGCATGACGGTTAATAATAATTGATCTCGTTCCTTGCGTTTTAATTCGATCCGCCCTCCCTTTCCGTAGAAACGATCTCGTGCTTGCATAATCGAACTACCGGCATAATCATCGCTTTATAACCCGGCTGTAAACAATTAAAAGATACTATTTATAGAGCGGTCATTTGTAAACAATAAATCCGCCTAAAGAGATGTATATATGGTCGGTCGCGGCACACATAAAAGACTGCACGAGCGCGCACGTGGACGCGCGTGCTCGAGTAATGCACGCCCATATATATATATACATATATATCGACATCGCGTGTGGCTTCAACTCCCGCGCAAGGGTGGCCCTCTCCGTCCGCCCTTTTTTATAACCACTCTCCGCGTGTTCATTTTACCTTCACCGAGGCCATACACCCGCGCATGCACATTACGCTCGCGCCCGAAAAGAATCCGCAGCCAAGTCCCACGGGCGAAGAAGAATGGAGCATGCGTGAGGACGGTATATATATATATATATATATATATATATATATATATATATATATATATTTATAGAATGTAGCAACTCTAGGGTGCGCGCACGGAAACGAAATTATTCGGTGCGGATATCGTTCGGACAAGAAAGAAGAATCACCGGTACGTGCGCGAGCATAAAAAGAGGGGGTTACAAGGGGTTAGAAAGACACATGGGGAGCGAAGTTAGGATAAAGAAAAACGATTATATCTGAATTAAGTTCTGCGGGTGAAAAACGGACTGTGCGGTAAAGGGGCGAGAGCTACTCGTGCGTATGTCGAAATACTTATACTATTAATATTATACGGGATTATCGGGATTAAGTCTAACATTATTACTTATTTTTTACATTATATCGTGTTATATCGGACAAAACGGTTAATGGCAGAATTTAGACTTCAGTTTTCCCTCAATAGTTTATGGCAACTTCAAGTATTCGTGCTTCGCGACGAAAATAAAAGATAGAAAAAAATCTAGAGAATGCTACTGAGGAATTTAGGACCCTCCTTCCTGGGGACCGTAATTTTCTCAGGACAACGTGAAAAAAAATATGAATTTTGAATAAAGAATAGAGAGAAAGAGAGATGGATTTTTAATTTTCACTTACCTGTATTTTAATTTGATGGATCATAATATTTTAATCTTGGTATCTAGATGATTCACAAAGGAAGCGAGAGGGATAGAGAAATTGCCTGGCAATCCGATGATTTTATGAAAAGAATTCTGTATAAGGACTTCATATATTAGTTGCATATCCGAACGGAAAAATCAGTGCCTTTTTAATATATACTGATGAACCTTGCCAGGTTAGAGCTCCGAAGTTTTACTTTTTCTCTTAGAGAATTTGCAATTCAGCTTGAATTTACCTTTCTCTGTCGGTTTGACCAGGCAGCAGCTATTAACGGATTCCAGAGGAAATTAATCAAGGAAGTGATCTAAGGCGAAATATACAAGAATGGTTGTTCTTAGTTCATTTAAAGTTATTTCCATTATTAATTTGATCAGTTTAAAAAACCATTCCTCGCATACTTCTTATAACGTGAAATTTTCGAATTCCCCTGAATTGGCTAGAGGACATGTCCATGTAACCCACCATTGTTTCAATGATATATATATATATATATATATATATATATATATATATATATATTTATATATATTTCAAAATAAAGGAAATAGAGATCTATTTCATTGAAATAGGGGAAGGTATTCTTTTTTTTTCTTATGTATTTAGTAAATACAATTCAGGTACTACAACTGATTCCTTAACCGGTCACTGAAGACTTTCCTTGTAAGTATTGCGGCACTCCGAAAAAATACATGTAATATATTGGAAAAATTGTATCAAATTGTATAAATCATTAAACTTTGTATACAAATTTTCTCAATAGTGCTGCTCCGATTGGTTTCTTCTGAACCCGTTGAAATTATACTGCTAGATCAATTTTATTTGACTTTCAATTTTAATTATCTTTTTGAAGTTTAGCATTTGTGCTCATTTTTTCCATATTTTTAATTTGTTCAACTTACATGTAATTAGCACTGTTATTCGATGAATTTAATTCGAAAACAGCTCACCGTGTGCGTTTAAATCGATTCTTTTATCCTTTCAACTTAGCACTCACAACTGATGGAATCATAAAGAATTACTTAATGGTGTTATCGTGTCTTTTTAAAATGAATACTGAGTTTTAGAACAGTAAATTTCGTTTTTCGAAAATATAATTGTCACCATCAGAAGGCGGGAGGTTTCAACTATAAAATACATGGTACTGCAATTTTTTCCCGGGACGATTGGTCACCGATAGAGTAAGCTAAAAATTGTCGTTGAAAATGTTTCTGTGGAATTTAATGGATTAAATGTGTATTAAACTAT
This sequence comes from Sycobia sp. Sy_11, assembly GCA_018907035.1. NCBI lineage: Eukaryota > Metazoa > Arthropoda > Insecta > Hymenoptera > Epichrysomallidae > Sycobia > Sycobia sp. Sy_11. The sequence continues at coordinate 1,618,033 of JACCIC010000042.1, forward strand.
AAAAGTAAAAAATGCAAATAGTTATATACAGGAAAATAAAATTCATAAATAAACTCATCGTATGTCATACTATCTCGTTAAAATAAGTATAATACAGAAATGTAAAATTATATATAAATGTATAACATAATAATCTTAAGGAAAATTTTTTCTGCTATAATTCGAAGAAATAACTGTTATTAACACGCGGAAACTTACGCGCTACTGGAAAAAAATTGAAACTTGACCCGATAACCCGAAAAGAACACTGCATAACTATAATAAAATCCCTAGATTGCGTAAGACAAAAAAATAGCCTATATACGTACTATAGGGCCATAATAAAGTTGCGACCTGATGCCAAGAGCGCTGCAGAAAATGTTCGCGGGGTAGGAGGATATAAACGCATATATATATATGCACGGGCACGAAATGGAAAAGCTCGTATTGAGCATATGCATATATATATATATATATATATATATATATATATATATATATATATATGTACACGTGTGCAAACGCGTGCGAATACGAGCGAGTGTGCCAAGTGAAACGAGAAAAATGACTGTCCGTGTGCTTGGGAATATATGGGGACGGACGGGGGTTTATAAAGCCATACATAAATTTGCTTATAAAAGAAGTTATATTCGAAGGCTAATATTCCTACTGGAACTTTGTTTATTAAGCCCTCTTTCGTTTTTTCACATTACAAGTTTTACAAGAGATGATGCACTGTATCGTAAAAAAGTTCATCTCGATGCTTCTTCTAAATAAATCATTTTTCGTAATTTTGAAATAATTTGTTGGTTTGCAACAATATTTCTTTGATTAAACAAATTTTTTATTAATTAAAGTAAATTATTTCTTGAGGGAGTATTTAAATAAATCTTTGTCTGAAGTTTTCGTCTCAGTATATTTTCCAGCAGCTTCTAATTATTTATACATCCTTAACACATTGGCAAAATATGAAAAAAACTGGAAGATTTTCAAAAATACTTTTCTTCAACTCTTGAATAGTTTTCCACCAATAAGCAACTCTAAGAATATCATAGCCCGCAGGCTGGAAATATTTTTTATTGCTGATAACTGTGCGCATTGCGTTTTGGGTATAAGTATACAATGCATAATACGTATAAGTAATACCGAACATGAAAATCATAATCTAACATAGCCATCAGTCGGGAGGTGAATAGGAGATTTGGAAAGTCCATAGAAATTTTTCAAAATTTCCTGTTAACAGTGACGATAAAACATCGTATGCAGATAGTTAAATAAATAAAGTCTACTTCGGCATAAATACCAAATTTATCCCGCCTCATTATCAATAAATTAAAAAAACTGGCCCATGTGTTTGCAATCCTGCTCTTATCTTTACTGAAGTTATGTTGAAAGATTATTATGATTTTGATGTTCGGGATATTGCTTTTACTACTACACTAAACTATTATTACACTTATAATGCCCAGGAAACGAAGCGCACTGCTATCAACATCAAAACATGCCGCCATCTCCTGGATTATAATACAAACTGCTTTATTATGGTTCTTCTTTACATTATCATATAATACCTAATATATTAGCCGTTATATCTGAAAATGGTATATTTTTGAAAAGATATATATTCAAGTGAATACAAATTTTTGATCGTATAATTTAATATAAAATTTTAGTTTTAACATCAATTATTCGTTTATCCAAAATGAATTATTACAGTGAACATATAAATAGTGAAATAGAAATTAGAAAATTCAAATTAATCATGCATCGTATAATATAACTATATCAAATGTATTCTCTAAAGAACTTTTGTTATATAATTAAAGATATTTGTATTTCAATAACAAAAAAATTCTTTTCTATTAATAGTCCGGACGTACAGGAGGTCCTGTATTCAACTTCAAGATCCTCTCGGTAATTTTGTGTTATTTTACGTTTTTGATGCGCTAAATCAAAATATTAAGATTTTTCGAGGGTATTGGACCCAAAACTGGTCATTTTTTACTTTAATCGATTATTTATTAAAAAAATAACATAAATTTTACTACGTAACCTTTTATTTTGATAAATATAATTATAGATTTCAAAGATTTTTATCTTATGCATATTGTTCGTAAAATTCATATGTTCAGAAGAAATGCCAGCGGGGCCTTATCATATGCAATGCCACCGATTTTTATATTATGTTTTTATTAAGAAAGGTACGGATCTGTTAAAGCTAGATCGTACTTATAAAAAACTAATGAGTGACGAGAAAGAAGTTAATTTAGTAAAGAAATTACCGAAATTGTCTCTCGGTTTGTTTTTGTAAATGAGCTTGAATAAATGTATACGAGTACAGAGAGTTTTACTTGGTTTTGCATTCATCTATATATAAGATGAATATGCATACTTAGACCATATATGTCTGCGTTTTAAAAACTTTAGTATATCTACGCGCACGCTGTGAATTTGTGTGCATGCGCGAATATATATTTACTTATACGTATACCTTTGCTGTGGTGTACATGTACATACATTTGCGGCTAGGCAAGTGGAAAATAAAAAGATAAAGTCGTCAAAGCATGAGAGGAAACGCTGTGTTTGCAAACACAATTTTACGTAACAAGTATGCTTTCCACTATATTTCAGACACTACTGCATTAGTATAAAATTATGTAAAAAGAGATTCTTTATTTTTTTTTCTTCTTTTGCTATTTTTCTTTCGCACGAGAAATTAAGGGGGGTTTTCGATTTTGGGTTTATTTTTAACGGTTTTTTTAAACCATCATTCTGATGGTGTCGGCTTCATCTCAGATGATTAAGGTAGAAGATTATAATAAAGAATATTAAACATAAATTGAGATAGTTTCACGAATTTTTAAAATCTTTAATATTTCAAAATCTATAACATTTTTTGTTGGATTTTTATTCACTCATAAAAAAAAATTGATTTTGTGATTCATATAACTATAATTGAAAATCCTAATATCCATGTAACTGACACTAATTATAAAACAAGCCATCTGATTACGAAATTAATACTACATATTTGATATTGTGACTTATTAATTAAAATTATTGTAAAAACTAGAATTAAAATACGCTTATGATATATAGCAATAAATCTTGTGCAATACCGGCCAAATTATACATACATAAAAGTGCATGAATTAAAAAATTAAAGTATAGAAATATTCTTTATCGAGTTATTATGATTGCTGAGTTTTTATAGTTGCAAAAGATATGTTTTAAAAATTTGTTATTTAAAAAGTTAGAAGAACAAAATTGTTTTAAAAACTTATTCTTATTGGCTTGTGGAAACAAATAAAAAAAAACTAATAAATATTTCGATCGGCCTTATTGTCTTTTCACAAATAAATACAGTTATGTCGATAATTAGACTACCCCTGTTTATCACCTTATTTATTATTCCCCCCTCCCACCATTGAATCTGAAATATAAAATATACGAAGATTAATTTCTTTATAGAAAGACAATCTGACTACGACAATTCTGCGGGTAAATAAAGAAAGTCTGATTGTCAGTACAATTATATTTATTTGTAAAAGGATTCTGACACTGACCGAAATATTATAAACTTAGTGTTTAACAATGATCGAAGTGTATTTCCGATTTTGCCCGGAAGTAGAAAAAAATATAATAGAGAGTATTTTATATATTTTAAGATGCTGATTGCGATTATCAGATAGTGTAGCATACACAGTACATTAAAATAATTGGGAAGGGTAAAAGAAGTTAATTTTAAAAATAGTTATATATTATCTATATATACAGCAGACTTTCTTTAATACTTATCATTGAATTAATATATTTGAAAAAGTATAATAGCTTTATAAAAAAGAAAAAGCAGGATGATATTTTGTCTTGACCTTTTTTGATATGTTAGTAGATTTTTGTCTTATTCAGGCAAGTAGAAAGCCAAAAACTTAATACCACTTTAATTCAATATAATAAAATTATTAAATATCTGGTAAAATAAAAACTAAAATACATAATTTAATAAAAACATTATTTTTATAATATATTCTATTTATGCAGAAAAAGGAATAAAATATCATCAAGCTATTTTAGTCCTAGGAAATAAGTTTTTTAAATTATTGTGAATAAGTTAAGATTTGATGTATTGAATATTAAAAAAATAAGTAATTGAAATTTAATTATATTAAATAATTTAATATAAAAAATAATCTAAACAATAATATAATAACATAACATTATTATTTCTAGTTATTTAAGACTATAGAATATAAATACCTATTGCAATAGGTAATAGTATATACAAAGTCTAAAGGTATTAAACAGAAATATTTAAATTTAAATATATAAAGATACTATTGGTGTCTATCATCTATTTTTTACTTCAATATAAAAGATAATAAATCTTTGAGATAGAAAAATTAGATATAAATTTAGAATAAAAAAGTATAAATAAAATTGTAAATACAATTCCAAATCTGTTATATTTTTGTATATTGTACGCCTAAGAATAGGTCACTTGTAGTTTATTGATGAGCCCAACAAGTGACTTAGGACAAAACATACGCTACATTTTTTATTTTCCATTGTAAATTTATATCTAATTTTTTAATTTTAACTATTTACTATTTTTTAAATTAAAAAAAACATAATAGACAGTAGCGATACATAGTACCTTAATATATTTATTTTGAACAATAGTAACCATCATCAATTTCATATTTCAAAATTATTTAAAATTTTTAATTTTATAGATTAATTTTAATTGTTAACGAATATAAAACTGATGACCTGAATGTAACTAATTAAAAATGTAAATATTAAGTTTTCTTTCGATTACTTTTTATTATTGTAGGCATAAATCTGATATGCAATCTATCATTTATAATATTTCATACTTCAAATTATCTGTAACTTTCATCCACTTAACTTTTAGTAATGATTTTCTAATAGAAAATTTCTAACAGAAAAGAATTTTTTGAATCTATTATTATCTACCTTGATTTACAGTTAACTTTCAGACTTATCATAAATTGATAAATATGATTGTTACTGTTTATTTTTCTGATCTTAAAGTACACAGCATAAAAAAAATTATTTATTATAACAAGCTGAATATTTGATTCTACAATATAATTATGTTTCGGAGTTTTATATTTCTATGGAATTATCTACTCCAAGACTATTAGCTTAGTATATCTCCAAATCTCAGTGAGACAAAGCAATATTAGCAAAATATAAAATTATATTTAATATGCAGTTTCAATCTATAATGAATTGACGTCTAAAGTGTAAATACTATTAGAAATTCCTAGTGTTGATGATTGTTTTTCGCTAGCTATGGTAAAAATCCTACAAATATTTATAATATTTAATTAACATTAGATAGAAATGAAAACTATTTCCATTTTTATAGCCAATCTAGGCGTTTTAGGTAATGATGATGATAATGATTATGTTAGAAGACTATTTAATTATCAAAGTAAGTGAACAAATTTAAAAATGTCAGATCGTTTTTCTTCATTGTTTCTTCGAAACAAATAAGTTGTTATATTATCTAATTATAATAAATGTTAAAACTATTTCTATTTCTATTTGTATTGATTAATTTTTGTTTTTACAAATGTATTAAAGATTAGATCACTGATTTTTTTAATGTGCTCAAAAGACAGTGAAATGCACACAAATTTTATTTTTTGCCTTCATCAAATTTATACTAACTTAATCATTCTTCTACTATGAACTATTTTCAACTCATCATAGATAGATTTATTTCAACCTTATATCCATGCAAATTTTTTCTACCATTGTCTTTTTATAGGTAATATTTAAGATAATGACGATTTTAAAATGATTTTCATTTTATGAATGAAAATTCATTATTTTCTTTAAATGTAATACATTATTTTATTTAACAATCTTTGTCAATGTGATATATTACACTAATAAACACATTTTTGTATATTCATATTTTCATTTCTTTCCCATTATATATTATACATTTTCACCTTGAACACTGTTGACAAAAAGAGTTAACTTCCACAATTATTTCAAGTTTGTTTCAATAAATTTCATCTCATTACAATAATTTTGGCTCAAATTAATTTTAAAATCTTAATTCTGATAACATTTTACAGTATACTTGCATATTTATCATGATTTTCATGTATGTCAGTATATTTTATCATTTGATATCAGATACAGAAAATCAATAAATAGAACTATAATCGTATATTATTTTCATTGGTTTAAGCCATCCATTATATCTTTTAAAAAATCTGTACCGGAAGGAGCCGTTGTATATAGATTTCCTAAATGATAAAGACACTATTAAATTATTTAAAATAAAAACGACTTTAAATATTTTTAAATAATTTTATATAGTTCTTGCTTACCAATAAAGCTCTTTGTATCATTGTCATATGTTATAACTTTACAATTTTTCTTTTGTTCTACTTTAAATCCTAAACAACGAAAACGTTCATCTGTTTTATATAGTACACTGTTTTTGTGTGCATTTAAATAAGGTTGACCACTAAAAGGATTGATAAAATCTGCCCAATATCCATTTAGCTTTAACTTTTTGCATATATCCGATGCTGCTAAAACAAACTATTAATAAGAAAATAAATTAAAAAAATATATTCAATTACAATTTTTAGTTATAAAGCGAAAAAAAGTTTAATTAATGATAGTTTAGAAATAAATATGTTTTTATTAAAATAATAAAAATTAATTGATCTTAAATATTCTAAATTATGAAATGATTTTATTGTCTAGTAAAGTAAATTACAAGCACTATAAATATTACAAAATAGAATTTTCTTAAATAATTTAGATATAAACTCTTATTTTGTATTTAGGATTAAATATTTAAGAATATTAATACCTTTATTTGGCAATTTCTATGTTAATTTACTTACATACTGAGCTAATTTTTCTGTTTCATATTCTTTACTCCATTTTGATGGTTCACGGTTTGTTTTTTGACTAATTGTAACTATAGTAAGTTGTGGTGAAGTAACTTCTAAACAACTGGGAAAAAGTTCTATGATGCCTTTCCTTAGCAATGTTGGACATTCTTGAGCTGTACAGTATAATACTGAAGAAAGTTCACTGTTGTTTTCTATTCCAATTTGAGTTTTATTTTCATGGTTTATTATTTCCTCCAATTCATTTGGCACTATAAGAGAATGAACTTCTACTTGTCCAGTAGTTGATGCATCTAACCATCCTGGTCCTATGCTACCAGGAAGATAAAACCGAAAACCTCTTGGTGTAAGTAGTTCCCAGTTTGGATTAACTCCAAAAATTGTGTTTTCAATATCTATGATAAAGATGCAAATGTTTTTAAGGAATATATATTCTTGTAAAATACATTATTTTACCTAGCCATGCAAACAAATATATATGTATCTGCATATATTTTAACTGTGAATACAAAATATATAATAAACGTCTTGAATTCAGATAATTACATGATTTGTATAGTGCATGTAAATTAACATTTTTCACCATAGTATAATTATGAAAAAAGAAAAATATAAATTTTTCACTCTTTATTATTTTCAGAAATATTTTAAATAAAGAAAATATTATACCATCTACAGAATTTAGAGAATTGAGTGTGCATGAAACAAATTCTGAATATACTTTTAACAGTGTACATCTATAAATATGTGCTTCATACATGATTGATTGCCAAAATCAATCTGCATATTTTAATAAGTTTACTATAGAGCATAACTAAGTAAATTAAAAGCAACTATTGCAATTGATATGTAATTATAGAACAAATTGTAGAAAAAGTATTAAAATAACATAATAAACATTAACCATCCAAGTTGTCATCATTTGATTGCACGACTTTATAGGAGCTATTATTTCTATCACTGCGTCGTGAATACTTGACTTTAGAAACAAGTCTAGTAGATTTAAAGATGCAAGTCCTATGAATATTACGTATACAAAACATCTGAAAATAAAAAATTTAGAGGTTAACTAAAGTACATCCATTTTTAAAATTCCGAAAAGAAAATATTCAAAGTAAATTTTATATTAATTTAATTATTATATCAATTTACTTACAATTGTGCAGCTAATTCACATACTGGAAATAAAAATGTTTTTTAAACTAATTCACCTTTGAAAAGTTCTTTTCTTCCCTAAACAGGAAGAATAGAACTAATCAATCGCTGTCACAATGAGTGTCACTGCAAACTGCACTGCAATGCAACTGCTGGCTGCAAGCTGCAAATCTTCAAACCATATATGTATATATATGTATATATATATATATTATATGCATATCATATACATGTGTGGCTTCTATATGTACACATACTCATCAGATGAAACGCATATATACATAAAATGGGATAAACGGATCACCAACTTGCCAAGTGGCCACTTGCCTTGCGACTTTGCGAGTGCTACCAGTGCCACCAACCAGAGTGCCTGGTACCACTGTGCTATTCACCCACCAAACTTAGTCGCCAGTCGCTCTCACCAATCACCACTCACCACTCACCACTCGCCAGAGCAGGCCAGAGTCGCCTGTCGTCCTCGTCACTCGCCACTGCCAAGGCACCAGCGCACCTTCAATGCATTGCTTTTGCTAGCAAGAACCGAGGCCAGGCCAGAACGAACCAGAACAGATCAGTAGACCAGAGTGCCAACACAGAACATCTTTAATCAGATATAACCTCAGCCTCTGACCATGTTTCTGGATGCTAAAAATTGCTGATATCTATTATATTTATATATTTATTAATAACTCTAGTCATAACTATCATATTGACGACTCTCCTACATCTATACGCTAGGAGAAAAATCGGAAAAAATAGTATAACTATATCAATACATCATTGGCTGTGATTTTAAAATATGAAATTGATGAAAATATATCAGCGTTGCCAGCTTTACGATTCTTATAAACTTAACAAATAAATGCTAATAGAAAAATATTTATGAGATTAAACTTTTAGAAATTAAAAAATGAATCATAAATTTAGAATTATAATGCGTTTTAATTCCATTAAAAAACACTTAAATATGACTTAATGGGACACGGGTTTAATAACGTTTCTGATGATTATAAACATATAGATGAGCATGGATGAAATGTAAGCGTAAATAAGTATATATCCAATCGTAGCAAATCGTAAATTCGTTGGATGAGATATTTTAGTAATCTCAGATGGATTGAAATGGGTTAGTAAAATAATCGTACATATCCGTTTTAATCTTGGTACCACTAGGATACCAAAAATTCTTTAATACTATCATACTGTAAAGTATTCTTAACTTAACTTTAATTCCTTTTGTCACATATTAACATCTAATCGAGTAAATCATTAACATATACGAAATGTGGAACCAAACATGTTTCCCAATTTATTTTTAAATAATAGCTTATGGTGACATAAGAAAAATCTGTGGATAGTCTTTTTTATGATGCGTACTTTTGTTATAATTTATTTATTTGTGAAATGAAATATATAACTAAATTTAAGTTTCTGTTATACGCGTCATGATAACGTCACTGTACCGAAGAGTAGTTGAGTTGGTAGTTGCTGGTAGCAGTTGGAGTTGTTCTAGGTGGCATTCAATTGTAAAATTTCTAGGTATTATGACAATTTTGTCAATGTAAAATCATTGAAGACTTAATACATCTACAAACAGGTTACTAAGTTCATACCACGGTTCATTCATAGGTTCATACACCTCTTCAATTCATAAATGCTGCCCACGTGCTTCCGGTTCAGTCATCGATAGTCTACGCTGGTATAAAAAAATTATGTTTATGAGAAATTCTACAATGTGATATGGTGAAAAAAATTTTAACAATTTTTCTATGCCATCTTGCCAAAGTAGTTTTTGAGATAAAAAATCTTGAAAATTTATAAATTAACATGCTATCATATATGAATTTGTAGTCGCTATATGTAGCAGTTCAAGGAACAACTGGTTCAAGTTTGAAAGTTCTCATAGCATTAGAAAGTAGATAGAATTCAAAAATGAGGTGGTCATAATTAGAGTGATAATTTTTACAATTATTAAAAAAATATGTGAAGCCGCAGTATTTAGCAAGATATTCATTGCTATACGTATAAAAATCGTGATTTTTTATACTTTAGCATAGGACTGCAAAATATGGAAATGCTGCATTAAAAGTAATAGGTTACCATATCACGATAGAGTGGTAGTGGTAGTACATATTTTCCCCATTTGAATACAAATTCTAATGTTTTTTCAAAATATTTCTTATTTTAATAGAACTTCATGCGAAAATCAATTTCTTAATATAATTTATTATCAATGTACAATTTATTAACAATATTAAAATTTTTACAAAATATTAGTAATTAGATTATATAGGTAGAATCAAATCAATGTACATATTAATATTAATAATCAAAGAAAAAAATCAATGTACATATTAATATAAACAATAAATAGAAAAATTAAAGTTGAAATGATTTTACTTTTAGTTTTATTAGAGCTGTTATAAAATATATAATATGAAATATTTTATTTTGATTAACACAATAATAAAAAATATAAAATATAAATAAAAAATATAACAGTATAAATTATTAAAGAAACAATATTATCAAGATTATATACAAATTATACGAATTTTAATTCGATCTTTTTCTAAAATTCGATTGATACTTTGGGTATGAGATTTTATGATTTTATCAGTAATATCTATTTTTTCTGAAAGTTTTTTCAACGTTTTAACACCAATCTATGACGTTATGCAATCATTCTTTACTTTGATTAGTGTAAATAAAATCAACATATGATAAAGAATGGAAATCTTCTTTTATGTTTAGTTCTTTCTCTAAGCATAGTTTAGAAATTATTAGCGAATCGAAAAAATCTTAATACCAAAGACTGAATTAAGACTGAAATTAATCAAGTACTAGCTCTACATTAGATGCAAGCACCTTTATAAATTATTAATACTACAATAAACTTTCATTTTAGGAATTTTACTTGCAAACATGCAATTACACTATTTTCAGATTGGTCTCTTTATGTTGACCCATAATTTGCGATTTTTTTCTGCTTTACTAATAAAATTAGAAAATGTGTTTGATAATTTCAGCTGCAATTCAGGATCTCTCAATGATTTTTTATTTGGAAGATTTTGATGCACATATGGATTATCAAAGGTCGTTTCAAAATACACCATTCTTCACATAACGAGTGATTAACAATAGCATGAGTGACTATACTTTATAAAGCCTGATGAACTTGTAACGAATTACCTTTATTTTGTTTTACCGTATACGAAAAACAATGAAAAAAATATGCAACTAATTTTCGAGGTAATTTTATAATGTATAAGGCAATAGTAAGTGCCTTGTACGTGTAATTAAAATCGGACATTTTGAATCTGGACAGAAGAAAATGATATGTTCTGCTTATCACACTTACGATTTTAAAATTAAAAAATTAATTATTAGTTATCCAAGGTAGCGTTTACTTGACTTCAGGAATTTTTTTAGTGCAGACTTTTGAAAATGAAATATATTTTCTCCAACATCGCGGACCTCTAAGACACTGGGGCCCAAATTATAGCCCCACGTAGTCCACCTAGGTCCGACCTTGGACACAACTATATTTATTAATAATCACAATTTAGTAATGAAATATAAAATACTTTTAATAATTTCATGACTTTTTTTATATTTACGTGGTTAAAATATCACCTTATGAATAAAAAGATAAATATATTTATATAATATAAATTTTATTCATACCTGAGAAAAAAATTTTATGTTTTTTTATATTGTAAAACAAAGTAAAGTTTATTTTAGAATGATTTTCTTAATAATTCGTCACAATTACTCCTTAAGTTATAATTTTTCTAATATTTTGCCTTTAAAAATTTTCATTTTTTATATACCTAAATACGTGTTGGAAAGCAAATATAATTCTAATAAATAAATATCTTATTGATTAACTCTGATGTTACACGGAATACTCTCATAAATATTGTTAATTACTTCTCTCTTCAAAAATGTATATAATTACTAATAATACACCAGATAATACATATTTAAAAGTTATTAAAGTTCAAATGTCAGAGGACGCCAGCAGTCGCTACCAGTCGCTACATTAAAGTTTCAGAATTAATCGCTTAGCGCTAGTATAGCTAGTGCGCACGTTCGTATTTAGTGGTTCCGCCATGACAGCTGATCGCTTCTTCGGCGGTTGACGTTTCCTTTTCGGATCATGACATTTTGTGAATGCAACCACGACAAATGGCAGACTCTTTCTTCGGATTCGAAACGAGCCTTGGCGTAAGTAGTTTTTCGAGATGATTATGAAACTGAAAATCCAAAATTAAGGATCATGTTCACACCTTCAACCAATCTTTGTTTTCCGGCGAAAACACGTAGAGTAAACTACCACTGCGCTCGCGATATTTTAGTCCGTCTCTTTCGCTCTCTTTCTAGAAATCTATCTTTCATTTCCGGTTTTAATGCATTTATGAGATAAATCGCGATTTTCTGGTAGAAGATTTATCATCTTTTTTCCTGAATGTGTACCTGTCCACTAATTTTAATCTATAGATTTGGCTCCTGTTTTGAGTTACTTACAGGAGTCATCTACAAAAGACCGTTTTACGCTTGTTATTTGGATTACCGAAAAATATCCTATTTTCTAATTGTTTGTGTGTCATTAAAACGCAATTTTAATTATCTACCCAAGAATTTTTTTATTTCAAGTTATTTTGCTCACAATTCTTAAAAATTTCATAACTAAACGTAACATCACAAAGTAAAAGTACCATAACCAATTTGATACCTTCTCGTGCCCCTTTATTACTTATAAATTTCTTGGAATTTCATAGCCTGAGAATCATAGCTTTACTTCTAGAATTTTTCTTTCAGTCCTGAAGATTTTACTATTTAAGCATTTTTAATATTTGTATATGTTATTATAGCCTTGTTCATGAGTTCAATTATATCATGTTTACATTTTACATAGATTTGGCAATGTAAAACAAAGATGAGGTCACACCAGTTTGTCTTCATTGAATAGAATGATTCAATCTTGTATTTGGTTCAAGCAATAGATTACATGAACTTTGATTACATATTCATTCTTATTAAAATGATTGAAACATAAAATATAATATGAACAATTTTATTTAAATTAATATTAATTATGCATATTCTTGTGCTTTATACTTACATATATAATATATTGCGTATCAAGATATATTTAATATTGTGCCTGATGCTTGTCTGACTTAATTTAGGCTGGTTTGGACGATGGCTTAGATTGCCTAGATGATGAGGAATTTGGGGAAGAAAATAATTATGACGCATTAAATGATGAAACTTTTGGGTCTGAGGCGACTGCAGGTGATTGGGAACAAGATCATGAAAAATTAGCCCAAATCACTGAATCAACTAGATCTCGTAACAAAAATGATTACAGTAAAGTAAGTACATTTTTTCAAATTACTGTTTGAAGACTAAGTCCATTAGTCTGTTCCTTTAGTTATTTAAAAATATTTTTAAAATAATGAAAAAAATTTTTAAATTAGTAAAATCTTTGTCTAGATTAAATAATCTAATGATGATTATAAAATAAGAATAATAATTGGTATAGAAAATATGCATAAATTTAATTGTATAGTGAATAAGCATAAATTTAAAATAATCTAATCAACAATGAATATGTGATAAATCATGAACATTCCTTTTCAAAAGTTTTGATTTAATATTATATATTAAATAAATAATAATAATCTTATTACATATTAAAGATATTTATATTTTTAATATTTAGAGTGAATCAGAAATTGATGTAGAAAATAGTCTTTCACATTTGGTACTTGATGAAAAGGAAGTTACTGTCCCTCGACCTGGCGTTTGGGATAGTCCAACAAATTTTCCTATACCTCCACCTCAAATTAGACAAAAACCTTCATTAACAACAGCGCTTAAAAATGCATGCACTGTGGAAGAATTGGAGAGAGGTCTTATTACTAATAGGCCACCTCCAGGTCTTATTAAACAACCAGTATCACAACCACAATCTACAGCACCCACAAGTGGTGGAAATTTATTTCTTAATTCAATAGCCTCAGTAGAAAAGATTCATCCACACAATGGTGCTACTCCATCTGCAAATCAGTTTCCTCTTGTGCTTCCTCCAAATGCTAGATTACCACATCCACAATTTCATCTTCAAAATGTTCGACCATTACATGGTAAGTGAACATTTCTCATAACAGTATAATTATTTTTATGTTTATATTGTGCGATTAATCTTTTAATGTAAAAGCATTATATATATATATATATATATATATATATATATATAATAATCTAATTAGTTATATGGATATCTTTTTAGCCTTCTGTGCACATTTTTTTATTAACTTAAATTATAGGTTAACAGAAGTAACAGAAATTTTGTAACTGATAAAAAGAGTTCAATATAAAATATTAAAGTATGAGTAGATTTGATAACAATATTGGTATTTACAGTTTTAAAAATTATATAAATTTAAATACTTTTATTTTCACTTTATTTTATTAGGTTATCCACTACCTCATCCACATTTATTGATGCCTCCTGCTGGACAAAGACAACCACTTCATGGCAATTTTCCACTTAACAATTTTCCAGTCAGTATCCAAGCAATATGTTATTGTTAATTTTTAGAATAGTTTATTATTTTATTAATTTTATAGTTTTATAAAATTTTTGTGCATTTTAATTTTCAAGGAATAGCTGAATTTATCTGTAGTATGTAATTAAATATATGCTACATTATTTATAGATTCATTCTTATATAATCTGAAAACATAATTTAATGGCAATTTCCATTAATAATTTGATTATATTTGTAGCATCCACCAACTCCTGGCATGGGACCAATCCCATTTTTGCCATCTGATCATCCCTTTATGCAACCTAACTCAAATAATCAATTCATGCAACACAACATGCATTTGGCAAATCAGCGGCATCAAAATAGACAGTTTAATCACAATGATCGCCAAAATATTCATCATCAAAGTTTTTTGAGGAATAATCAGTATCATCAACAAAATCAGAATCATTTAAATAGATATAATCAAGTACATCACGGACATTATATGCATCCTCATCTTATGAATCATCAAAATCATGTATCAAGTAATGGTATTTCCCCATCTGGAGAGTATGATGAATATGCAGGACTGATGAATAATCGAGAAAAACAGTGGTTAAATAATATTCAATTGATGCAATTGAATACAAATCAACCATATATTGATGATTATTACTATACTGTGTTTTGTGATAGATTGAATAAAAAAAATGAAAATAAAAATCATAATAAAACTAATAATACTAAATCAGTTAACGGGAAGAGTACTGGAAATTTAAACAACAGCAACAACAATGGCTTACACAGAGATTCAAGGTAATTTACTTTATTAAATAAAAGTATTGAATAATGTTCAAAAAACAATTATTTAGATAATATTGCTCTGATTATATTTCTGATGTAGTAATATTAATCAATGTAGATATACAGTGTGCTTGTATATTAAACAGATCTGAAATTTTAAAGAGATTTTTGTGAAAATAGACCAAAATTCAGATTTTAAATCCAAGCTACTGAATCCTACATCTTACATTTTATTTGAGCTTATTTAGAAATAATATCTATTTGGTCATAAATTTTTCTTCAATAGTATAATTTTTAATATTTATGAAGTCTTATATTATATTAATTGTTATTATATATTGAATAAAAAGTAATTGCATTATTATTTATTAGATAATTGATATAAGAGATTAATCTCTTTTTTAACAATTGAAATATTGAACAATTTTCATGTATTATATAAAATAAAACTTTTTGAGGTTTATAATAAATTTTTTCAAAGATGTATAAATATTATGAATTAAAACAATACATATCTCTTTAATCATACATTTCGCTCTAATTATTTATAAAAATATAAACAAGAGTTTATTTGTTGATATACTAGAAGATTTTAATATTATTTTTTAAACATATAGATTTAGTTAAGTTAAATTTTGTTGAAACCTTTCATATAAATTTATTTATATTACCAATAATCGAATATTCAGTAATGTAGGAAATATTTTTGACATTGAAATAAATTTAGTTCTTTTTTAAATGATCTTTAAATATTTTTAATTTTCTATAATTAATTATGTAAATTTTAATAATTTTTTTTCTAATAATTTCAATAAAAATATTTTTCATCATAAAATACGTAAGAAGTAAGTTATTGTAATTGTTTTAGTAGCTTAAAAACATTGTTGTGTTTTATATTGTATTGTTGTTATAATACTGATATGTATGGTATTTTACAATATTGTTTGTTTAATAATAGATAATGTATGTCATTATTTTTTTTTTTTAATATCAACAAATTAAAATTATTTGATTGAAATTAATTTTTCATAATTTTTTCGAATTTCATTGAAATGTACTTCATCTATTATAAAATAGGTATTTAATAAAAATTATGTAACTCTTTAATAAGAAAATTGCTAACTACATATTACTGTTTTTATTATTTAGTAATAATATTCACTCTTTACAAAGATAAATTAATTCAATAAATAAATATTATTTTAGGGATAAGGAACAGTCACAACAACCAACATTTGTAAAAGGTTCAAAAACACCAATGCAGTTTGAAAATTCTTTGGGAAAATTACAGTACAGTAGTGTTACTGCACCAAGAAAAATTATTGATATGGATGTTGTGCCTAATAGTGATCCTCAACAAAATCCATCAGTTCAGCAAAAAGACACAAAGAAAACTCGACAGCTTCTTTTAGAAATTGAGAGGGTATTTATAATTTTATTTAGTAGTTTCTAATGATAAGGCGATTTTTCTAATGATAAGTTGTAAAAAATACTTCAATGAATAATGCTACTAGGTTTATGTAGATATCAGTATTAAATACAGATTTGAGTAAATATATATAATTTCGTTTTCTTTATTTTAAAAAATATCAATAGTTGAGATTTATTCAATAATTTTCAATTAATAGATGTTTATTAATTATATAAAACATCACTAACATGGAGTGTTTTCTTATATTTTAAGCTATACATGCTACTATTAAAACTAGAAGACAAGAGCAATCCTTTAGCCATATTAGCTGACCAACAACGTGAACAGCAACAAAGAGAGCAACAGCAGCAGCAGCAGGAAAGTGGTGAAGTATTAACAGAATTAGAGCACAGAGATCCAGTACAAGACAAAGAAGAGCTGATATCGTCATTGTTCACACCACTTTTACAACTTGTACAAGAAGATAAATTTGCGAGTTTTCTTAATATTCGTAAAGGCAAAGTAAGAATATGAATGATATTTATAATTTGCTATTTTATAATAAAATATCTTTATTAAAGAATTGTGTATTGTAAAATAGAATTTAGCTACTTTTTAATTACCGTTGTATTGTATTTATTTAAAAAAAATTTCTCTGTTTCTAGATGTTATTTCTTCGCTTTTTACCATGCATTGATGTTAAAGAAAATGAATTAAAGCTAGCTAAACTATGGGCTGCAGTAATTAAGGGCTTAGCATTTATTGGAAGAAGGGATTCTCATTTATTAATTAATTTTTATACTGAATTTCATAAGTGGGTAGATGAAAACTGTATAAGCCCTCCATTATTGCTTAATTTATCAAAGGAATTCACTAATTCCATAATTCAACCATCCAAAAATAATAGCCTTAGGTTTGCCCTAACAAATAAGGTATAGCAAATTATAACTATTTTTTGATATATTAAAATAAAGTTCTTTTTGTTACTTATCAGACTTTCAAAAACAATCCACATTTTTTTACATTATAGGTATTTTGAAAAACTTTTGCATCTTCTGTATTTAAAATAAAATAATTTAGCCATTTTCGGTAAACCGAGTCATTTTATGATAGACGTATCTGATATTTATAAATTGTCTGTTTCAGTTTGGTATATCAGTAATAGCATTGATGTTGAAGCATGCTCATGATTTATCTTCATATGACGACTCTAATTACGAAACTTTCAGCGAACAATGGTCGAAATTTGTGCTCGCAGTAGCTCATTCTATCAACGAAAGTGCACCGGTTGTTGCGCCTTGCGATCCCTTGGATGTGGAGAGCCTCACAATTATTTTAGAAAGCAATGGCATAGAGATAGATCAGCACAGAGCAAACTTCGAATTATTTTTTACTGAGGCTAATCCTGGTCAATAAGTCAAAGCATATGAATTTTCTCTTGTTTACATAAAAATGAAACAACTAACAAAAACATTACACAGTTGGCAACCAAACGCCAGTGTTTTTTTCGAAATATTTGATGAATTCACTGTAGAAAATAACAATTCTTGTTATTATCACAAAAGCCATCATGTTTCCAGCGGCAAATATTTTTTTAATAATGAAAAATACCAGCTCGAATGATTCAAAAGAATACAGATACGGACGTAAAGACTTCTTAGTATATATCTAAATATTTTTTCTTCAGGTTCTGTCGTATTTGGATGCACTAGTTACAAAAAAGTTATTAGTTTTAATGAAAAAGTAGCTATGCCAATTTTTAGTTTCCTTAGCTTTGTGCTATTGGCATGTTTTTTTATTTTTTTAACAATGCCATTTTCTTTATAAAAGTTAAATTTGAAAATTAATCCAAATATTTTTTTAATATTACACTTTTCTATGGTTCTGAAAAAATATATTTAATATGTTATATTTTTACTTATAAAATACTTTAATTTTGTATTTAAATACAAAAATGCATATAAAATATAAAAAATAATACCTACTTAACTAAAAAGTAATGCTACTGATAATGATTTTTGTTAAGATTTTTATAAAAGTGAAAGGTTTTATATATATGTATGTTAAAGTATGTTTTGATTTTTTTTATTAATTATAAATACGGCAGAATCAAGATAATCAATTAAGCTTTCTATTGTCATAATTGATAAGACATATTTGATCGATTTAGAGTTGTGCATCTGTTTTTCTACATTCATGTTATAAAATTATAATCAAGTAATATCAAGGAAACAAAAGTTTTTCTTTAAATTTAGTATTGTAACTGCGCCAGCAAGTTATTTCTTTTCAATTCACAGAACGAAAGCAATGAACTAAGTATACTTCAGTAACAGTTTCTAATTTTCATGTCCCATTGCTCTGTCTCTTCATTTATTTAACTTTTTGTTATTTATACATTTTTATTTTATTAGTTAATATTTTGATTCATGTATTCTATAGTTCTTACATTTAAGAAAAATATCGATTTTAGTGTTCAGATTATAAACTATATTTTTGACGAGACATGTCGCTAATAATAATTTTGCAACAATAGATTTAATTTAAAAAGAAAAAAGACTCTTCACCCTTTCAAATTTTTATTGAGTATCAGGATGTGTTAATTAAAACCCCTTTTATTTTCACTTAAAGACTTAAGATTAGTGTAAAAATAAAAGTATTTTTCGAATTCAACAATGATATTTATATATTGTTCGTGCTACAAATTGCATTTATATAAATAAACTGTTCATATCATTCTTAAATTTTACCAGCTAAAATGTGGTGTTATATTTGTTTTATTTTTTGTTCGGTAATTAATACAATCAATTCTTATCTATTATGCATTTGTATCCAAAAGAAAAAAATTTCTAAGATGCTCAGAATTAAAATTTACAGACTGTATTTAGTGAAGACGAATTTAAGAATCTAACATTATGACTAATGATAAATTCAATTCTTTTTATTTAGTTGAACAAATGTTTGCCATTGATAATATACTTGTTGGAAAAGTTTATATGTTACAATATGACAAACAATACTGTATAGATGGTGAAAACGTGTTTAAAGTAGAAAATAAATTCTTATGCAAAATGACTTGAACGGTACTTTGCGGTTTCGTAAATCTTTATAAGACGTATAATGTATTATAATGTATGCTTGAAAAAAAAGAAATGTAACGTTGGGTTTTCATCATAAAAAGAATGCGTTTATTCGTGCGAGCGCACAAGAAACTGGCAAGGAGCAAACGTTTATAAATTTTCGTTTTTTTGTAAGAAAACAATGGAATTAGTGAAAAAAAACCGAATGAGAAAAAAAAGAATCTAATGTATGTACCTATGTAAGTATGTCTGGCATGTATATAGTGACGCGCAAAGGACGCGAATCGATATATGTATATACGAAATATCTATATATAAAAATAAATAAATAAATATATATTTCGTATGTATTGACGATTATAAGTAATATGTAAAGGAGTTAAAGAAGTTCGTGTCCATGAGTCGTGGTGTTTAATTTTTTGTGACTTGTTATCAGCGTTTTCTTTTTTATTACCTCTTACAGTTTTTCTATTTTATCATTTAATTTTGTTACATTGAGTTTTTCGAAAATTGATTGTATGAGATTTGTATTTATGTAGTAGAAAAATAAAGTAATTATGTATAA
The DNA here is from genome assembly GCA_018907035.1 of Sycobia sp. Sy_11. Classification (NCBI taxonomy): domain Eukaryota; kingdom Metazoa; phylum Arthropoda; class Insecta; order Hymenoptera; family Epichrysomallidae; genus Sycobia; species Sycobia sp. Sy_11. Next base: position 1,638,480 of record JACCIC010000042.1, read on the forward strand.
AATAGTTAGTAGTTCACTTATAACTTAGATAAATAGACACCACGTCGCATCGATGCTTTATAAGTGTCATTAAGATTTTGTTATTAATTTCTAATGGACGATTTCAAAAAAGCCTCTAATGATATGTTTAACTTTATATGTAATGTTAGGTCTTTAAAAACCATTATTCTTAATATTATTGATATAATTATTATGTAAAAGGAAGGTAGCTTCTAATTTTTTACTGTTAAGCACCTTTCACTTGTGAAGCTTTATTTGTATATCAAAAAATTGTTATATTTTTATAACTTGTAGATACAAAAAGTGTATCATGCAGAAAAATAGCGTCGATTAACGATTTTTTCATTTTTGTTCAGATCAGGAGAAATCTCAGAATAAAAAATACATATTTTAATCTTTCTAATCTATTTATGTATTCTTTATATTTAAAAACAGGAAATTAAATTAACAGAATTTCGAAGCAAAGTATTAATGACACCGTGTATCTACCAACACTAATTTATTTTATATCTGGTACAATTGCAGTTGCAAGAAATTATATATCTATGAAATATCTAATATAATAATGAAGAAAGAAATAGAAATGACAAAATTATTTGAATTTTGATAGAAGATTGAGACTCATGGTTATCGTCGTTATAAATAAATGCAGTTTTAGCTACTATCAATGAGAATTTTGCATAGAATTTGTTAATTCGCTATTTTACTGCGAGCAGAACTGACGGTTTAAAACAACATTAATTTAGAGAGAATAATTACTAAATAAAAGAAAAATAAGCATTGTGACTGATATAAAAAATATAGGTAATTAATAAAAAGAAATTTTATATGATATATGTATGTATTAAAATATACATTTATATCAATGAATTATCATCACTTAGTATATATATTTTAAACTTCGTCAGCGTATCTCTTGTAGTTTCAAGAGTAAAAAGTGTGAGTGTATTTCGACACTAAATTACTAAAATTGTGAAGCTGGATTCTTCTAGAATACAGTTTAAAAAAATTTTCGTATTACAGAAATATCTGCTTCCTGATTTTTACATCGTCACAACGTATAAATAATCCTTTATATACTGATAGAAGCAGTTTTAAATTGTATATTAAAAAAAATCATGATTTTAAGAAGTCTTATTAATATAAATAATAAAACTAATTCATTCATAAAATTTAAAACATAGTATTTTTCTCTACGATATTTTTAGTCTTTTAATTTATGAAATTCAATGCTAAATCTGATATTTTAGAAAGCTTATTTAGAAAAAAATAACATTTTCTATTATTTCGCCGTTTCGTATATATTTTTCGGTTAATTGTGCTTATTACAAACTGACTGCAAATAAAAAAATTAGCTTTAAATAATTTAATAATAATTGAACATGAGAATTACTAATATTGCTGGAATTTGGAATCTTGTTTTAAAAATTTATTGATGTAAGGAAAATTTAATAAAATAATGAAAATTTCTAATATGTTTACAGATAAATTTACTTAAATAGATTATTTTAATTATTAAACATTATTTGCGCGCATGGAATTTAATGAATTATAGTTAAAAATGTAATATTCATAAGGTTTCATATTAAATTTATGTAAGTTTTAAATTGAAACAAATAAATGAAACTATAGAAACATACAGAACGAAATGAAAAAATATAATTAAAAAATAAAATAGTTTTAAATAAGAAGCACTATTTTTTCTTTATTTTCCCAAAATAATTTTTATTTTGTTCATATACAATTTTAAATTAAATGAAACATAAAATTAAATGAAAATGAAATGACTTTTAAAATTAATTATTTCTGTTCATATGTTTCTATTCAAACATCATACATAGGTAAACCAATAGTTTCAATAAAATTATTAATATAAACTTTTGTGCAATGTTTGCAATGTAGGCACCAAAACATTTAAGCATTATTGTTAAGATGACGTAGGGTACGTCTTATATATTTATATATTTATATTTTTATACTTTCTTTGACATAGCCTACCTACATACATGTCGCAATAGCGTTTAATATTTTAGTTTATTTTCTGCTTGTTTAAAATCTACTTAACAATTCGATATTTGTAATATTTATAACTCCTCAATACATGCGTTATTTTTTACATTATACATAAATTGTCATTTTTCCAACTGATGATACTTTTAATATTTTATTTTTTATTTTGGGCATTGGGTGGTGACTTGAACAATTACATATTATGTTGTGCTTGGCTTCATTTTAATTTTTTATTCAGATAATGGCAACACTATTAGCATTTTACATCTGAATTGGACTACTACTTATATATAGTTTAAAATTCTTCCAAAAGTTTGAAACCGTTCATTAATATTTATTGCAGAAAAATTATTTACTAGTGTTTATATAGATAATTCAAATATAAAAATGATAAAAAGTTATTTAATACTTATTCAATGTATTAAAATCAATTCAGTTAAAAAAAACATATTTACTTAAAAAATTATTTGAGTTCTAAGATAAAATCACGGTTTTCATTGTTAGCAAAATAAGATCTATACTTTTTCTAATTTTTAAATTCATCTGAACCTACAGAAAATGATAGATCCAAAATTTTCTAAATTTTAATATATCTATTTCCATTATAAGTATTGTATTAAAACCTGTTTGCGATAGTAATTCTAGGATACTACAGATTACTTAAGAAGTTTATTTTGAGTTTTAGGATGAATTATACATAATAATAAGTAGATTACTTTTTTAAACTGAAGTTAGATTAAAATGATTAATATGAACATAAAAACAAGTTTATATCATCTCAGTTTGATGTATTGAATATAGTATCTCATCTTTCAATATATTTTATGGCTTAACATAAAGGGTTTTCTTATAATATCTTAGGAAACGTTTATATTATATTTTATAATATAATATTTTATCTTCTTATTTTCAATAATATATCTATTTATATTAAAAATTTATAAAAATGTGTTAAATATATTTAAAATTATTATGGGAATTTTGTAGTATTAACGCGCACATGTTAAAACGTATTTTATAATACTAAAAAATAATCACTATTTCAAAAATTTTATATCTATATTTGATTCTTTTTTGAACATTGTACTTTATAGCAAAACATATCTTGAATTTGAAAAGAGCATATATCCTTTATATTATTTATCGAATATTACTAAAAAATAAATTAAAAGCAATTGACAGAATTACTTTAGTCTTTAAAGTTCAAATTTTCAGGAAGATTTTCAAACATTGTGCGATAATTTATAATAGTGAAGATAGACGCTCTTCAAAGTCTCATTCAATGCCAGACAAATTGTAACTCAATTACAAAATTACGTAAAAAATACTTTTAAAGCCTTATAAAGAAAATTATAATATTATACACAAAAAATCACCATTTTAGTAAATAATTTCTAGCGATAATTTAATTATATTTTTTGTTGTTGTCTAAAGTGCCCATTTCGTAAAATTATTTTATTTAAGGGGGTGCGTAACCATTTTATATTTAATATTAATTTAAGTTACATTTTTATTGTATGTATATTATCTAATAAAAAAATAAATATTTTTTCCCATGTAGTTAGTGACATTTTATACTTCAATATATATATATATATATATATATATATATATATATATATATATATATATATATATATGTATATATAAGTAGATTTTACAAATTACGAAATTTCAAGTTATAAAAAATAAATTGCACCAGTTTTTGTTCCAATGTCATTTGACTTTATTATATTGATTATTAGTTTAACATTAAAGAAAATGAATTCTTGTAAATTATAAATACATTGACACATTTTATAATAATATTTTTAGTTCATGTTATATTAATATAATATTCCAACCAAAATCTATAAATTAACGCCTTATTGGATCTACGTTGTCCTTCGCACCCCCTCAATTTATTTATATTTTTAATATATTATCGCATCACAAATTTTCTCTCTATAATCTTTAACAACAAGATGCATGTGACTCGGACGGGAAATATAACACGTTATGTGCTTTTTTTAATTTTCTTTTTTTCCTTTTTTGTCATAAAATCGAGACACGCATTTTTTTGGAAAGGGCTGTGATTTTGCTTTTTCGTTGATCCTTCGAATATAGTAAAAGATTTTCGTATACTCGAAGATTGACGTGTTTTGCCTTTGGATATTTTTTTTATTTCTTCTTCTCTTTTTTCTCACCCTTCTCCGTTTTACAATCGGTTTTACGTGTAAAAAATATTTATATATACATCTAAATATAAGATACTCTGCTCGCCCTATAGAGCGCAACTTACAATATTACATCTATACGTATATTTTGAAAGAATGCCTGTGTTAATGGCGAGGTATAAAGTCATCGATCTGATAGTCTTCGTATTATTTTCCAGTAATTACACAGAATTATATATATATATATATATATATATATATATATATATATGTGTGTGTGTGTGTGTGTGTGTGTGTGTGTGTGTGTGTGTGTGTGTGTGTGTGTGTGTGTGTGTGCCGACTGTCTTGTCCGAAATAGAGGATTTTTATTTTCTTTTGTTCTTAAATTGCGATTTGCGATAAACGTTGAAAACATGATCTGCGCAATTTTATTCGATTTATATCAAATACTGCAATTTAGAACAATTGACCACATATTGCTTCGGCCGTCAAGTGTTTCATTTTTAACTAGCTTTTCGTTCATTTAAGACTAAATACTAAAAAGATTCATATATAGTCGCGAACATTTTCTATTTTTAAATATAGTATTCTTTGAAAATTTTAAATAATAGATTGTATTAACGCTCTTTCGTGTATATATATATATATATATATATATATATATATATATATATATATTTGAAAAAATATGATGTATTAACCCAGTTCCGCTTGAAATTCCCTTAATTTTACTGCTTTCTTAATCTCTGTTTATAGCCCGCGGAATTTATAAGACGAAGTCAATAATATTATTTAAAAATGAATGTCATAATATACTTTTTTTCATATATTTCTGTTATTTTTGTTCATTTTGCATATCATCTTCCGATGTTTCAATTTGCACCTAAAAATACAAAAGATCAGAGAAAAGTTTTATATTTGTCTTATAGAAAAGGTGGTTCAGAGATTTAAAAAATATGACTACACAAAATGTTATAAATCTGTAAAATATATTTATATTAATGCAGAATATGTATTTTTGTTTTTCGTTGAATGCCTCGTCCTTGAGATGAAAAATATAAGAACGTTGCAATGCTTATTATAATCTGAAGGTACTTGATTATTTGATGGCCATTAATACGAGTTTATATCGTCTGACCAGCCGCTATTTATCTTCAATTTATAGTAAAATGATAAACTTGAACGAAATTGTTATTGCGAAAATGTTCATACACATTTCATATATTTCTAAGCTGAATACAATGAAATTAATGCAGACATTGTTGAAACAAGTAAAATTTTTAGAGAACATAAATTTTTGCCATGTTGAGAAAATGGAGGTGGATTATTTTTTGCCGAATGGAGTTTATATATATGGAGTTTATATATACAAATATGGTATTTCTTATTTGTCTCTTTGAACACTTATTATTTTTTTATTTGGCGTGACTTCAAAGCTGTAAGTCATAATTTTTTGTCAGTTAGGCATAATCAGCTATATAACATACATAGGTTTCATTAGTTTTATATAATTTACAATCACATTTTTATATGCGGCTTAAAGCCACACAAGATCGGAAAATAAAGAATATTCAGGGAACTATAAAAAATTATATTTTTTATCAAATTTTCTTTTCGCAATTTTTTTTCACAATTATACACGGAAAAATTTACCCTACCATTTCGAAAAAGATTCATTGACTTCGTCTTTGAAGTATCGCTTTTAGTTAATAAAAAAATGATAAATTCAAGGAATTTCAAGGGGGAGTGGATTAATTTAAATTTCTCGATAATTTCGTAAAAGAAATGGAATATCATATAATAATATTGGCACTTATCAGTGTGCTAGTTAGATTCAGTGCAATTTCTAATGTACATATTTCTTTTTCTTGTAAAATATAGGAACGCTATGAACAAAAGTGTTTCGTATAGTCACTCGTTTAATGTTTAGAATAAAAATTTGTTTTTAACCAACTTGTAACGCGCCTTTCATGTTTAGTGGTTCCTTTTTTTTTTAATTTAGTTTTTTTTTGTTGTATTTTTTTATATCGTTTTTCTTGTCCACAAAGGCTAATACCACTAATTATTCCTCGACGTCATATAACATTTTTACTCTAAATATATATATATATATATATATATATATATATATATATATATATATATATAAATTGCATTGACTCTCGCACTAGATTTAAGCACACAATTAGTTCAAACCCGTTTGAAATTGTTTACGTTAACGACGACAATATATAGTCTGTAAGTTCGTAACTAAAAATGTGCAATAATTTCTAATTTTCAACGCGAGGAACTTTTACAACAATCCTATTTTTATCGTTAAATTCGCTTATTTATCTTTTTTTTTGTTCTTGTAACGGCAGTTAGACTCGTACGTGCATTTATAATGATAAGAGAGGTAAATATCTGACATTATTTGTTCGTTACTTTTTTTAGCTCGCCTACATTTTTGATAGAGCTAATGCAAGTATGCAGAGCCTGGTATAACGACGAGAAAACTATACTCCATCATATATATATATATATATATATATATATATATATATATATATATATATATATATATTTACTCTCTGAAATGCCACGAATTATTATCTTACCTGTTACAATTAATTATAATAAGGTATAGAGTTAAGTGTAGGATGCTTAAAGTATTAAATTTAGCATAAATTACAAAAGAACATTAATTATATATTGCGATACAATGAAATAAGCAAAAATCTCGTGTCGAAGATTATAAAAATTAATCGTCAAAAGATCATCGAATTCAATTAAAGCCCAAAGCGTTGACACGCGCAGCTGATTAACGATTAGGACGAAGGTTATACACAATATATAACGTGAATATATACCAAGGGTAGGGGAAAAAATCAAATAAAATTATATATATATATTCTTAGACGCTGCTCGTCGCGTGGCAGTCCTCGAGCGTCGCCAGGCTGCTGGCCCTGAGCGAGGCCAGGCTCAAGGAGCTGTGATTCAACGGATTCATATCGTGGGCGTCGTCGCAGTGCAGGTAAAGCCTCGAGCTCACCGACTTGTGGCAGTCCGGGCAGAGGCGCTTCTTCTTTTTGTCCCGCTTCTTCAGGATGTCGTAAGCGCATCTATTAGACGTACATAAGAAAAGAAGAGAAAAAAATAGAGATTTCTTTACTGTCGTTTGCTGTGGTTCTTTTTTTAGACCCTTTTTCCCCGATCGCAAGAATACGCGGGTTATTTTACAATTCTTCTTTTTCCTTTTTTTTTCAAACCAATATCGATTTTAACCCACATTTGCTGAATGTTACGCGCACAATACGAGGTTTCGTATTGTACTAGTATATTCATTATGTCCTCGGTGGAGGCGCGATTTACATAATAATGAGATCGAGTATATTTTAATGCACGTATGGATTGCATTAAGTAGGAATGTATTATTATATGAAAATGAATAGAATAAATGTGAAAAGATTATTTCGAGTGTGCATGATTCAATACATATGGATTAATTCGCTCGTAAAAAGTAGAAATTTTTCCATAGATTGTTATATATATAAGTAAAAAAGAAAAAATAACTTTTAATATGGATTATTTAGATTAAAATAAAAGTTTTTGAACTAAGTATTAATAATTTTTTTGTATAAACTTCTCAAATTTATGTAAAAGCAATCGTAATCCTATATACGTTAAGAGAAATTGATGAGTATAAAGACATATATGCTTTTATTAACAACAGGAGTGAACTTTTAATGTATAGGTTGTAAACGTTATATTCAATCCAATGTTTTATATGCTAATGTAAAAAAGATTCTGGAAAACTTTACATTAAATTGTTTATTGAAATAAATATTGTGTTATCAATATTCACTTAAAACATTTATAAGCATAATAGAGTTTTTATAAGGGGAATCCTGTTTTAAAAGGATAAAAAATTAATTTTTTTAAATTTAATTTAAATGATATGCAAGAATATATAGTATATATTAAGTCTGCAACTTAAAAAGTTCGAACTTGTTATTAAATTAATATTTATCGAATTAGGTACCAACAGGATATGAGGGAAGTTTTATTTTATTAGTTATACTGTATAGAGTTGTATTCTATTTGATTAATTTAAAGAAATATGCATCTGTTCATACTTTGCTTGCAAAACCATATCTTGAATACATTTCAGATGTGAGAATATGTTAAAAGTGGTTTACACGTTTCAAAAGTGGTGATTTTGATATTGAAGACAAAGAAATTCGGATTATCCAAAAATATTGCAGATAATGAATTGGAGGAATTGGTAAATTAAGATTTGTCTCAACGCAGAAATAACTTGCTCTATCAATGTTACATGTTAAGCCATTTTCAAGTGTTTAAAATCACTGAGATTCATATAAAAGTTAGTAAATTGGGTGTCGCAAAATTATTATTTCGCCCCACAAAAATAAGTTTTTATATCTGAATATTATTGGAGATGAGAAGTAACTATAGTTCAGAGCGTAAAAATTTGCGCATCGAAACCGGAAAGTCAGGACCATCGTTAATGCAAACAAAGTAATACTCTGTATTTGATGGGATCAGAAACGAGTAGTCTACTATGAACTATTGCAAAATGATCAAACAGCCGATGGATCATTCTACCGAACACAATTAATGAGTTTGAAATTAGCATTGTGAGAAAAATAGTCAGAATGAAAGATGAGATACAAGACACTGAGTTTGGGCAATAGCAATTACGCTCGTTATTGTGTCAGAAATTGTTTGGAAATCAGTAGATGGGAAATTTTTACACATCCGTCTTACAGCTCAGACCGTGTCCCTTCTGACTACCAGTTTTTTTCAGTTGCTTCAGTCTATGCAGAATACCTTCACCGAAGCACGCTTCACTCCACATAAAGGCATCAAATATTGTCTTTATTTACTTCTGGCCTCAAAAGATAAGAATTTTTTTTGGGACCAAATTCGGAAATTGCTTGCATTGTGGGCAAAGCCAATAGTTAGCGATGGACAATATTTTGAAAAATTAATTTTTTAATTTATTAATGAAATAAAATCCTAATTCTTATCGAAAATCCTAACACTTTAAGTTGCAGAACCAATATATGTCGGGCAAGCAATAAAAGCACTTGGGTAGAATGGTCAATATTATTTACAATATTGTTAAGAAAAATTGAATTCTTTATCTACAAAACCTAGATGTAACCTTCTTTTTACTGGCAATGAGCTTTTTTTTATCGAAATATTTGTAGAAAAGTTTTTCTAATTTTCGTATTTTTATTATTATTATAAAATTTTGGTCAAGATTACAAGATAACTAGGTAGTTAATTGAAATCAGCTACATATTTTGTTTAGTTTTAATTATATATTTTATTTATTTATTTCCACAAAAATGATTTATGAAAGCAATTTGGTTTCTCTGGCAAGATGAAGTGAATATTTTTCTCTAAAAAACGCGGTCTCCGAATATTGGAATAATTTAACATTTCACTATTTCTTTGTTTTTATTAGTTCACTTATAAGAAAAAAAATATTCTGAACAATACCTTTCTAAAGACCATTTAACGCAAGATTCCCCTATATTTCGTTTAATATTTTCATCAATGGCCCATAAAAACTTTATTCGAGTATACCGATAACAAAATATGGAAATGTATTGGTTATGAAATGACACCAAAAATATAACTGATTGCAGATATTAAATTATTAAAACTAAATATAATACAATTAAAGGAACAGTTTGGTACCATTTTTACATCTGTTTCTAAAATATTCTTTCAAGATAAAAGAAGACATTTCAATATTTTTCTTTCCTTCTTAATCAACTGTCTCTTTTCGCTCGATAATATAATTCTATATATAAGAAGGGTCACGATAATCAGCGGCTTCTTACTCACACATACACACATACACATACATTATATATATATATATATATATATATATATATATATATATATATATAATATATATAATATAATATAATAACTTGAAGAGCCGAACCAGCGGCTTCTCGCCTCCCCCTTTCCTCACCTGGCGTGCAAGATGTGGGAGCAGGGCAGAGCCTCGAGGGAATCGGGCTCGAGGCCAAAGGGTTCATTGCAGCCGCCGCAGTGCAGCTCGAGATCGTCCTCCAGCGTGGCCGCGGCACGCTCGTAGTGCGCCTTCTGTTCCTCGTCGCCGAGCGAGCCGTAGATGCGCGACAGCCGCGATCGCACCGTCCTTATCAGCAGCTGAAAAACAAAGTATAGAGTGGTTGAGTATTGTCATTCGTCAATTCGACTTGGCTTTTAAATCTGGCGTACGTACGCTGAGAAATAATTTTTGATATTCGGTGAAATATATTTTTTTAAATTCATGTCTCTAAATCTTCGGTTACGACTCGATTTTAAACCTCAATATTTATTAACTGAAACGTCCCTCTATGCCAATTATGAAATATTTCAAAACTATTTCATTAAATGAACGTAGAACAAAAAGTAGAAAAGATAAATAGAACAGATTCGTAGTAATCAAAACTAATATTTATCAAAACTGAGAAATTCCGTTCTCAAAAAGGAAATTCAGTTCGTGAGCATGATAGTGAGATATATATTTATAATGACAGTACTGAATTTTATTGTAAAGACCATATAAATATTATAAAATTTATAAATATGATCAATATTATAGATTTTATTACTGCAGCATATTAATATGGCAAACTTTATTTTTGTTTGAAATTTCAAGATGCAAAATAAATGAAATTTTAAAAATGTCACGCACAAGAAACAGTCTTATTCAAATTATCAATGTACAAATTAGCTTATTGAAATTTTCCAGGTCAAAGGATGTGTGTAATTGGATTTCCATATATATATATATATATATATATATATATATATATATATATATATATATATATATGATTTTTTTCATATATATATTTAGGGGTTGATTATATATATGGGTATTCGGAATATTAAACTGAAAATCAGATTTAGTGCGTATAACCGAATAGGTTTCATTAGAAAAAAATTTTAGAATTATTTTCAATCGTACAGAATAAATGAAAAATATTAGTTTTTAAAAGTAAAAGGTTTATTGATTATTACATTTTAGAATTTTTCCGCTTTGAATAAACTGTGAAGCAATTGCCAGAATATATAAAAGGTTCAAGTACATTAAAGTATTACTGCATGAATAGTCTGAATAGATTAATAATTACTTATTATTTTAAAAGTATAATGTTATATGATAAAAAATTACTCTATTTTAAAAATTTTTTAATTTTCATACCAATATTGCAAGTACTCTCTATCTCTCTATTTTTCTCTCTCAAAATGAATCTTTTCCAAATGGTGTAGAGGAAGTGAAGAAAGTTGTAGGACAATTTTCAGACTTAAGTAACAAATAAAACAAATAAAACAGACTTTTCTCCTCAGTTGGATGAGCATACCTCAAACACACATACTGCTTTATTAAATCGTTATCTCACTTGCAAAATTAATAATGTTCAGAAATATTTATCCGGTCTTTTCTCTACCTTAACAAAGGATTTGCAAAGTTAACACTCAGAGAATACTGATGTAGCATTAGGGATTTTTCGAGGAATCGCAAAAGTGCATATAAGAAAATGAGCTTTTCCTTTTTAAAGAAGTAAAATATGATATAACGAAGACGTCTGATTATGTATACTATACAGACACTCGCTAATAAATTTGATTTTAATATAACTACATAGATATTTCAACTACCTTAACATCTGAATTGAATGGCTTTTTTTGGAAAATGCTTCCCCTGTATTACAGTTTATATTATAAAAACGACTTATTATTTCACTTGTTTCTTTCATATTAATGGTAAATATAAAGGATCGTTACGACTCAAATTGAAGGTAGGCGAGGATATATCCCATATTCTATCCGATAAAGAAATTTCCTAGTTTTCATAGATATAAATTTCTTCAACATACCAGGAAGAAATTTAAACAAGCTAATGAATATTTCTTACTCTTTATTAGGCAAGGCAAAAGTTTTGTCAGGTAGAAGAAGCCTGATAAATCATTTCTCTTTTTTATTATATAAAAGCCCTTTACGTATTAATTTGTATCTTATTTATTGACGGTTCACTAATGGATTTGAATGGTTTTGCTTTTGTTATAAACTATATAAAGCTCTTGTGATAAACTGAAGCTTTACGAGTTCACCTACATATTTATTACGATTTGGATAATTCTCTTTCGGTAGTCAAGGGTTCATTGACGCGTTTAAGTAGACAACTGAGAATCAACTTACACTGAGCAACTTAAACACAAATACTATTCTATTAGGGTTTCCATCTTAAATAAATCAATTTCAGATTTTCATAGTATCTCATTCTGAGTTCAAAGTATCGTTCTCAGTTCATTCTATCTTTATAGATGTGTGTCGTGGAGTCATCTTGAACTCTACCTTGTAATCATAGAAGTATATTCAAATAATTGGTAGACGAACTGATTTTCTCATTTACTTTCTTTATGATTTTTAGAACTTAAGATTCTACTCCTATTTCCGTATGGACTATGGTTATTTATGACTTATTGACCTTCTGTGCGAACTTAATCTAAGCCTTCAATGAATACTCAATATGTAATATTTATTGTTTAAGGCAGTTCGAGTGTATAACTCTCTATAACCCTGAGTTCAAGGGGTTTAAAGTAGAGATATATAGGAGATATTTTCTAAAATTCTTTTCATTGGTAAACTCTCATATCTAACTATATTTTTTGGAGTGATACAAGCCAAAGACTTGTGAGAAGGAATTTTAAATAATCCCTTTCACGCCTTCTCATCATTTTGAAGTTATTACTTCTTTTAATTTGAAATATAAAGTTTCTTTCTACCAATAAAGGTAACTTTATAAAATAATTTTTTTGAGCCGGACTTTGTTTTTACATTGTCTTACAGGATAAAATCATAAAGAATATATATATATATATATATATATATATATATATATATATATATATATAACTTGAAATTATTTTATTTTAATACCTGGTATATTTAAGCTACAGAAATAGAAGTTTTTACCATTTATCTATAAATTAAGGATGAAACGAAAACTCTTTCAATCTTGCATAATTGATCTTATTTTACTGACAATGTTTTATCTTCATATTATTTTTCTAATTGCATAATATATCGTGACATTAATGAACATATCAACCTCTACTCTACTCGGCTACGAAACGTACCTTCGCCCCAACGGAGCTCGCTACCTCGTGTAACCTCGTATTGAACTCGAGGGGCTTACAGTTGCAGATTTTGTGCTGGAGCCTCAGGGCTTCGAGGCAGCGCGCAGCCCCGTCCATGGCCTCCATTTGGCAGAGCCGATCGCCCGTCGCCGCGGCCGAGCCCATCGCGCTCTCGTACTGCCGGAACGCTTTCTGTTGCGCAAGAGAAGATAGGACGGTTGCATTACTTGCGGATACTTGCATAGACATATGCGGATACACGGACATAGACACTCACACCCGCTCGCGTATACGCATATGCACGTATACCGGTGCCATTTGAATATTCATGCATGCGCTGCGCCGGAATATAAGCCGCAGGGGCGCTTCTGCTCTCCCTCGCGCATATTGTCTCTCATCGGGAAATCGTTGCGGGTTTTCCGATGAGAACGAGGGAAGGAGAGAGAGAGAGGTGCTTTGAGGGAGTTGGCAGTATAGATGTGTATGAAACACATGCTGTGTTTGAGGCACGAGGGATGAAGGTTAAATGTACGTATATGGAGATTTCGCGGATGGGATGGAAGGAAGCTATTTGCGTATTGCATCGGGCTGGGGTATTTCATTTGACGAATTTATCGGAAGTGCGAAGATGACGATGAGAGGAAGATCGAGTGGGTGTATGTGGGGGTTCAGTTGATTGAAGGGTCGTGTACAGAGATTTTTGGAATGATTATATTTCGGAGGATCGGGTCGACCCGGTTCATTGAAAAATGAATTATTTGTTGGCGCATTTTCGAGCTTTTTCTGATAAAATAAATTTATTTGATAGCAATTAGAAATTATTACATGAGATATATATTTGTGTCTGCTTGTTGAAAGTACACAAATAAATAAAAACGCTAGACGTCGTTATTTCATCGTTGGCTCGAAAATCCATTGTTTGCTTCACGGATATAAAGGATTAGATACCTACCAGAATGTGCATAGTTTTAAATTTCAAATATACTTAGTTCTCAGATAAAGTCTTCGTTTATAGACAAAAAATTTTGAAAACTTTCGAGAAATTTCCGAAATATTAATTTTTAGACTAGCGTTGAATAAAATCTTGTATGTATTTTCGCTACAAATATATAGTCATTTATTGAAATAAATGTTTGAGATTAATGATTTGATACTAAAAACTGATATATACCTGTGGAATTACAATAGAATTTAAAAATTCGAAGCTCTAGAGAGACTAACGACGAAACAATCATGAGATACAGTTGCCAATATTTCAATAGGGGAAAGCTTTCAATTTTCAATAATTGAGACCTACATTTGTAAAATGTTTGTTTTACTTTTATTATCAAAATGGATTTATGATTTATAACATATTAATGAATAATATAATTATTTCAACATTCATTATTAATGCCATAAAATCATCAATTATGATAAATTATTTTATACTATAAGAAGTTAAAAATATTGTTTTATCATCTCATTATAATTGAATGGAAAATTAAAGTTGGTGCAATAATGAATATACTTAATTAAATTCAATTAAGATCAAATAATTATTTTATCAAATAATAATTATTAATTATTCTACAGTTTCTCTATGTTACTATTATATATTGCGCACTTGAAGTTACACGTTAAAGATTAACGAATAAGCTAACTCTTGTTAAAAGGACGGTAACAAGCTAGCTTAATTTCAGCTCTGCTCTGTCTATATATGTAGGTATCTGTTGCAGAATACACAGCACAATTAAATTCAGCGCAATTAGAAACGAGCTCGCCCTCTATTCAACATCTTGGCTTAATTCAAGTTTTCTCGAGCTTTCGCGATTGCTCTTTTCTTCCTTATACCTTATATTTCTTTCCTCTCCTTATATCAATAAACATTAGATGGCGATTAAGAAAACAATTGAAAAACAATTAACATAATACAAGACTCAAAAGAACTCACGCTAATTTCCGATTTGTGCCTGTAAATGTCGCCCATTATTCTTATGCTTCTGGCGTAACTGGCCTGGTCCCCAGACACCAGAGATAATCTCGTCGCTTCCTGTAAATCGCAGACAAGGATAAAGCATTTCAAAAGTAGCGTGAAACTTTCATTATATAATTGTTCATTTCGATTGCAATGATTGCGCTAAAGTTCTGATGGGTTAACTTTTCCTTTAATCTTGCGTAATTTAGTGCAATGATTAAGACGACATTTTTTGAATTTATACATGTATAGCACGATGTTAATTATAAATATTTTCCTGAAGCATTTTTTCTAGTCTTTATTAAGAAAAAAATTTATCAATGTAAATATAAATCTCTTTTGTTTAGCTTGTTTAAAGTTTAATTGATTACATTACTAGTGAAATAGAATTATTGCGTTATTTTTTACAAAGTTTTTAAAGAAATTGCGTATAAATAATTATGTTAAAAATTAATTTTTCTCAGTTTTTTTAAATCTAGATTATTTGTAAGAACTTATATACTTGAGATTTATGAATATGACTCGAAAATATTCCGTCCATACTTTTTGATATGCTTATCGTTTCGAATAAGGGTTCCCTCGAATCTTAATCTTAAATTGTTATCTTTAGAGCGGTTCTTATTTGTAAAAAAATACATTAAATTTTTGTTTTTAAGAAAAAAGTATATGTGAAATATCAGGAAATACCATACTGGATTAGTAAAATAGTGATAGAGTAATGTAATGGATCACAATTGCTAAATTTTAATATAGCAAAACAAAGTAAAATTGCTTCAATTAAAACTACTTAGGTTTTATCGTGATAGTAATAAAAATGCAGCGCATAAGCTTTTTTTATTGTCATCAAATAATACATCGGAGTGAAAAAAATAGTAAGAGAAGAAAAAGATATCATTTGCCTATATTATAAACTGCGAGCCTTGTTAGTTACAATATGGCACATTTCATAATTAGATAATTACGAATCGTTTATTCACATATTGAAACTATTTGAATTTTGCAATTATTATAAAAGATCAAAATTCTTAATAAAAATAAAATATTCATTATATAATGATTTTAAACAATTTTGCTAAATTAAAAAAAATATTAACAATGCATAATATTTTTTTGTGATGCAGCAATTCTTACAATACTGTATCTACGCCAATATTCTTCCAGCGCGATAAGACCAAATACCACGTAGCGCATTACGCGCGAAGCCGCGAATAACTAAAGACTCCTTCTCCCTCGGAGCTACAATCTCTTCGACCTAGCCGATAATACGAAATCTCTTAATCCGCGCGAGTGCAGCCAGGAAATCCCTCTATATACAGAGACGCGCGCGGAAAAAGAAAAAACGATAAGAGCTGAAGGAACGTACATATATATATATATATATATCGCATTCTGGTCTTCGCTGAGTCCGTTCACACATATACATCTATACATACCGAGCAGTAGTCGTGAGCGTCGCCGAGCTCGCCCTTTTTCCGGAGCGATGCCGCCATTTGGAGGAGGGCCGCTCTGTGATGCCGGGAGTTGAGGTCGCCGAGCTGCAAGCTCCTCGACAGGATCGTAGGCCCTGGCCGCGTAACGCGCGCTCTTGTCCGCGTCCTGGAGCCGGCAGAACAGCTCCGAGAGCCCGACGTAGACCTGTTCACAGATATTATCGAAAAAGTGATAAAAGACGGAGAGAAACAGAGACAGAGAATAGGATGGATTTTAATTATATAAAGTCTATAGAGCAATTTCGAATTAGTATTATTTATTCAGAAAAAGCCCAGATGCATAAATAAGAAAAAAATTATTTTTCTAAAAAAAATTTAAGCAAAAATTTATAGATGGTTTGATTGACCAACGATCGTAGTTTCATGATGACTGTATATATGTGGATGGTTAACGGAAGAGCTTTTAAAGCTCTTCTACCGCATATCTATCTCCTCTAAGCGACATAATACACACTATTCTCTTATTTGTTTAAAATTCAAGATCCAATCTGTAAGCTTAATCATTAATTAAGAGCTTAAATAAGATTTTAAACCTTCTAAGCCAGTCCTCGGTCTCAGACCATTGCGAGGCGGATTTAGCTTGATATCGAGCGAACATAAATCGCCCCGAGCGTCTCGTCGGTACAAGGAAGTGGGACGTATTTTTAATTGAGTCATTTTTTAAATTAATTTATTTTCTAATTATTTTAGTTCGCATTATATTCGCAATTAATTCACTTTAACGTTTAAGAATAAGTAAGATTTCTAAAGAAAATGATAAAAAATCTTGATGGATATGGCTTCATTGTATTATGTTACGTCTTATACATGAAAAAAATGTAATCGAATAATCCCCGTATATAACATATTGTATAATATAATCATAGAACATTAAAGTGTTAGATTAATTCAAATTAACATTAGCTAGGAATTAAAAATAAATTTTAAATTAAGACGCAAGCAGAGGAATTCTAACTTTAATGACAATTTTCTGCATTGAAATGCTTTTTCTCGTGAACAAGCAGAATTGAGTTCAAATATAATCTATGAAATTAAATGCAATAATGTATTTAAAAATAATTCAAAGCTACGTATTTTTTCACAATGAATCTAAATTTGTATTCATATCATGTTGAATATTTCATACAAATTGGTGACATTTCCACCTAGTTATTACCAAAAACTATTTTTTTTTTATTTCTATTGATAGAAATATTCAATCGTTTGCTGTATTTATATAAGTGTTCAATATTGTGCTCCACGATATTGAAAAATATCTGGTATTTCAGTTGTATAAGTAAAATAAAAAATTATCTACTTCAGTTTATTTAATATTTTGGATCAATTCAAACAAATTATTTTAATTTGAATTTGGATCGAGGCATTAGACTATAATGTTTTTTCTATTTCTTTCAGAATTCTTAACTATATGAATATATAGTTATATAATTTTATTTTAATCGTTTATATAAGAGTTTCAATATTATCTGTATAATTTAATCAATTTTGGAATAGTTTTATATTTATCATTAAATATTAGTTGGTAGATTGAGTACTAAATTTATTTATTAAAAAATGTATAATTTCTCAATATCAACGTCTGTAGTTTCCAAAATATTAAAGCTGCAAATTCACTTATACATCTATCTTTATCGATATTAAGTAATTATTATGGTATACAGAAATTACGATTATCTATCTATTAATAATCCCTTCTGAATCAGGCTTACAATTTAGTACAATGGCTCTTTATTACACGTATAAGATCGTGCTCGCTCTTCGACGGTGCACAAACAATGCGAACTGTGTAAGTCCACTGCTTACAACCTCGCTCGAATTACCGAACGGTTACGCAAGGATCCCGCGGGCGAATCCCCACCGCCCCCTGATAATCCTCGAATCACCGTACGACAACAGAAGATTTCCTCCCGATGATAACACGAGCTATGCCGTCGCGGAGCGAATTTGGTACATACGCAGAGAAAAATTTTCTAGTAAAAATTACAATAGTACTTGTAAGTATATCACAGATTACAATAGCTTTAAAAAATGGCCATAGTTTCTAGAAAATTTCATAAGTGTAAAGATGAAGATTTACCATTAATCTAGTAAATTTTATTAGAAACTATGGTGATCTTTTTAGATTTTTTCACTCTGTGATGTAATTACTAGATAGTATTGTACTTTTTACTAGAAAATTTTTCTCCATTTTGACATAAATGCACAAGTGATAAAATATATGCGCAAGACCAGCCAAAATATTGGTATACACATGCATATATACATATAGCTTACCTGAAGCTCGAGAGAAGGATCCTGAATGGAGTGGGCGATCTTGTGGGCCCTCTGAAAGGCTTCCAGCGCCTTGCAGAAGCCCGCGAGCTCGAGGTGGACCCTGCCCACCGTCAGATGTACCAGTCCGGATGTCGCGCATTGGTCGCATTCATTGTAAAGACTGTGGGAGGGACGACGGATTTAGTCAGACGTGGTGCTATTTGTTATTATATTGATTGCTTGCTTTCGGAGAATACATTCTTAGGTAAAGCGTTGCGTGGATGATGGAATATAGGTTATTTCACTTGCGAGCTTGGCGATCGGATTAATTGAGATACAAGTCGAATTTTAAAGACAACTGATGTTATTTAGACGCAGGCAGATGTTTCTTTTGGATGAGGAAAAAGTTTTATTACCTTCATAAAAGTTGAATGTGTTTTTAAGCAGATAAAAGTGATATTGATTTGTTTGCAACTTCAGATTTTTTAATGTATAAATAAAATTAAATTAGGGATTATAAATGATCTGATTATAAATGTACTAGGGGTATAGAACATGAAAACAATCTTTTCAAATAGAATAAATGAAAATATAAACATTCAGATGAATGTATGAGTATATATGATAATTTAATACCTAGAGTTCAAACATTTTACCAAGCAACATGCTTGATAAAAATAACTGTATGTTCCACTAGTAGAGAATGTTGTAGTAAACTTACTATATGATTAATTTCTTTAAATTAATTATATCAACAATTACGAAATTTTTATCAATTTGCAATATGATTTACGCTAATGTATACCTATAAGAACTGTTACGGTCTGAGATTATGTTTATAATTTTATAATTTTTAATAATCAGTGGAATTTATACTAGCGAAATATTTATTAGTTTTAAGATTCGTATATTATAATATGAGATTTAACGGCTTCGTCGTCAAGTACTCTATATAGATGTAACATTAGTTCGTTAATAATTTCATAAGCGTGTGTATTATCGAGTAAGATTTATATAAACAAGACTTAACTAATAACTTCTAAAATAAGGTTTCGTTGAATATAGCTGTAGTTCGAGTAGATGTAAGCAAATGCGACTAATGTTACACCGTCTGTTTATGTTTGTGAGCGGCGTCACCGCCATAAAAATCCGAACATAATAGTTTGTTTAGCTTGAAATCACAAAGGAAATCTGATAAACGGTTAACTCGGACAATCGGTTACGCGTGGAAAGTTCTAGTAAGATGTTGAAATAAAATATTTGATTGTAAAATTTGTGTAAAGCAAAGACTAGAAAAGAAAGATTCGAGTGAAATTAAATTTTAAATGAAATAATTTGAAGTAATAGATGAACATGGTGGAATGTCGATGCACTGCACAACGCGACCGAACTCACGTTATAGGCCGAACTTTGTGTACAAAGGTACACGCTTGATCCGTGCCGTGACGGGAAAACCGAACATTTTACCTTAAAATGGCTTATATACGGTGATACAAATAAGGTATTCGAATACTTGCTGTTGGAAAATGTTGAGGTTTTCAAAAGAGGTAAAAGGTTATGCTTCCTAAAAGCAGTGATCCGTGCTGTGACGGGAAATTCTGATATTTTCCTTAAAAGAAGCCCTTCTACAGACTTATTTTGAAGTAAGTCGTATTCTGGCTCTTGGAAAATATCGAGAATTTCGAAATCAGGGGACGAGTATGGTTTGCCACCTTGGGCTCACCGACCGTCCGGCTGCGCGATGAGTTTGGGCTGCGATTGGTGCGAGTGGGGCTTATCGCCCGAATTGAGAGGCGAAACAGCGCCGCGCCGCGGCGCGTGGGCTGTGTCTATAAAACAACGCTAAGAGAGCGCGCGACCATTATTCTTTCCTGGTCTTTGCTAAGGTTAATATCTTAAGTACATTTATATTATTATTCATTAAAAATAAAATTCAGTCTAATCTTTAAATTTGTTTCATCTTTAATTATTATAAAACATCCCAGCATTTATTCAGTTATAAGAACTATTAATACAACTCATAGTAAATATTTCTTAAGTAAAGTTTGAATCTCTAGTCTGAAATACTATTAGTAGGACGTATATTATTTTTTGATAAAACATACTTTTCCAGTATAATATCGATCACAAAGAATTTGTTTGGATTAAGTTATGAAAAAGCTGCTTCAAGCAAGTAAGTAATAAACAATAAATGAAACGGCAAGTCAACAAGTTCGAAGCGATGATTAGACCGATATTCGAATTCGTGTTTATTTTTTTTTTCAATTATTTCGCGGAAAGAGAAATTTTCAACTTCAAAAATGTCAAAGCGACTTTCTATCTTTGAAATGTGACATGCCATAAAGTGGAAAAATAGATGGGAAATGGAAATTCTCTCTGAAATATATATTTCAAAACAAAGCAATAAAGCGCGTCTCTATATAAATATACATTTATGTGAAAAAATATCGCGCGCACATATCCGTGCACGGATGCGCGCGATTCGGGCAAATTCGCGAGCGCAGCGAATGAACGCGCGGAAATGGACGCGTATATGCAAAAATGCCGAAAGACAGCCTTATCTATTCAGCGGTAGCGACTCAAATCGCTCGTAAATTTTCCATTGCCCAACTCGGTGTAAAAGGAAAGTCGCCAGTGCGCGCTCGACGTCGCGACTAGGAGCTCGCTGGGGAATATAGGAATATGTTGGATGTATGCGTATAGGGGAATATGGAAAGTAGGATGCACGTATAAGCTTAAGGACAAAAGTCTAGTAAGACGCTGTAATACGTTACCTGTGACGAGCGAAGCCCAGTGCCCGGTCCAGAGCTCCCAGCCTCTCGTTGGCTCGCGCCAGGTTCAGGTAAGCCTCCGCCCGCATGTTCGGCGAGTCGAGCTCCTCGGATATGGAGAGCTGCCGGTGGCCGAACTCCACGCTGTCCCTAATGTTCAGATGGATTCGTACGTTGCGTGCGTGCAAGCGCCAGGGTTGATGGGCGCGTATGCGGGCGGGATTGCAATTCCACGTATATAGAGGACAGACACGGGGAGGAAAGAGTATTGGGAATTAATCGCTTGCCATTGCTATTTTGATAGTAGTAATCAATAACGAAAACTGGTAACAACGATAATTTCGGTACTGGTTTGTTATTATGTAATAAAATAAAATTATCTAAGTCACGAAGGATAGCTGCAGATGTTTCTTCTTAAATACGTCGTTTTATATATACCATGTAATTCATTTTTAGAATTCATTCGTATAAAAATATTATTTTTCACATCGTAATTACGATAGATTATTAAAAGAATTATTTAACACCCATCTCGATTATTGCGATACATTACTTCTTTTGAAAACATTAGCATCCTACATAGTCAAAGTTGAGTATTTTATTAAAATTTCTTGCCCGAACTTCAGGATTTTCATCGAGTGGCAAAGACAAACGAAATCTCGAACAATTCAAATAAATATATCTTTTCGCCGTCTTTATCTCTCTCGTGATTTTGCGTTATGTATGTTTGCGTAGTGATAAAAAGCGCACTATAGAGCGAGGAGGAGGGGAAGGACGCGAGAACGTACTCGAGTATATTCGCGCGCGTGCCCGCTGCAGCGACGAGTTAAACGACGGAAGTAATCGATCCGCGTTAGGCCGTGTTTTATTTTTATTCACCCCTCCGCTCGTATAATGTGGGATCGCATCAGCACGTATCGGTGCATCAGTAACTGCAGACAATAACGACATAACGTCCGAATCTCGAAGAGAGCGTAAGCGCAAGCTAATTGCGCGAGCTTGAAGGAAGTAACGCCGAGATCTCTATAGGTGAGTAAAATCTTAGAGCGCTCCGCGGTACTGAGATCGATATTTTATGTTTTTAAAATTTTGATTTTTCACACGTTGTACCTATACTGTGCTATTTTAACCTTAAAGAATTCATTAAATAAACATTAATGTAACAATTCACAAGCTTGAAAAATTAATGTATTTTACAAAATAAGCTGACGAATAAAAAATACATAATACACAGTGGTATAATTATTAAACAATCGTCCTGTAAATGTCTTGAGAACATAAACATTAAAATGTCTCGATCTGTAGATATATATATATATATATATGATTTAACATAAACAAATATAATTTTTCATATAAATAATTTTGAGGAGCAGTTATGCAAATTATACTTTTTTTAGTTTAATTTCTGCCGATTTTATGTTTAGTGAAAGCCTATTTATAATAAAATTGAACTTAATCATGATTTCGGACGCTGTTTGATATTGCGCCAAGTACGAGAGCTTCCTTAGACATATCAATGCGGAAAAGTGGTACCACCAAGTAAAGCCCTATTTTGAGCTTAATATGACTTACAAAGAAAAAGAGAAGAATAAACCAAGTATGAGTTAATATATTTTTGATTCTAATATGTGTCCAAGTTTTCTCTTGGTTTATTCCCGATCAGCGCCTGAATATGATAAATTATGATGAGGGGATATGAAACTGAGAATACAGTATTTTTTGATTATTTTCTTTTTCAGCCTTCTTCGAAGTAATGCGAAAATAATATTTATACATAGTTTATAATGAGATTTCATTTCTCCGAACCTTATATTTCGAATACTGCCCTTTCATGAGGGTGGGAAATACTTGATGAATACTATATACGGCGACAAAGTATTGTTTAATTATTTCCTTCAATAGGTATCATCTTAGAAGTGTTATAATATAACCAAAGTACAATTTTTTTTTATTTTGTATTATCATTATTCCGGAAAAAACCGTAAACTATTTTTATCAGAAAGTTGAAACAAGATAACCATAGAGATAGATATAATACTTTTTATTATTCTTCATATGGAGGTAGAACTGTTGCAGTATCGACAAGTGCTTGATAACTAGCAAAAAGTATCAATATCATTTTGAAAATAAAAATAAAATTAAAAACCATTGAACCCATAATTTCATATGAATCCTCACATCCATATATTATTTTAACAATTTTCTAGGTTCAAGAATTGAAAGTTGTAAAAACTCAAGGAATAGTTAGATTGGGCATCAAATTTCGATTATTTGAATGGTGTCTGGTTCATTTATCTTTTTCTATGCAGAAGTTATATTAATTTCAAAAATAGGGCCTAATCGTGGGCGTGATGTAAGGTTCCTCTCTCTCTACATTTCCTCTCTTAGATTTATCAAGCCATTGTTTAAAATATTAATAATATTAAAGACATCAATTACAATCAATTATAGCTATCGAGGGGGATATAATGCGCAAAAATAAACCTATAATTGAAATTGCCCGACTCTGTGGTCCGAAGAGCCGATAAAGCTAATTTTTACCTTCGCCCCCCTCCTTCGTTTTCAGTTTGGCACACTCGTTTTATCGAGCGTTTGCGCATTGTTTAATCCTTTCACAATGGGGCCGTGGCCGGCCATCGTCGTTGCGATTTGCGTAATAAACGGGCCAGTTTGCGACGGCGCGCCGCGAATTGGAGCGGCGCTTTTACTTTCGAGCGAGAGAACAATGCTGAGTGATGGGGGAGGGGACCGCGCGTCGCGTTCCCGCGTCCCCTCCCTCCCTCCCTACCTCCCCCCTTTCTCTTTTTATCCAGTCTCCGCGAGAAAAGTTTTACGACTATCAAAGTTACGAGGGGACCGTGCGCGGGCGCGAGCCGGCTTTAAAGTATAAAATCCCTATTTTCCGTCTTTCTTGCTCGCCCATTGTTTCTCGTATAAAATTGCGTCAACGGTGCGCGCGCGCGTCGCGCAAAGACCGACTTCACGAATCGTGGGGGCGGGGAGGGCTAGGAGAGGAGAGGTAGCGGGGCCGATCCGCGCAGACGTTTAATAAATTGGCCCTCTCTCGGGGATCTGGTAGTCGAACTCGGAAGAGTAAACGGAAGGCTAAGTATAAAGTGAATGTTTTATCGAGCTGCTCGTTTTTTTACGAGCCTTTCCAGTATGGGAGCGAGACAGCGGGGGAAAGAGAGATTGAGCAAGAGGCAAAGCAGCAGTATCATCATCTCTGAGAATCGCGATCAAGGTTATAGATAATAGTTTTATTGCCCCCCCCCTCTCTCTCTCTCTCTGAAATTACTATCCAGCTTAGAAACGCAATCTTTTGTCTCTTAGCGAGTTTAAATCAGCAGAGAGGAAATATCTTTTTGAGCTTGATTAATCCAATTCTCCTCCTATTTTGTGCTAATTCATTTTGTATCGTTTCAGACACGCACACAGACGTACACACTTTATTTTACTAGTGAACGAGTGAACCGAACGATTGGTGAACATAATAAATGTTGACTCGTTTATCCAGCGGATTGTAGACTCACTAATAAAATAAAATGAAATTCTTTTATACTTAATTTTTTTTTGTACTATTATACTAGTGTATACACGTAGAAATTTATATTTTCATTTATTTTTCTATATTTCAAACTATTTTCTATTATTACTTTATAAGACTGTACTACTCCTTTGTCCCCGTGCCCCCTCCCTCACTAGGAACATTATCCGGGAGTTCATTGCTTATAAAATTCATACGTTTTTCGGCTAATATTGAGTTGTTTGACCTACATAGACACGTTATCAGAACTGGAAAATTCAAGAGAAAGTATTAAAATAACTACACTACCTAATTATTTATTTATTTTCTTAATATTAATTAATTTTTATGAGGTCACAAGCAACCAATATTATCATATTTCTTGTAATGCAGTTGATAAATTTTATCCATAAATTGAAACGTTTACAATGTGCGAAGTTACAATAGACGGCAGTTATTCTATTTGCTTGAGTTATTTCTATTAATCTTTTAAATTCTTATTTTTATTTTCAAACTTACGATTATTGACCGTAAGTCGTTAAAAAATAAAAGTGTGTATCAGCCTTTTGGATTCGTGATTTTTTATTTCAAAATATTGTTGATAAACGTATAATCGGTAAGCTCGAAAATAACTTATTATTACCTTCTCTTAGATTTAAGTGAAAAATAATTCAAATATTTGGAAGAAAATGTTAATATGCGTTAGCTTATAAATTCTACTTAAGTAGACTGTTGTCATATATTCATGACTTTTGCATAGTATTAAAATTTCCACAGTTTTCGGCATATTTAGAAATATTTTGTAAAACGTACTTGTATAACAAATTGTCATATGTCTGTCTGCATAGATATTCCCGTTTTTCAATGTTTATGCGAAGAGCAAAAGTACGGAAGCTCACACATACCTGTACTTGCCCCAATCCATGTAAGCCTGATACAAGTAGCCGAGCAGAGCGAACTTGTCCTCCCTGCGCCCGATGTTGGCCAGGGCGCCGCGCCACTTTCGCACCGCCGCCTGCTGTTTGTGCGCCCGATAAAGTTTCAGGCCCTGCTCCACCTGAGACAGAGAGAACGGGGCGAAATAAGACGGTGCAGATGTACACGGGGCTCGATAATAGTAATTGCAGACTGGCGGTACGGGGCGGGCGAGCGAGGGGAAAGTTTTAGCTCGCCCGGCTAAATTTGACATATGCGACTGGAGGATGAGAGGGCGGGTGTGCGGGGGAAGAGGAGGAGTCGAGGAAGTCTACACCGAGCAAGTTTCCATCGGATCTTCCGTGGATATACAAGCCGAATGTTTGCTCCAGCGTGTTCGGACGGAGGAGAAGGGCGGCGTCGGAGAGTTCCGGCGAAGTTTACCGAGGGGAACGGTCGGACGGGGCAAAAGAACGAATTTGCCTCGTAAGGGTTGATTAGCTCGCGTTGGGGGGGGGGCGGGGCGGGAATGTCGCGTGCCCTACGCGATTAGATTCGCCGTAACGTCGCGCACTCGAGTAATTATTTCGAGGAGGCGTAGAGCGTCACTGGCAGACCCGTGAAATTGGCTTAATGCCATACATGATCTCGAGAACCCTATATAAGTCTGAGCTGTAGGCGGAGGATTAACGTACGAGGGTTGGCTGGCTACAAACTCTCGCGAGTCTATCATGAATACATGGAATTATTGCCACGTTGAGGACAGCAAAAGTTGGTTCGTTACAAATAATATGAATTCGAATATAAATTCTCTTTTAACATTGCCCGCGTCGTATGGCGAAAAATAAAGAATGTCGCTGTTTTTTGCAGCTCTGTCTTTTATTCGAAAATATTTCGGCTGAATTCTCAAGTTTGTGCTACGTTACGTGAACTTCGATCATAAATCCAGCCGTTTGCCAATAGGGTCGAAATAATAAGGCTTAGATTTGTCACAACTGTGAGTAAATTGAAAAAGTTTTACATTTAGAATTTATATATATATATATATATATATATATATATATATATATATATATATATTCGGAGAATTTTTTTATCTTTCAAGGATTTCTTTCTTATATGAGGGCTACGTTTCTAAGTAAATATCTAGTGTAGTTTTTTTTCTCTTGTACACTGTGATTCAAAAATTAACTTATAAAATTATTATGTTCTGATCCATCCGCAATAGAAAGTTATTCCTGAAACAGAGTGTAAAAGTTCTCATTCACGTTAATTTGCCAGTAAATTGTACCTGAATAGTTTGTTACATTAAATTTTGATAATTATGTTCATGTTCATTTCAATAATATTTCAATCATAGTCATTTCTAATTTCTCAATGGTCAAGTATATAAAATATTGCTAACATATATTTGAAAATTTTTTGATCGGTGTACATATCAAAAGTGAAAAATGGTAAATGTAAAAAAACGATTATCAAATCTACGCTCATATCCTTTTATTTCAATTTTAGTTTTTCTTTTTTTCTAAATAGAAACCTGAGACCAGTTGCAGATCTATATGACTAATATATCCAATGACGTTTTTAGTTACTACAAGTAAATTTCCCTTTCTGTTTCGCGAGTGGTTCTATTCGCTCTCTCTCTCTCTCTCTCTCTCTCTCTCTTCCCACCTCGTTTTCATTACGCTTTACTATCAGAACACACCAACCTGTATCAGAAACACGCCAACCACACACATGTACTCTGCGTCGCATTCCTAGTTTAATCTACGAATTTGCATCTAGGCTGTGTACAATATAGAGCCTCTTAATAAGTACGACTCTCAGTCCCGGCATTGCCAAGGAAACGCGTGCGGCAATTGTTCCTCATGATGGTCTGAAGACCCTCTTGGACGATATTTGAAACTGCATTGTCATTCAAGATCACAATTATGTCGAGCGTACGTATACGACGCGACGGGACGCGGGCTCGGTGGTGTCGTCCGACCTAACGATGTTCGAACTACTTGCAGTTAGATCGACGGTTATTCGTAGGTGCATACAGCGTTTCTGGGGCACTATATGCCATTCCATTTTCGATATCGAACAGATAGACATAAAAGTAGAGATAGAAAAGGTCGCACGACTGGTTCGTCGGTTAAAGGGACGAAATTTTCCGCGCAATTTTCCCCCTGACTGACTGAGCTGACTCCTTCACAGCTCTCGAGGTTTTCGGGGCACTTTTGACGTTACAAATCCCCCCTTGGTTTCAGGCGTAGTACTCGTTCGGCTTTAGTATATTGATTTAAGCTTCAAGGAGGAGCTTATTAAAGATCACAAGATGGATGATCAAACGATTTTTTTAAAGCTCTTGTTTACCCTTTAAAGCACCGGAAATTCTTGCAGCGTATAAAATTAAATGTACACATAATCAACTTTATATATATATATATATATATATATATATATATATATATATCTTTCCCTCTTTCCCTTCTTTCTCGCTCTATTCACTTCGTTTCTCCCCCCCCCCCCCCCTCTCTCTCTCTCTCTCATGCTCCGACGAAGCATGCGCAAGCGGAACGGGATGAGGGACGCGCGAAGCCTCTCTGCACGACCGTAGAGGGAGAGCGGCGAGGGGCGGTTATGGCGCAGACAATGCCAGAGTCAATATTTGCCGCGTTCCAGATGGAATCGAGAACGAGATAAACGAGGCGACGGCCTGTCTAATAAGCGCGCGCAGAGCGGACAGACGTCGCTGCTGCGAGCGGTGGACGAGACCGATATTCCGGATCTCCGCGCGTCGGAGGAAGGGCGGGAGGGGCGGGGGATTTGCGAGACGTTGCTATTTGCGCGGGCGGATTAATTTATTTGCGACGATGAAAAGATGGTAGTAAGGGGGGGGGGAGAAACCTATTTCAATTGATATACCGATCGAACAGTTTGTTCAACAGGATAGAGACAGTGATTCGAATATGAATTTGTTATATGCGGTGGCCGAATTGCTTTTATTCATATGATCGATCGATTATTTTTGCCTTTGTAACTGTTGCTATAAATAGGTAGCTGTCTGATTATATTGAAGCTTATTTAATAATAAATGAAATTTATATTTAGCTATTGGAAAATCAGAAGTAATTTTGTAAGTACGATAAATATTACAAAGTTTATGTTAAATACGTTGTTCAATTGATGTTCAATACGTTGCTCAATTAGCAGGTAGCGTTATAGATAAAAATTTATTGAAAGTCAAATGATTTTTTATTTTTTTTTAATTTCGTTTATATGATACTTTATATTGTCAATAATGTGAGAAATAATTTTAATAGAAATCGTAAAATTAGTACAAACTCGGATTCAACCATAAAGCTATATCGCTCTTTGAATGCCAGGCAGGCGATAAGTGGTTAACTTTGACTGTGTTTCTCTCAAAACTATTATTTTTTTTAGAACTTCTGGAGTACTGTCATCAAGAATTTTCAATTGTTCTTCTTGCACTCGTGCATCAAGTAAAATATTTTTTAAAAATTATTTATTTTTCAAAAAATTATATAAAGAATTCATTATGTGTTTCCATTTGTTAAATATTACTAATATATTTGTAGATTTCACTATAATTTTTGACAATTATTAATTTTGTGAGCATTTTTTCTTATTTCTTCAGTATTTAGTATGCCGAAGCGTAATGCAACACACATCCGTTTTATCGTTGAGCCCATTTGAGTAAGTAACTCAGCTAACTATATTTACGAATTAGATACGTAATTTGCATTAACATTATATCAGAGATCAAATTAACGAGCGTATCACTAGTTTGAATGAAAAGCTATATTAATAAAAAAATCAAATGAAAATTATGATGTTCAATCTCCTGCCGGACATTTTAATAATTAGTAAAATAAATATAAATTTTTAAAAATGCAAGAATTAAAACAAAAAAAGAAAGTTAAGAATTTAAATAAATGTACTAAAAAATACATTTTCTTAGTTACATAATAGAAAAATATGTGAAGATTATACTATCTACATTGTATATGTGTACAATGTCTTGTATTTATTGTATGATTATAAGTTTTAAAAGTTGTGTGATGATGTAATAATTGTAGCAGCAAATAAATATTACAAAAATTATTTGAGCTTGAAAAGAGACAACGCAACTCGTTTTCACTAATAAAAACTAAAAAACAAAAATTGTTCATTTTTGTCAACCAACTTTCTTGATAGCTAGTTCCTTCTATGTGTTCATAATTTTTCAATAATAACTCGTAGTATAAATATCCCTTCTTTCAATTCCGAATCATTCGTTGCACATAATCGACAATAATAGAAAGATAGAAAGATAAATCCAAGCTCTTGCCAGCGCCCAATGTCCAGAAATATCCGGTACTCTTCGCCCCTGTATATCCCAACGCCTCGCTGCTGATCTTCCCCTCATACGCTCCAATAGAATCAGTTATATAAGAGAGCCAATACTCGCGCAATCCCGATGGTCCGTCCGTCCACGACATTCTGAGTCGTATTTTATATATATATATATATATATATATATATATATATATATATATATATATATATAAACGAAGCTAAGAGGATCTCCACGGACACGAACGCGGAGGTGGCACAATATTCCACCTCTGCGGTGCGAAGCGACGCGACCCACCCGATAAAAGCCGATCCGCCGCGCGGCAGTAACGACGCCTCGGATTTTTCTCGAACTGAAGGGCAGGAGGGTGGAGTGGGGCGAATATCGCGGAACTCGGTCTCTCGGTCCCTCCAGGTCATGGTGTCAGTCGTGGTACGTGTCCAAGGGTGCGGGCGGACAGGGTGGAAAGAGAGCGAATGAGAGAGAGAGAGAGAGAGAGAGAGAGAGAGAGAGAGAGAGAGTGAGAGAGTGAGGAAGAGAGAGGGGAGCACACACATACAAGGCCGTATCGATTCGGCCCTGAACTCGCGCACCTTTCCAGTTTTGCGCGCGGCCCCTTCCCTATCCGCCCCTCTACGTTTGTGTACGCCCGCGCCTCCAGCACACCGCGCACGCGGCGTCACGGAATAGACGAGCCGTGCGGTGGGGTGGGAAAAAGCGAAAGTGGGCGGTGATGGGATGGGAGAGGCGAGCGAAAATTTGTTTCCTTGCTAAATCAGAGGGAGAAGTGTCGGCTGACATTGTATTGACTCTTCGCTCCCGTTTTTTTTCTCTCTTTTTATGAACCAGAATGCCGCGCTATTCACACTACGGTATTATTATGATTATTATTATTATCATTATTATTATCATCATTATTTTTTAATCTACACGGTCACTGTATTTAGAACGTTAAAATGACGAATCAAAGCACTCCAGCTGGGATGAAATCTGGAGAGTATATAATTCAGCGAACCGGCCCATGTTTGGTTTTCATTTTTATTTATGCGCGCGAAGGCTGTGCGTTGTATAATAAAAAAAAAAAACAAAAAAATTATCTTCGTAGCGTACGCTAACACAACGGTGGATAAAACTCGTTGAAATGTTCACGAGGCATATAATTTATTTATTTAATTACTCCAACAATGAGAGCGGCTGCGCTGAAAGTTAAATTAATATCTGTTATTGCACGAGAGTGGCATCCTCTCTGACAGATAAATTAATTGGTACAAAGTCCGCGATGATCATTTACAAAGTTATATATTTGTGACAGTTACTGCTGTTGCGTACGACTGACCGTAGACACGTGCAGTAAATAACAATGAAAATCTTAAAAAAGAATTTTTGAAATTCTTCTGGTCAGGTATTTTTAGAAAGATCAATGCTGTTGAATGAATTATAACCAAGATTAATTGTAACGAAACTTGCGCGAACGAGTAAGTTTGCAATATTATGTTTTGCTTGTATTTTGTGAAAGTTTTTAAATTCATTTCTAACTTACTTCTATTTAATACAAGAGGTTGAATGGATACTACTAATCTACGATTCGTACAATTAACTATTGCATTATTAATCAATTAAATGCATATCGATGTTAAATTAATCCATTAGAATCGATGCTTTTGCACGTAACTCACGTATACAAACGATTAACGAAGAAAGTAATTTCATCCTATAAAAACAGTGAAATCTGATGTTATATTTGTACGTTCGCTTTAATCTCTCTTTGTTGTACTCGATAATGTACTTTGTATTAGGGCATGTGTACATGGGTACGCTTAACATCGGAAAAATAGCCGAGGGGAGAAAAAGTTGAATTTTTAATGAAAAAACGCAAGACTAGGAGGCGGAGATAGAGAGAAAAGCGACAATTCGAGAAATCCAAAGGGAAAAATATATATAAAGGTCAAAGCGACGAGGCTCGGATATACCGACCGAGAGGTCGAAAATAAAGCGGCAGTGGCAAGGAAGAACGCGATAAACGCCCTCCCTCCCCTGCCTCGCCAATACAAGCTTCAAGCGCCGCCCGACGCGCGGCCGCTCTATTCGATTCTGCTCGATTTCCCTCTTACGGGCTATTTTCCTGGAATACTCCCTCCGGTCGCGGGACGGTGGGCCGCCGGCCCGCCCCTCTTCTTGCTCGATTTACCGAGAGCTCTGGCATTACCCCCGCCCCCTTCCCCCGTTTCGCCCCTCGAGAACGCGACGCGACGCGACGCCGCCACTGCCCTTGCGCCCAAGTGCCGGCTTTGTTCCGGGGTGTCGGGTGGCGGATAGCCGAGCGCTTCGTTTGCCCGCGCCATCGCTCCCGGGGGTGCGAC
The DNA here is from genome assembly GCA_018907035.1 of Sycobia sp. Sy_11. Classification (NCBI taxonomy): domain Eukaryota; kingdom Metazoa; phylum Arthropoda; class Insecta; order Hymenoptera; family Epichrysomallidae; genus Sycobia; species Sycobia sp. Sy_11. Next base: position 1,671,442 of record JACCIC010000042.1, read on the forward strand.
TTTTGGTTGGAAAATTTGACGGTGGGATGGGGGCGGTCGAACGACCAGATGTATTTTTCACGATCGAATTGGGACCTGAACGTGGAGACAGACAGATAGAGAAGGAAGGGAAATGGAGTCGAGGGGGGGGGGGTAGAATTATTTATTGGTCCCGATAAAGCGAACAAAACGAGTGTTAAGGGCGATACAGATACTTTCCGTTTCTATCTTTATTATTCGTTTTCCCTTGATCTCTATAACTGAAGGGTTGGATTACGTTCCGAGCCGTTGCTATACACGACGAAATCACGCCCTTTCAATACCCTCTACAAACACATACTCTCTCTCTCTCTCTCTCTCTCTCTCTCGTTGGAAGGAAACGAGACGAGGAATAAGGTCATTAGCAGTTTACGGTTTACTGGTTCTGGCAGCATTCTCCGTTTACCAACGGATATCTGATAATAGGCTTGTTTTTTTTTTCATTTCCGCATCGACCTCGTCTATAATATTGTCTCTATCGCGATCGTTAATTTATTTCAATTAAAGATTATATAATTTTAAATTAGTAAATGAACTTGCAGATTGCAATTAATGTTTGCTAATAAAAGAGAAAGAAAATGTATTTTTAAGATGTTCGTCGGTAATTAATTTTTTTTTTTTAATAAAACGAAAAGAAAATATATGCTTAAGAAGCTGGTCGGTAATTAATCTTTTCTAATATGACAAAAAAATACAATGCAGTTTAAAAACTTGTTATCATAACATAGCTGCAAGGCATGATTTAACACAATAAGCAATTATAAACCTTATTTTTTTGATTTTCAGACGATATTTTACGTATAAATATTTCTATTTATTCAAAGAATACATACATCGTTAATTATATCTATCTATATATATAAAAATGAATGTATGTGTGTTTGTTCGTAATCACTTTACCAACGATTTGTAATGTATATACTATAGACACACACACACACACACATGTGTGTGTGTGTGTGTCCGAACATCCGTGTGTTCGGATGATAGAATGCAATGTCCAGGTGTATCTAGACGATTTTTACGGGGAATATTGTATTTAGTTGATAGAAAACGACGTCCAAGTATGAGGAAATCAACTTCTATGGGAAGATTCGTGTATGGACGGTAAAATACGATATCTAGGTCTTTCCAAACGACTTCTACGGGGAGTATTGTATTTAGTCGTTAGGAAGCGATGCTAGCTTTCTCGGGATGACTTCTACGGGGAGTACCGTGTTTAGTTGCTAGAAAACGATGTCCAGGTATGACGGGACGATTTCCACGGGGAATTTCGTGTTCGGACGGTAGAAGACGATGTCCAGATGTCTCTGAATGACTTCTATGGGGAGTTTCGTGTTTGGATAGTGGGATAAGATGTCCAAGCGCTTCGGGACTACTTCCACGGCGAATTTCGTATTCGGACGGTAGAAGACGATGTCCAGATATGATGGGACGACTTCTACAGAGAGTTGTCTGTTCGGACGGTAGAAGACGATGTCCAGGTATGACGGGACGACTTCTATGGGGAGTTTCGTGTTTGGATAGTGGGATCAGATGTCGGAATGTTTTGGAACGACTTCGACGGGGAGTGTTTAAGATACTTCTATAAAGAGATTCATTTTCTATCGTTCGAACACGCACACTCCCAGTAAAAGTCGTCCCGGAATACCTGGACGTCGTAAACTACCTTCCCAACAAAAAACTCTCTATAGCAGTCGTCCCGAGACATGTTCTATATTACGAACATGATACTCTATAAACGTCATCTCGAGACACTTGGACATCTTTTTTTATCGCTCGAACTCAAAAGTACAATTTTCCTCATAGAAGCTGTATGTAATATGTATACGTGTGTGTATTAAATACGGTTGTACATTCTGTATATACATACTGTATATACAGAAGCGACGATAGGTAAATTACGGTCAATTATTTATAGTAATATAGATTTTTATGTATAGAGTACTTTTTACTTAGATATTATTGAATTGCTTATGAAATCGGATAAATTATTATCTCAGGAGAAGCCGAGACGGGGGATGCTAGTGTATTATAATTTTAACTAACAAAGAAGCCTACTTAAATTCGCTTCAACGAATACAATGAAACTCAATAAACAAGTACTCAATTGAAAAGTAATGATTACTAATTTAAAATTACAGTCGTATTATTCTCGACGAGCCTAACACAATTTTAAGGTAAATACTTTGTCATAATGTTATGATAAGGGGTATATAATTAGCACATACGTAATTGAACAACTACATTAATTCCCAAAGATTATTTATTTCAATTTCACCAGAACGTGGCCATAAATTGAAGTTTATTCATGGTATAAAGTGTAGATTCAAATATAAATTTCTGAAATATGTTTTCAAAAAATGACCTTCACATTGAAAATTAAGGTTGTGTCAAGATTTTCATTCTGAAATAAAAAAAAATCTTTGAAAACCAAGCTATACAAACTCTATATTTAATACCATATTTCAACATTACATCTACCAATATTCACTACCTCTTATTATAGGGTTAAGGGATAATTTTTACTTTTAAAATTGAATTAGGGTCGCTAAAATAAATACGTATCTATTATTGTTCAATATTTTATACTTATTGCAAGTTGCATTTGATTCGGCGAGTTATATTTCCACAGGTTTACTTGTAAGTGCATGAAAAATTTTATCTATTTAGGTATGGAACGAAAGTTTTTCGTATTTTATTACTATAAATTGAAACGGAATTGAGATAAGAACGGTCTGTGACTCAGGGAATAAAGCCATCGGCTTATTTATCGGTACGTAAATGCTCGACTTTATTCTGAAAGCCCCAGTCTGCACGCGGGCCCGAAATCGATTTTCCACCATCGCGCAATTTTCGAAAGCTTTGGCAAATAACATCTGACGGGAAGTTTCGGGCAGACACGGTAAACAAGCCAACGTTGAATTTCTTTCCAGCACTAGAATGGGGGGAGAAAGTAACATTTGAGGATGAGAAAAAAAAACTCGCGTACATCCTATTATTTATACAGCATCGAATACATAAAGGTCTCTTTTCAAAATTCACAAAAAAAATCTCGTGTTTCTTATTTTCAATTCAATCGAACTAACCGATTAATTCCACTTTGCTCAAACAAATATAAATATTAGGAACTGCTTTATCATGATTCATGGACCGCCTTCTATAAAAAAAGTACAACCCACTAAAAGAAAGAAGCCAACGGCTCGTGTAAAAGCCACCCATCCCCGTCCCCCGCATTTCTCCGGATTTCATCTCTCAATTCGGCACCTCTACCCGCCTTTGCTCGAGAATAGACGAAAATGAGAATGAGAAAAAGAAAAAAAGTGGAGGAACCTTCGCCTCGCCCCTTATCGTAAATCATCGTAAAAGCTCTATCGAGCCCTATATCCCCTTGGCATTGTCCCCTCCAGAGGCGCCACATAAAAATATAGACGTACGATCCGATATGCCGCGCGGGGCAAAGGAGGGTGGGGAAGGGGAGGAAATCGCGACCTTCGTTCTTCAGCGGCAGCATCTCCCCCATCTCTCTCTCTCTCTCTCTCTCTTTCTCCCTCTCTTTCTCTCTCTCTCTTTCTCTCTTTCACCTTCCGCCTAGCTAGCTGTTGGTCGAGTCGGTGGCGGCAACCCATCAGGCACTCCCAGAGCCCCAAGCCGTGATAGTTGCCCTCGTCGGCGTGGTGCTCCATCTGCCGCCGGTAGTCCTCCTCGGAGAACTCGTAAACGTCGAGGGGATGACGGGAGCCATCGGGACTACCCAGCAGTGCCGTCGCCGACAGCTGATGCCTGCAGGGGGGAAAAAACGTTTTTGAATTAGAATGGTTTTGAATTATAAATTTTACATCAGTGTTGGGACTAATATAATTTATTATCATACGGTTTATCCCTGTGTAGGGGTATCCGGTGAATAATTCATTCATTGAATTATTTCAATACGAAGATACACTGTCATCATTTGAATATTCTTAATAAAACTTCGATTAAAAGAATTTGAATTTTGACAATCTCGAGTTTTTTAAAAATATTTTCTGTTTTAACGAAATTTTTGCGAACTTCAAGGCATAGGAAATTGGAAAGGCGATAGATAAGGTAATTAAATATGCATCAAAGATATACAGGTTTATCAATAATAAATATTCTGTAAATAATAAAGTTTAATAATAAATGAGTGATAATAATTCTTTTAGCTTGAAGTTTTTCATTTAGAAGGTTTACCAAGATTCTTTATAAACTTCCATTATAATAATAATAATAATGATCTTTTAATTAAATAATACGATTTCATATATTTTTCAATACATAGAAGTAAATTTTCGTTTATAATCATTGTCCTTTACAATACTCAAGACAAAGGATCTTTGTTCTATTAAGACACTGTTTGGCTTGGCTGGAGACCAATTCTCAGGTCTTCTCGATTCTTTGTTTTGAGAGCAGAATTTTCTTCTACCGAGATATAGAATAAGGTAGGATAAAAACCTATTCTTTCTTTTTTAATAAAAAAAACTATATAGTATCCTTTAAAACTATGTTTTGTTTAAATAAATCATTCATTCATATCTTATATTTATTAATTATTATAAATAAATAATATAGTAATATTAATTACTTTATAATAAGTTTTACTTCAAATATTATAAGTATAAATATTATCATTTGCTTTTTACGCGTAAATAAATAGTAGGAACCAAAAAATAACTATTGGCTAAATATAAAGTAGTAAGAGTGTATATTTCGGCAGGCATGTAATCGTTACGAAAGATATCCGAGAGAATCAATCTTGTCTGCCAAACTATTATTCCATAATTAATGAGAAAAGAGAGATTTTCGTTGGATTTTGACGAAATTACCAGGAAAAAAATGCATCTTTCCCACTCCGTTTCATCAAGCGACGAATGATCGCGCTCGATCAAAGAAAGGCAGAAAAAAACAACAAAAACGAAACCGAAGACAAAGAAACTCGTACCCGATGTAATCCTTGGAGCCGATCGAGTCCCACGACATGGCCGTGTTGGATATGTTGAACTTGTCGTGGTAGGCCCAGTCGTGGCAGCCCGGCCTGTCCACCATCTCGGCGACGGAGGGCACCTTGGCCGGGGCCGGCGGGCACTTGGCCCCGTTGGCCGCCTGCGGCGTCGCGTACGCCGCGTGTCCGCCCCCGCCCCGGCGCTCCAGCTCGACCGCTGCGGCGGCGGCGGCGACGACCGAGGGTGGCAGGGACCAGCTCCTGCTGCGGCTGCGGTCGTCGCGCCCGCGATGCCCCGGGGCGAAGTAGACGCTTCACCTGGAGCCCCGGGCATTGTCCAGCTCCTCGTCCTCGTCGTCGTAGTACTCGCTGGCGGCGCGCGAGCCGAGCTCGCGGCGCTGCTGCTGCTGCTGCCAGGCCGGATGCATGGGTCGGCTTCTGTGCAAGGGGATGCGAGGAGGGTGGCGCTGTTTTACGCGGCCGCTTGCTGGAGTTGAAGCTGTAAGCGAAGACACACGGTGATAACCTATATAGTGGGCGAATGTAGCGTTCGGAATTTTTAGTATAATATAATCATGGGATTGCGCAAGAGAATAGTTTCTCATACAATAATTTTATCTAAAAATAAGGCAATACTTCTTTTGAAGGATTATGATGCAGTGAGTACGAGACATTGTCTTAAAAATAGTTTAATGCGTTATGTTTTTCGAGGTTTTTTAAGCTCAAAATTAAAGAAACACTTTTTGGAACAATATTTATATTGCACAAACAATATTGCTTTTTAATAAATAACTACAAATAGATAATTTAAGTATAAAGTTCCTGATATATTCACTTTGGTTCAATTTGCTTAAATAACTTTTTAACTGAAAGTATATAATAGCAGAGACAAATATGAAATATTATATAAATACAAATACGGCAGCAAAAATGAGACGTTTAAGACAAACTCATGGTATTTGAAAGTGTAAAATTTATTTTATTGATTATTTATTTCTATTCTTTTTGTAAAAGCATTTATTTATGATGCTGGACAATATTGCCTAGGATAAAAGCATGGATTTTCATTAAATTGTTTTTTTTCTAAGTTAAATTTATACTATTCAAAATAATAATCTACATATAAATTTTTTCACTATAAAAGAATATAATAAATGTAAAATACATATAGGGGTTTTACGCGAGAATAATTGCGGGTCCTCTAACCTCTGGAATATTTAAAAAGAATTAGAAAGAGGTATGAAAAAAATTGTCTGCATAATTTATATACTATAAAAGTGATGAAGCATGAAAGGAAACAGATAAATTATACATTTACATCTAGTTTCATCAATTCATCAATCTACGTGTATAAATATCACGTTAATTAAAATTATTTGAAAATTTGCATTTCAACCTTTTCATTCCTTTACAGAATTTAAACTGAAGCGAGAATGCTAAAGAAATTTCTTTTACTCTTTAAAAAATTTTCACACAGTTTTTAGACTTGCCTTCAATAAGGAAACGTAGATAAAGTTAGTTAAATTATGTAAGAAAGAAGCTTCTACAATATAAAAATTTTATAAAATAAGTATATTATAGCGTAGTTGCTATTTTATGAGAAATTAATTTTTTAAGGGCGAATTTTGTATCATAAGAATTATTATGAATAATCTTTTCGACAATTGATTCGATTGCTATTTTATCTACATTACTAAAAAACCAATGCGACTCCGATTAATATGTGGAATATAGGAAAAAAGGTGCTTAACATTTATTGACATTTATCATATTATATTATCTTCTTTATTTAAACTATAAAGTTATTGTAGGCTTTGAAGACGGTTTAAATAAATCTTTTTGTTATACTTCATATTAAGTTTCTTTATAAATCCTACCTATATCCTAAGTTATTCGGCATTCTACGAGAGTTTTACTTTGAGCAGAAAGAAAATGTGCGCGAGCTAATCCACTCATATAAATTCTCTTAAAGAAAAATCCAGATTTCTAGAAAACTCCTCTGTTTGGATATATATATATATATATATATATATATATATATATATATATATATATAGACACGTTTTGACACCACGCCCTCTCCACGCTTTAAGAAGTTTCAACATTACCTAAGGGACTCCGAATGTGAAACTGCAGAGATTGGATTATTTGCTAATTTCACTGGTATAATTTTCTCCTTTACAGTTCCACAAATATTATTACAACATTGAATATCATTAATTGCGTGTAATTCTTTATATCATTTCATGGGATGATTTAGTCATTAATAAATTAATCATTTTGTTCGTCAGCACGAATATTAATAATATTATAACGATGAAGCTGTTGAAAAAATGTACCTATATATCAGCTCTTCTGAAAAATTTAACAGTAGTAAAATTGAAAATGAGTTTTTAAGAATTCATTTTTCATCTTTTTCACAGAAACAAAAAAGTTTTACTTATTTCAGTTTAATTTTCACACTTTGAAAGTACATAAAAAATTATTCATCCTTTGCAAATCTAATTATTCGTAATGAAATAATTAAATATTTTTTCTTTATATAAGCTCAATGTAAAATAATTAAATTGAAAGGGTATAATTAATATTGGAAGAATATATAACAATAATTATTTTCGTACAATTTCACAGAACGTTGAATTGTATTTTTATTCTTATATTTACCAAAAGAATCTCAAAGAATCTAAGGCAGAGAGAAGATTCTAAGATAGAGTGAAACAATATTAATCGAAACTCAATTCCTTATTATCCACCCTGTTACTGCAACAAATGGAATTGCCCTCAATTGTTATTCGATCCTCCAGCAAGCTATGGCATACCTTCAGCAATACACGATTAGCATAATCCTATGTAAGAGTGTTGTAAACAACTGCGCATCTCTAAGCATCCTTTGCGTAAACACGATGACGTAACGTAACTCGGCACAAAAGCGATCCGCAGCTTTGAGGTTCATTTGGAATAATGCTTTACTATCTCCTATATTATCGAATGTAACCGCTATGTAACATTGAAGAAATAGAATTCATTTATTCCAATTACTCCTCGATTTTTCAATAAGATTTACATATCTTACAAATGATTGTAAATTTAATCAATATAAAAAATATAATAACTACGATTTCATTGTCACTCAAAATTTTTTAGTATTAGTACGAATATTTAAATTAGAAACTCATTTATACAAATTTTGCGTTCGAAATTATTCAAATTGTATCCCGTTGACAATATTATAATCCATTTATTTATTACTTTGTAAATTATTTATTAAGACTATATTATTTACTAGTTCTAAATTATTTATTAATATATTTCTTGGCATTATTTGTCAAGAAGAAATTCATATTTTAATACGAAAAATACGAGTACAATTCAATTCTTCGATTAGTGATTTATTTCAATAATTATAGTAGCATATTGTATGTATGCAAATACCTTCAAGCTTTCTTGTTACATAAATTTCGATTAATTTTCAGGAAAATCGTTTGATTTTATTTTTGTTTTAATGTTACAACAATATTATAATGAGATAGAGGTATATATTTAAGAGCAGCTAAAAGTCTTTAGATAAAATAACACGAGATAGTACTTTTAAAAGAAAAATTTAAAACATTTAATTTATCTTCTCTTTATAACAATTTTTCGTAGAATAATTTTTTTTCTAATGTTATATAAAATAGAAAATATTTGTAAAAATATTTGTATCATTTCTATATACTTGAAAACTAATAAATTATAATATTACTAGGAAGTGAACAAATATAATTATTAAATGGACATAATTATAATATACGAGGTAGAATCTGAGGCAGAATAACTTTTTCAGCTACAATAAGAATCGAGTTTTATTGTTCTCATAAAAATTCACGCGGAAGAATACTTTAATATAAATGCGAAACAAGGGAAGAATTTTATTCCCAAGCTTAGAATTCCGTGATAAATAGAGTATGAAGCTTTTGAGTGCGACAAAAATTGCTGACTGTATACATGAAAGAATGCTCTCAGTATAACATTCGCGAAACCTTGTTTTTATTTTTATGCAAGAAGAATCTTCTTAGATTTAAGCAGTCGGTCAAATGAATCGTACAATTAAAATTATTCATACTAGATAACATTACGGAAAAGTAACGAGTAACGCAAAGCCTGAAAATTAATATTCGATTACTTTTCCATACTAACTCAGTAAAAGACGATGCTTCGATCTTTATAAGCAAATAATTGTATGTTTGAAAAACGAATATAACCTCTCTTCAGTTACAGTCATAGCTCGAGATCGAATTATATCACGTTGGATTCGTGTTTTTTTCGAGGACAACCCCTTTTTTATTGGGGTGTCGCTACAATATATTGCCGACGTTACGAGAAACGCGTTGTTCCCTCTGTCCATTAGGCAAGAGTGCGTCTTTTTTGGCCAAAAACTAAAGTCACTTCAACGCTGCCGCAACGAATCCTATATAGTTCACTTGCGACTGTTTTTGCCCCCCCCCTCCGATTTCCCAGGAACGACATCGTACACATCGAAGGGGCAAGCGGCAAGAGGTCAAGGAGGCCGAGAACGCGGTGCTGAACGGGTTAATTTCAGGGGATTATCAAAGGTGCATCCAATCGTACGAACCATGTCGCAATCATTGAGTATAGTCGGAGGAAGATTATTCAAGAAAGTGATTTTCTGGTAAATTATCTATTTTTTTCGTTTAATTGGGAATTCAGCAGAAACAGCACATTTATGCCTGATTTCACAAATCTGAAAAACTCACGGATGAATAAAGAAAATTAAATTCTTTTATAATTAATAATAGAACAATTTAAAATAAATTCTCCTTCTCAAATTATTATTTGTGATTTATTATTATTGTTCTGAAGAGTTTTCGAGTAACTTTGTTCAAGTAAGATCAAGTTGTTTTGCAACTAAATTAATTCTAATGCTTGTTATAAGCCAACGTATAAGAGGTTTGAAATTAATAAACCAACCTAAAACAGTAGTTTGTGACTTGTATATAGTAAGAGCCATAATTAATTATTGCTCATCTGATAAGATTCGGAATAAAATGAAATTTTTCCAACAACACAAAACACATAAAACTTTTAATATTTCATCAAGTTTAATTTTATATGAATCGAACATTGTTCATGAAAGTTCGTGAATATTTTAATGTTTAGTGCCTCTATACTGTTTTATATCTACCCTCTTAGGATTGAAATATTAATTGTTCAATATATACTTTTTAGCCTATTTTCTTTTATTGAAGAAATTCAATTGATATAATCCGATCATAATGTTGGAAATGCTTTTAATTTTATGCGCCTATATTTCGTATTTTATGATTTCTATTGTAAATCTGACTTTTTTTCTAACAAGGATATAAACTTCTTTTGTAAACCACCAATCTTTTTCGCTACACTTATGAATCCCATTCATTCATTAAAAAATGTATGCAAAAAATCTTTGGATTTATTTAATTATCTACAAACAGAAATTTATTGAATCTTATGCTCTTTATCTTTCCAATTTATTCCACAAGAGAGATAAATATACAGAGAGAGAGAGAGAGAGAGAGAGAGAGAGAGAGAGAGAGAGAGAGAGAGACAGAGACAGAGAGAACATAAATAAATTTGTCTCTATTCCAGAAGAATATCTATATAGGCTTCTTTTCTGTCAGCTCTACCCTATATCTTAGCCGGCGGCAAATTGAATAATTCATACCGAGACCAAAGAAAATTCGCGCACTTTTCTCGGCACGCCGGATGGAAAATATCAATAGCTCGACGGCAGTCTACCGCGCGAGGATGGCTATATACAGAGAGGTTTAGAAAAATTGACTCGGGCAGTACGGGGCGGTGGGAGTGGGGGGGGGATTGGCGAGGGAGCAAAAAATCTCGAGGCCACGACCATAGATCCCGGCGAGTCGTCGACCGAGCGCGTCAGTGTGGTCCATATAGCTACCCCACCTCTCCGACTTCTTCTTTTCCAGCCACTTCTCGCTCCCCCCTCCTTATCGGTTAAAATAACGCTTTAACACTGGCATGGGCGGGGGAGGGCGGCGTGAGAGAGGGACGGGGGCGGGGGTCGACGAGGAGGCGGGTTCGGCGACACGGCTCGAGGACGTTCTTCAGCCTCGGGGTGTCTCTCCACGCGAACTCTCGGGGCGCGTGCCGCGAGTGTCACTTCGCGATTCATCGAAATCGCGACGAAGCCCTGCTGCTGTACACTTGACCTAACCCCCAACCCCCTTCCGGTTTCCAGCATCGCGACGAGCCGACAGACGGAAGGCCGAGCGATTGTTTGATCTATTATATATATATATCGCTGGAACACTAATTACTCCGCCTCCGTATGTGTTTGCTTGTATATCCTCGCCCAATTGGCGAAATTGCTGTTTGATTTTACAAAAATTTGTTATGGACGAGGCGAATTATACGGCTGAACAAAATTTCATCAATTTCACTGTAACAGAAATTAGCGTGTACTTTTAGGAAAGATTTTTTGATACGCGAAATCTGACTCTGGCCTCGGAGTCGCTATATCAACTCATGTTTCTTGAAATATTATAATAATTCAAATTGTAAAAGAATCATCCTTTTTCAACATATTTTTGGTTCTAGAGTATTTTAAAATAATGCTTTTTCTATTAAACATATTCACAGAAGCTGTGAAAGCAAATTCAAGTAGGAGTCGTCTACTTTGGAAAGTCATTGAGATTGTTTGAATATCTGTGTTTTTCAGAAATGATAACTTAAAAGTTACATTTCATGTACGTAATGTGGGTATATTGTTTCTAAGTTTTAGGATACGGAAAGTTGGTGAGCTTCGGATATGCGAGATTGAAATTACTGGCTTTAAAGTTCGAATTTGAATTTATATTAGGTGTTATTTTTAGTTACAATTTTTACAAAATTATTGCAATATAACTATCGAAGATGATTGTGCTTCAGCTCTTCTCCTTCACTTCCCATTAAATTATTGCCCATTATTTGTGGCCTAATCGGCAGCGAAAAATTCAAAAGGATCGATAAAGGATCGAAGCACTTCTCTACATTTCATTATAATAATTATTTTATCTGGGAAAAATAATTTTCTTTATGATAAATCATCCCCTTACGCATAAGTACGGAATTTTGTGCGATAGAATAACGGTAAAAATGTACTTTTAACGCCGCTTGGTCGGAATGTGTCCCTTCGTAACCAGCTCGGGAATTCCGCTCGACGCTTTTTGTACGGTCTCGATGTCGACGCGGCGCTGTCCTTTCAATGCGCAAATATAGTTGTCCGAGTGGAACGATCGCCGGTGAATGGCTCGCGGTTAAAGTGGCGATTCAGCGAGAATTGTCGCGAGTGATGAGCGTGTCAAAAGATTTATCGGCGCAAGAGCTTAAATGTCCGCTGGGTGGGCAAGCTGTCAACGAAAAGTAATTGACGCGTTCAGTATTTATTTTCATAATGTTACTCGTTTCAGGCTCAGACGGATCAGGTGTGCTGACATTTTATTATACTAAAAATTGTGTTTTCTATATTTTATTTTCTAGTTTATAATTCTCCCTATTCCTCTTATATTATCTTTTTCATTCGTCCATTTATTAATCAAACTCGGTGTTGGTATCATATAGATCTTGATAAATCATTTTATAAACTTTATAAAGAGTACAGAGAATTTAGTTTCTAACTCAAATAAAAGAATGTAGGTGAAGAATTTTTTCAAAAACAGTAAAATGGCGAAAATATAAACTGGAGTGGCTTTGCCTTGGGAAAACAAATCCGATATTTACGCGTACATTAACAAACCAATACATTCGCGACTCGAACAAGAACTGCTTTGACCTAAATTAAATTGTATTTTTATTACAATACCAGCGTACAAACGATTGTTCACTATTACATTTATACATCGCTCCCTCGAATTCAATTGACTTATGTAAAAGTAAAATAATAACAGTAATAATAACTACAATTCAAAACAAATCACTGTTACGTGTAAATTTCAAGTAACTTACTCTTTTTTAGAGTTTTTAAAATTATTTTTTTACTCTTTTCTAGTCGAAACTTCTATCGATATCTGTACACGCTTACGCGTATTAATACCTTATACGTCATACAGTCGAATCTAGGATCGATTGTGTTCCAATTTATTGAAATATTTATAATACCCTGTAGATTAAATTGTGGCTTCGTTTTATTTGCGAAGACTAAAACGACCCTTGCCAGTTTCATCGAAGATATTTTTTTAATTTGACCCAGTTCTCAATTTTAACTCGGTAAGGCAGGTGCTAATCTTATATTGTACGTCTATATTTCACCATTTCATGGATATATGCAGAAACAATATAGAAAGAGAATAAATATCCAATATGCTCCACTGTATCGATATTGCAATTCCACTTTTTTTCTCCAACTCGTTAAGCTTTTAATTAGTTGCCGTATTTGCATAAAAATTATCGCAATAATTCTTGAAAATTATGTATGAATTTCGCGGTTTTAAATTTTCAAGTGGTTGAAAGCGCGAGATAAGATAAGGCTGAAAAAATAAATGTCGTAGTTTATTCCAAACTACGCACTAATTTATCGCCGTTACGTTGTAATATGTAAAATTCTATATACACTGACAAAATTACAATTATATCAAAATAGCTTAACTGCACTCCTGCGACCATCGTTAAAGCTAAAATAATTTTAGGTCTAGTTGGCTGTGTAATGGTTCTAATAAAAGTTAAGTAGTGATTACTTTATAAACATGGCTAGCGGTTGAGCATTCTTGTTTTTTTTTCTACTTTTTTTTCATCGACCTTTACAAAAAAAAAACTATGAAAATGCGGTTTTGAGAAAATTTACATCCCTTCATATAGTCTATCCTCATATTTTCCAGCAATGTATGACAGTATTAGCATTTCTAAACACTTTGTGTACATGGATCTTTTAAGATTACCTATCACTCTAAATCTTGCCCGTTTGACACTTCAAAAACGGCCCATATGCAGTTCGCTTCTCTTCGAAATCTTAATCGTTTACCATATTATAACCGTCTTTAACCATTCCGAATAATCCAAGCTTCCGCGCACAGACGTTCAACCGCGATAAATCTTTTTCACCCTTTTCCCTAAGGACGAAAACGCGTCTTGGAGCGTAAAGCTTCAACGTAACCAAAATTAACTTACTTATAATTGTTTGTAGGCTTTGCGAATTTGCGCTTAAGAACTTGAAAATTCTTCGCTCGAAATTTCTGATAAGTTTAAGCAAAGTTTGTAATTATACATCGCGTGAATATCTAATTATAAACATTGTAAAAGCTGTTTAGATATGTTATAATGCTATATTGTCATTATTCATATACTTATGATTATTAAGAGTATGTTTACCGATGATATTTATTTTTATTTTATTAAATAAAATAGCATTATATGTCTTATAATATTTTCTGTAGCTTTCATAATTAAAAAAAAAGTAGAAGAAAATTTAGCAATATTTCAAAGAAATGATTATTTAATACTACCTTCGTTTTTCCATATATAGATTTTTCTCGTAAAATTAAATTCCTCAAAAATTTTTATAATTTTTTATTTTCTGCTTTTAGTAAAATTATGTAAACAAATTCTTTCTAAGTGTTATAGAATTTAAACTTATAAATTCTACTATAAGAACCAAAAGGATAATTAGAGAGAACGTTTTTAAATTTATTTTGTTCCGATTATCTTTTATTCCTTTCATGTAATTAAAATGCAATTTTTACTCATATACACGTATTTCAAATATTCTATTTTCACTTATTTATCCTGCAAAAAAAGATATGAACTCGTGTAAAAAATTACTTTTGATAAATAGCTTTTACTATCAAAAGGAAATTATACTCGATATAAAAAATTATCATGACAAATTATTAACGAATAAGAATAAAAAATCACTGGCTTCCTAGAAATATGATTTGGAATTTTAAACTAATGGATTAATCTTATTTTCTTATGCATGTTTTCATAAACAGAATTTTGATTGCATAAGACGAGTTTTCTCGAAAAACTTATTATCCTATCAACTTTTTTATAGCAGTCTAAAGGAAAACGATTTTTTGTTTCTAGCATAAAAAATTACTATACGCCCTTAATAAAGTTGCGCTAGAATTCTAATGCAAAATTTTAAGCGTTATAAAAATTATATAGTTTCAGAACGTGGTTCATCTTGAACGGATTTGCCTATGTATGAAAATTTGAAACACCTATATACCTCAACACTGTAAATTTCAAACTGCCATACAGAATAGTTCGAGGAGACTTGAAACGATATTACTGGAATTTTTCATATCCCACTTATCCGATAAAAATTCCTAACATATATGGACATCGGTAACCACTACAATAGAGTCATGTTATAAAAAATTATATTTTCATTACTGTAATTGCCTTATAAAATTTACGAAATAGAGAACTGACAACTTAAATGAAAATCTTAAAAGTAGAATTAAGGAAACTTGAGAAAAAAACAGAGAACAATTCGGAACTTCTAAAAAGGCACTCGAATAACAATAAACAATACGATCTCTAAAACTTTCATATGAAACGAAAATTGCTTCAACGATATTCGAGAAATGGAAAAAGGTAGCAGTTTTATTACCGAGTGTAATGTGGCTCGGCAATTGTATAATCAGTAATATACTTTTCATAAAGAACGTTTATTACAAAGTAGGGGGAATGTATTTCATTCCTATATGTAAACATCATTTTTATATATGCTTGGCCAGAACAGAGAATGCAATAATTTTGAATTACACTTTACAGTATTTCTTCATTACCCATAACATATGCATATAATTATTTGTACAATACCTGCTTTTCATTATGAAATTATTATTTATTTTGTCATTCGCTTAACTTTTTTATCATTCAAAAATAATGACAAATGTTCGAATAATTTATTCTACTTAATGACCATTGTAAATTTTATTATCATTACGACATCGTTTATAGACGTACGCGTGTGCGCAACGAATGAATTTATGCCCGGGGAAATAAATATTTAGATTTCGCATTCATTTTATTGATAATAAAGTATTATACGAGTTCCAACGAGTCCGTCGTGCCTGCTAAAACGATTCCGAAACATTATATTAACGATATTATTATAGAAATACAGGTGCTACGAATTGACCTCCACCCCCCCCCCCCACCATCGCGCAACTTCATAATAAAGTTAGAACGTCGGAAAGTCGGGATTTATAAAGCGAAATAAATAAAATCCGGGTTATAAAGCGAAAGTTCGAATGTTTAAGAACGTACTTTGCTCTTGTAAAACTAGTTCGGGCCAAAATGAACATATCACGCGGAAAATGGTAAAACAAGAAATCACGGTCCTCGGGCTTTCCCGACTTTTCGAGAATGCGAGTTTTAGGAGGGACATGATTTACTTTCACGGCGCATGTTATAACGTATATATATGTATATATATATATATATATATATATATATATATATATATATATATATCGGATGTATCATAAGGAGACAAAGTTTTTCGTACTTTCAAGAAACTTTCTGAAATAACGAAACATACTTTAAATGTATACAGCTGATAAAATTTAAGCACAACATTATATTTAGAAAAGTTCCCCTAAAGCTATTACATTCTTAAAGCGAAGGAAAAATGAACATAATTCAATGAAGTGTTTAGTAAAGGAAATCCGATAAAATTATTTAGCTGAAATAAAACTGAATATTCCTCAATTTAACTAAGCAATTAATAAAAATAAGATTAAAATCACTAAATAGTTAGTATCTCAACTAATTTGTTCCATTAGGTATTCCCGTTTAAATATTTTGATGAATGAATTAATTTATTTTTCAGTAAAAATATGTAATGTGCATGGTTAACGATCCGACAGTGATTCTTGTTTTCGGACAAAACGTAAACTATCTATCGAAAACCTCGCCAAGAGAAGCCTCTGTCGATAAATAAATAATTACCTAATACAATATAAATTAATTTGTCCGGCGTGAATTTTCGATGCCCGTCGTGCATATTATTTCGTGAATTTCAATTAAACAAGGATTTAGAAAGCAATTTCGTTCCGAATGTGTGCAATTAAGTTTTTTGCTTCGCTCGAATATTAGAAATTCTCGTTTCCCATGGGTTTCCGAGTGCGGAAATTGCATTAACCGATAAATTAGATATTTGCCGAGTTAGGTCAGAAATTTAATCGAGGGCAGAATTAAGATGAGTTTTCGACAAAAACATTTTTAAAAAAAAAACCTCCCAACGGGTCTTTTCAGCAAAAAAAGTCGATGCAAAGATTTAGAAAATCTTGCGAATATCAAATGCAATTCGTCCTGACCTACATTTATCCTTTATTTTTCACAAATACAATATTAGGTCATTACTTCCTTTCCCCGCTCTAGTATCTCGACGCAATTATTTGTCTGGGAAACTACGAGTTAGCAACAAATTACTAAAATTTACTTTGCTCGATAAATCTATTTAGAACATGATACTCGAGGTAGCAACGAAACATTACTTTTTGACGAGAATGCTAACGAATTTTTAAATTATCATTGAAGTATTTATTCTGAAGTTTCATAAAATAATAGGTACAGAATAGACAAATAAGAGGTAATACACGAATAAGAAGTAATAAGAATAATACACAAATAAGAAGTAACATTTCAGATGGTAAATATCGGCAGTAAACATGAGTAAGACGATTTGAATTTGATAAAAAAAATTCTTTTCAACTTTTATTCAGAGTTGGATGGTTTAAATCACATTTGGAATTATCATGACAATGTTTTTACTTTGTATACTCAATGCAAGAAAAAAGCGATAGTTCTTCTAAATTCTTCTAACACAAAGTGGTCAGTCACATTCGTCTGTTTGTCTGTTGGTTTCTAAAAATACTACAATTTTTTTCTAATACTTCCGTATGGACACAATCTACCTAAAAATTAAAATTAAACTTCACTTTTACTCTGTTTCTTTGTATTAACCGAACTCGTTTTCAATATCGTTGTTATAATTATAAATTTTCAAATCGTTATTAGCAAATTGACAATGAATTTCGCTTGGAAACGGCAGAACCTTCCGTTATATTTAACTTGTTCACACACACTAGCATTTTTAGCTTCATAACGAAAGATCATTATTTGCTTTCTCTCTCTCTCTCTCTCTCCCTCTCTCTGTCTTTCTCCCTCACTTCTCATTCTACTTCTCATTAAAAATACACGAATATTCATCCTTAAAAAATTATTTTCAACATTCCACACGCTCTATTATATCCTTAATATATCTTTAATATGTTACAGTGCTCTATAATTTCTCCCATATCTACTCGTATAATTAGATGAAAATCGCTCCCTTGGCCCAGCTATTACGTATAAAGCAATTTGAATCATCCACCACTAGATAGCTCGCTCGAAATACGGTTCGACTTGGATGTGTAACATTTATTAAACGACCTATGCAGAAAACCGCTCCCTTTGGATCGACCGCCAATAGAGCCCCAGCTGATGTCGGGAGGGGAGGGGGTGGCTCGAGCGCAACTTGAACGCGTCGAGGAGCAAGTCGAGGGAAGCATCAAGGTAAAAGTCTGCTTATACAAGGCCTTCGATAAGAGCGTCGAATACACACGTAACGCACGCGCGCACACGCACACAGGCACACACTATGTACCTCGTGCTCCTGACGAGTTACGAGTTTCTCTTTCTTTCTTCTTCTTTTTTCTTTATTCGGCAGGCTTCACTTTGTCTCTCTTCTGCGTGGATTTTACTGGCACGCACGGCTTCACGGGCACCACGGCACACTACGACACTGAGCCGATAAACAAGACACAGCTACATATATGTATATATATATATATATATATATATATATATATATATATATATATATTCACATGGAGTCACGGGCGGTGGTTAGTGGCTGCGCGCAGGTGGGCGCTCGGGCACGCAAGGTCGCGAGTAGTCGCGTCAGCTGAGCGCTGCTTTCGTGACTAGTCAGCGGCAGCGCGTCTCTGTCTCTCTCTCTCTCTCTCTCTCTAGCTCTCTTTCACTCTTTGCCTGGGTACAAAAAACTTGGATCGCGGATAGGCATATGCAAAAGGAAGCGAGTAGCAATAAATACGTACAGTATGCAAAACTACGTTAAACAGGACATGGCATCATGGTTGAGGATCTCTAGGCAGGGAGGGGGGACGGGTTAGCCCGGATCCTTGATAGCCGATTTTTGCAGGGCGTGTTCTCCGAATTTGAATCAGTGAAATCCCTCTGCTGTTTTTCACTGAGAAATTATAATCACTAATTTTTTTTTGTTCAGTGGGACGAATTTCATTGAATCAAATTTCGAGATTATGAGGGATGATTTTTGTAAAGAAGGGGTGAGTATCGTCATTGTCACCAAAGAAATCTAGCAAAAGAACTATATAGAATTAGGTATTCATCCATATAGACAAATTAATGTAGAGTGGTTAAATATATTTAGTTTTAAATTAAAATAATTAAAACAAAGTATGAATTTATATTAAAAAGTTAGAGAAATTTTATATTATCATAAGATTTGTTCATTCTTAAACATCAATATTTACATAAATAATATAAAAAATACATTAGAAAATAGTATCAAACTGCAGGCTAATGAAATAAAACAATTTAATAATTTTAAACCAAAACCATGGAAATTTTAAAAATATAGGAGCACGTATTAATTTTTCTGGATGATATAAATCGAAAAAATTGCAAAAAATTCAAGAATTAAATTTTATCGAAAGGTTTTTACCTTTATAGTATAAAAAAAAGAAAATCCGAAACCTAGGCGCTTAGATCAAAACGCGTCATGATTAGACACACAAGCACGTGCATGCACTCACACTGCACCTCGATTCAATCGCAAAACCAACCTTAGCAGAACGGGCGCGCCGATCTGCGGCAACGGGACGCGACTGCGACGATAACGATGCCAATGTCACTCGGCCAGCTCGAAGAGCCGCGACGGAGGCGGAGTGGAGGGAAACCGTAGCGGCGAACTCGAGGACGAAACTTTAACGTTGGCACGATCGCGAGACGATGAGATCCCCGCGCACCAGGACTCGGGGAGAAAGCGCGACGCAGAGCGGGCCCGCTGAGCTGCTCCCTTCTCGGCCGCGAGGCGACGAACTGAGCGCTCTAGCGGGATGGGGGGTGGGACCGGGGGGTCGGGCGGGCGGTTTCGCGAAGGCGCGCCGGCGCTGGTCGGGTCAGAACTGTCGCGCGCCAGCCCGCCCGCCCGAACCGCAGCAGCAGCAGCAGCCTGCAGCAGCACACGCGCGACGACCCCCACGAAAATCTCCGCCTCTCTCTCTCTCTCTCTCTCTCTCCCTCCCCACCGATGCTCCCCGATCGACTCTCTTCCGCTTGTTCTTCTCTCTACGCGCTCTGTCTCCCACCCCACCCTCCTGTTCGTCTCTCTCACACTTTCTCTCTCTCTCTCTCTCTCTCTCTCTCCCTCCCTCTCGCCCGCGAAACGCGTACTCGTAAGGGAGAGAAAGGAGAGACGGAGAGTGCGCACGACGGGGTAGCGAGTGCACTCCTATATGCGAGCGATATGCGCGCGCGCGCGCGTCTCTCTCGTTTGGTTTATATGTACGGATACGTGCATAGGATGGCATTCAAAAAGTCCCATCCCTCTCTATCACTTTTGCGCTCCACGCTATATCTTCTTGGGTACGTGAATTTTTTCATCGCGCCTCTTTCATCCTCTCTTGTTTCTCTATTGCTCTTGTATTAATCATCCTCTTTCTTCTGGCGTTATTTGTTTGTCCCCTCGTTCGAAATGTGATCGGGCGTATCCGTATGTCTCTCGGTGGATCTCAATTATCTTCGGACGCTCCGGATTTCGATCGTGTATACACGTTTTGTAACCTCCTCTTTTTTGCTCGTTTATCATCGGTCATCCTTTGACTTCTTTTTTTTCACTACGTCACTCTATCCGAATGAGAATTCCAGCACTTTTACGAATAGATTTATCAAAGATGAATTTTTCCGTTGAAAAATGAAAACTTAATCTTTGAATTTACGAATAAAAATGCTCGACTAAATAATTTAATTTATCAACATTTTAAAATTTTTCATATTTTTTTCATAATAAATCGATAAATCATTAATAATGTTTACGAGACTCGTATATTCTTTTCAACGAATTAACAATATCCGGTGACATATATTTGAATTTTCAGAGTCGATTAATGATTCTGAAACTGGGCTGCTTCAAGTATTCAAACACATACAACCAGTTGGTTGTAATCCAGTATACTGTAATAACTATAGTATTATATCGCATGATATAAAAACGCTTCACGTTTCTACTTTGTTTTTATTCCGCTCCATTCTCGTCTACTGTCGCCATTATACCCTTCTGTATATTTTAGTTTAATTTCACGCTGAATTCCCAATACTTTTTTCAGTACAATCGCACTTAGCGGCAGTTTTTCAATAAAACGAGGTCAATTTTCAAAAAAAAAAAAAATGCATTTGTGCAAACTTTCATACTAGTATTAGTGTAGCTTATTTGTATTTCTGACAGAAGCCTGATAAAACTCTAAAAAAAAGTAATAAGAACGACATTTCCTTTTTTTTAAAACTTAATTTGGTTTTATGACTCAGTTTATAAACGAACTCGGTTTATAAATATTTACGTAGTAGAGCGAATTATTTCATAATATATTAATATTTGTAAACTATTTCATAATAAATAAATTATGATACATTACTTGATCCTGAAACATACATTTTTAATTCACAATCAGAAAATCCGCTTAATAAATTCAACACGAACCACAAATTATATACGGACTACTAATAGATTCTAGGGAAAATCCTCTAGATTATCTGGCGAACAACTTCAACCAAATGTGTCGTTCACAGATTGACTATCTCTCTAGGCATAAGCAAAACAAGCCTGCGCCACCCCCAACGATGTCCCTTTGCTTTATTCAGGCCTTCGTCGCCCTCTACTTCGCGCCTCCCGCCTACGTTCCATTATTCGGTCTATCGACCAACCGAAAAATCTCTTCATTTGCCTTCGTAAATATCGCCCGGATAAAGCGTATAATGCGATCCACGGCACCGCGCCGGCGCAACGGAAATATTTATCGGAAGGAGGGAGGGGGATGGATTGGAGGAAAAGCCTTGGGGTCGAGCGAACATTATGCCGCCCCCGGGCTTTCATCCCTCCAGATTCGTCGATACGATTTTATACAGTCACCGCGCGAGCATCGTTTGTGAATTTTTTCCATCCCACCCCAGAAGTTGTTCCGTCGGCGACGAATTTCATTTCACTTTTGCCAAAGCCAAGTTGTCGCTTTCCTCAGACTTGGCGGTGGGATCGGATTTTAATTTCGATTCGCACTAAGTCGATTTAAAATTTTCAAAATTAATAGAAACTCATTTTAGATGTGAAGCAATTCGTTTAGAAAGAAAAAAAACCAAGATTAACAATACCGATATCGGGGGCTTGTTATTTAGTCGTGTCCGACTGCACTTCGACTTCCGCTACTGCGAAAATACTGTGCTTAAAAACTTTAATCATTTTTTTGCTTGTTTCGTTTTGATGATTGCATAGAACGATGAAAGAGCATTTTCTCGATCTTATTTTCAGACACAGATTAAAGATGTTATCTGATAAAATATCAATCTATAAAATAAATATAAAATGTTTACGATCGTAAGAACAGATGGCGTGTCCAATCTTGGAAAAAAAATCGATTTGCGTTGAGCAAGTGAGTTCTTGGGTCTGAATTACTTATAAATAGAAATAAGGATATAAATATTAAAGTGAAAAGAAATAATAAAAAAATAATAAAAAATACAACACTTCGCACAACATTTCACACAAGAAGTAATAAAAAAAGAAAAAATAATTTAAAATTGGAAGCGAAATATATCGTTCTATCGGGACCATGTTAGTTGTATGCAAGAACCCTTTAGGCTAGGAAAGTTGTAGGACAGAAACTTTTTTAACCAATCTTTCTCGACAATTTAAGAAATTCGGACTCGAGTACCTGCGTGGTATTTAAAGTTTCAAAGTTTAAATCAAACCATGTTAAACAATTTCGTTCTCAACTCGGAACGAGTAGTCCGTTGCGGAGGATCGCGATAGATAACATCGCTTCTGCGAGCTTATATCCACTCCTGCAAAATCAATTCTTTATTGGCAACCGAATGCGAGCACCTTTCCTCTGCAGTACTCGCTTGCTCGTGACTCCTGCCGCTGAGCCGCGCGCAAGAGTTAACTCTTCTGTGTTCTCTTACAATTTTTTTTTTTTTTGAATTTCACTATTATAAACATTTAAGTATTGATAAATTGCCGAAAGCTGGTCCATACATATACAGTAATCTGAATAAACGTTTTTATTCGTCAAGATACTGATTAGAATTAGTACAGTCAAACAGTTTATTAATCCTTTCTGTTATTTATTTAATGGGACGACGAATAATTAAATAGAGAACTTTTAGAGAGACATTGGATGTACAAAAATGGCATATTGCATTAATATATACATTTGCTTGCACAAATGGACTATGATTTTATAGATTTTCGAATTTACCAATTGTGAAACTGGCATCACTTTTACAATAAAATATTATCCAATATGAAAAATAACAATCTATAACTAAAATTTTAGTTAAACTATGTTATATGCTATAAATAACGGCAGAAATCGAATTTTCAATAAACCACCCCATCGCTTGGGTTTGTTTGGTTTGAATTACAGCTTGAAACTTGGCAAATGTTTTTGGAAGTCTGAATAATCCATATGTACATAAGAAATTTGACTGATACATAAGTCTGAAATTGTATATGTTTCATTTTTAAATAATATTTTACAGCTATAGAAATGTAAAAAATTAAGATCACATTTATTACTAGACTATAAAAAAACATCTAAATGTTAGCGTTAAAAATATAGTATATACCTTGAACTTTTTTCACTAATAAATGTAATATAAAAAATATTTGTTAATAACAATAAATTATAACCAATCAATAAAGAAACATCGAAAAATATTAAAAATTAACCATACGTCCATATATAAATGCAATTGGTTCGCTTAAATTACAATGTGTTACGACATGACTCAAAGGGATAGTGTAGAGACTAGGCTGTTATGTGTACTTTACAGTATTATAAAAAACAGAGGTCAGTTGCGAAGCTGTAAAATTGCTCCGAAAAGTCCGCGGAGAAGTATAAGATAGACGGAATTCCGACTCTTTTCCTTTTAAGAAAATAGGCTTGAAACTTTGAGGAGAATCTTCTTGAAAGGCATTAACTTTTACAGAATATCAAAATTGAAATATTAAATTTTTCATGGTTACTGACTCCACGAATGAATCCTAAAAAGAAAGCTTCTTATTTTATTTAAAATTGAATAAATAACTGAATATTTTAAAAATATAAAAGCGTAATCATTTACAATGGATTTTTTTCTATATTTTGTTTTTAAATCTTTTTCTCTGAATACCGATAGGAAATACATGTAGAAATTTGATATAATAACCGAAAAATAACATACGCTAATTTATCCTGCAGTTGAAAATAAAATGTCCTGTTGCGCATCTTTCGCATTCTTTTTAATACGGAACAAAACGAAACACTCGGGCATAAATGACAACTAAATTGCTTGTAAATTGCTTGTAAATAATTAAATATGAAAACGTAATTACTGTCTGCACTAGAATAATTGCTCGTCGAAATATCCAAATTGAGCGAATTTAATTCGTGCACGGCCCTTAAACCGCGCGCCGGAAATCGCAAAATCGAGAATTCGCACTTTACTGCGCGGCCATAATTTTCGCACGAAAATTATCCTTGTCCGCGCGCTCTATTGTTCTTTCATTACTCCGCTCTTATACCGAGCGGCTCATTTTTCCCATTCCCTTCCTATCTACCTTTGCCCGCGTTCGCGACTGCGCTTTGCACTTTACGATGCAATTCGATAAACCGGCGAAACTAAATACATTTTCGTGTTTTTTTTTTTAATTTTTGTCCAGCACTTGTCCTTTATCAAAATTTTGTCTATTTTGTTTCTTTAAAAGCAAAAACTTGATGAGTTTCAGTAAAATTAGTTGAAAATGTCCGGGTACTTTTTCTGAATTAACACCTTCGATATTCAGGACATTATCTTTTATAAAGTTTATTATTAATTTTTGAACAATTAGATTTTAAATCCATTTCATTTTCATGAATTTTTAATGAAATGTAAAGTATTGACTCTTATTTTGGTAGGTAACGAATAAATGGATTGATACTGTAAGTAATTTATACTGTCATCAACAATTAATTGATTTCTGGTGTATAAAAAATAACATCCATATGTAACGTTCTAGAATAAAGAATACGTAATATTATTTTGCTTATTAGAGCGAAATTTAGAATTAATGGTATTCTTGTCACTCGTCGAATTAATTGAATAGTTTCTACAATGAATAGATTGAACCAAATCTACCACGTTAATACTAAATTAATACCGTACTATTATACCCCTTTAACCCAAATTAATGCTCTCTCGGCTAATTTCTGCTTTACTTTATAGTGATAATGCCTATGATGACTTTATAAAAAAAAGTACTTACAAAATCATTATATTGGCGTCAAATTAGTATGGAAAATATAAGTTTTTAAGAGAAAATACTGGAACAATATGAAAATTTAATAAAATTTATTTAGTTGACAAAATATAGTCGATATAGCTGAAATTGAATAAAAAAATATTTATTGAATCAATAAAATATTAGTTAGATTGCAAAAAAAAATTTATAAAGAGGATTCAAGATTCAACTAATACTTTCTCGAGTGAACAAAAATTTAATAAAGTCTGACAAAATTTTTTTATTTTATTCTTCGAGTCATCATTTATTTGTAACAATTCGAACTACATGAAGTATTGATGCAAGTAACGGGTTCATAATCAATTTTAAAGATCCATAATTGAAAATAAATAATCACATACATGTGTAATATACTGAAAAGATTTTTTAATAATTAGTTAATTAGTGTTTAAAACTTTCACCAAGTAACAAAAATAACTGTATGATTATTTCTGTCTATAAGCTCATGTATTTTATCAATTTATAATCTAACAATCTAATTTTATATTAAAATTATCAGTTTTATGAAAAGAAAGCCTCATTATCTTGCACTTCACAAGCCCATTCAATGATTAAGGTATTCATAAAAGTATTATTTCTGGAGAATATGAACTTACAGTATATCTAAGGTCTTTGTAGCCTCGTCGAAAGTCCACTAAAGTGCGCTTTAAGCTGTTCAAATTACTACGCCCAAATCTATAGAGCGCGCTTTGAAAGACTCTAAAACTAAACGGAAATTGAGTTGTTAACCTTAAGCCAATTTTCACGACAGAACGGTCGCTCAAAACAGATTTTCACAAAAACTAATTGATCTTTTTATCCGCAATAGGAGCTTTGACACGAGAAATGCAGAATTATACGCGCAATATACCGAAGCTTTTGGTATACAGTCAGTTTGTCAGTTTTAATTCACTAAGTACATAAAGTTTTCAAAGCTTCTAAATTAGCTGTACTGGTAGGCTGGCAAATGGCTGTATTCTACTTTTTCTCATTATCGTGCTACTTATTTAATTGTGAAGAATCTTTTTTTTGTTTTGTTTTTTTTTTTTTTAAGTTTGTTCGGCCGACCGGAGTAAAACTGCGTTGATGTACATTTTCATACAAAGTTAAAGGATAAAAGAGCGCGAAAGTCTTAAATAAGACGAGAACGCGAGAGGGTAAAAAATTTAACCGTCTAACTTTAAAACTTCGCAGCCATTCTAGAAGCCATTTTCAAAGGTGTTCTTATATTATATGCCTGAATTAAATTAGGCGAAAACGCTTTTCTTGAGAAAGAAAGTCGAAGGGAGTATATACAGTACAAACGAAATAGTACATAAACGAAGTTGAATTTAAAAGGAAATGGAAAGGCCGAATGATAATGGAATGACGGTAGACATCAACGTATGGGTATGGGTATATATATATATACGCGAGAATATATTTCGAAAAGAGTGGGTGAGGCATTGGCCTTGCGTGAACTTTCGGCTTTGGCCAGATACAGACGTCTTGCTACTGCTGCTGACGCGAGATCCTGCAAAAGGAGGTGGATGTGCGGAGAGTACAAAGCGAATAAGAATGCAAGAATATAGTCGAAAAGAGCGACCGAGAGAAAAATAGAGAGAGAGAGACAGCCAGAGAGAATGACCTGCTTTTGCTAGAGACCTCCCTTCGCTATCACATTGCTGTGTGCACCTTTGTCCTTTTCTAACACCTACATTCCCAGTCCGTTCTCATTCTCTCTCTCTCTCTCTCTCTCGCTCCCTGTCTCTCTTTTACCTCGCTTTCGCTCTTCAAACCTTCTTCCCGACCCTTGCCTCCTCTCTCCCTTAATCTGTAATGACTCTCTTTTACTCCGTAGCCCCTCTCCGTTTTATAAAAGGCCCTCTTTCACTCCACGTCATTTCTCTCGTTTCTTTCATTTACAACCAGGTACGCGTGTACTTACGAAAAAAATCTTCTTCCTTTCTTTTTTTTATTTCTTTGCCCTTCTTCTATTTTCTTTCCTCGACTCCTTTACTCCTTGTATACTTTCACTTAACTTTTTCCTTATCGGCTGGCTATCCGTGACAACTCTCCTGGAAATATATATATATATTTCCACCCCGATCAGTTATATTCATGCTTATCGTATTATATGAGAGTTCACTCCCTTTACAGGTCCCCTTGCTCTTAAATCCAATTGTAGTTTTATATGCCCGAGCTATGGTTGATAGCAAAACTATTGACTTTACGATCTTCTCTATGGATTGCCAACATTAAAAATCGAATAATTCTTATCATTCGTTCTGTCAAAATTTAAGGAGTATGTAATTTTCTACTGCATTTTTTAGTACACAGGAATGGAATTTTTATGGATAAAGATTGAGTTTTAAAGTAGATATGGAGATTTTTGCAATTTTACATTTATATACGGTATTTCAAAGAGATTATCGGTTCTATTTAAATAAGGCTTTTATATTATTAACGGATCAAATAATAGACGATGAAATATGAGATTCTTTGTAATACTATTTCATTATTCCAGTCGTTCTTTGATCTGAACAATATACAGGAAAAAAATTTACAATATTGCCCAGAAATCAAAAAACATAATAAAATTTCCGGGAAAATTTTATAAGCGAACATTTCAAAAGTTACCACTGACACTGTCAAAATTCCGTACAATAATAGTTTTTATAGATCCTAAACTAGTCTAGTAATCAAATTTTCGGGTACTATTGTAATTTGTTTTCTACGCAAGAATTTAATCAATAATAAATTAGCTATAAACGGAATAGCGAAAAATACTTAAATTCTCTTCATTAGAGTAAGATAATAAACTTCCTGTGATATTACGATGTTTATTGGCACATTCAGTAATTTTATGGCATTGAACTTTAATTTAAGATGAGAATTTATTTCATTCGCTCATTAAATTTTAATGTTTATTGTTTTATTTCATTCGCATTGTAATGAACATTGTTAGAAAGTTTTGCAATAGATAACCATATAAATATATTGATTCAAATGCGATCCTTTTTTGAAGGCTTTTTAAAATCAGGCGTTCATTTATCGTATTTTATACGATTCTCTGAACCATCCAATATTCAACAATTGGCCTCCTTTTTTGTATATTAATGATGGATGTAAATAATTTTGATAAGTATTGTAAATTATTATAATTTCTTATATGAACTTGTATTTATACCTATTATGATCTAATCGATATAAAATGTAATTTTTTTTAAATTTTTGATTCTTGGTGTATATTGCCAAATGTTTATTACTCTACATCTTTCTATGGTTCGATGATTTACATTGTTATTTTATTTTAAGCATGCTCGTAGTTCAATTTCATTCGATTTTGAGATTCTTTTGCTCTTATAATACAAAATTTATATTGTAATAGTGTAATAGTGAGCACCTTCTTGTCCTATGATAGCTCAATAGTAAAAACGATCCTTTTTTTAAATTTGTTTTTTTATTTTTGTTTAAATGTAAAGTATTAATTGTCTAACAAATTATTCTATCAATGGTTTTGTAATGTCGTCAAGGACTAAACTAGATAGCCAGTAATAAAATAAATAATAACTGACATAATTATCAGTTTTTTAGCGCTTAAAAATAAATCCGAGCAAGTCGAAATTTCGAACATCGAAGGTAAATTTAAATGTTTAGAACTTGGGGGCAGTCGGGTTGTCCTTAATTAGCATTTAACATTTAATCTTAGCTAATTTTTAATTTAATTTAATTTTTGTTTTATTTCCTTAGTATTAATTTCCATTTCGAATTTTACGGACCTGATTGTAAACTATGAAACTCTGACATAATATTAGTATATTATTAATATTAATATATATTATTGTATAAAGACTGTAAAATCAAGAAAAATTTTTATTAATTTTTTAGGGATATCATAATCATAATTTGTAACACTAAGCACATCTCAAGATAAGTTGAGTTAATTGACGTCACCTTTATATTATAATATTAATATATTGATTGAAACATATTATATATTGATATATTGATTGAAACATATTGATTTTATCTTAAAATATATACATAAGAATCTTGATTATACGAATCCTAGCAAATATAAACCTAAACACTTAATTTCTACTCTATCTTAATACAATTTATATTAACTTACATAGCCCTATAAATGTTTATAAACCACAAACGTCATTATTCTGTTTTATTTTTTATTTTTTTAAAACTACAGAAAATTCTAACCAAAGAATATATAAAATAAATTCTTTATATTACTTAAATAGATATATTGTTAATTTACAAAAGCAATAAAAAAAAAAGATAACATAGTTTGAACTTGGAGAAAAAAAGTTTATAAAAGTATGCCTGAAATACTTCTCTCTGAAGTTTGTATTTACCGACTGAAGTATCGCCGATAGTATCTCGTTGAATAAAGTAAAGTATAGATCGGAACTGTAAGAGCGCCTCGGTCGGATATTTGCGAAAAATACAAAGTGTCATTAGAGTTCTGGACCAATGGAATCGCTAGAATGTAATAATTTAAGAGCGCATATATATCAACTGAGCCGATTAAAATTGTCAGTTAAACGCATTGTACATTTTACATTTGCAAAATTTTAACAATTTTTCCATCTGTTTTGTTTTTCAACTTTCTTACAGCAGGAGCAGTCGCAAGTTTTACTATGAAAATTTAAAAGCACATATTTTTCGTACGAAATTGCTTGTAAATATTTGGTTTATTATTCGTTTCTCCGAGTCAAGATTTAATTAAAATTAATCACGGCTATTATCTTATTTTAAATGCAGTAATTTTTCGGGGAGCACTGTCAGCCTCTTTGGGCTAGAAGACTGGATGACAGAAAATAACCGGCCGCACCTGTATGCGCTTAAGCTTAAAATCCTCGACCCTCTGGTATTAAAATTTTTACTCATGGATTATTTAAATGTTAAAAGTCCGAGATTATTTTAGAATATCGCGCTATTTATTAAGTCAACAATTTTGATTAAAAAATCTGTTTTATTTGTTAAATTATGAAAATAATCATACTAGAATCTATAACTATTACTCTAAATAAGATTCGTTTCATAAATTGTTCATTCCTAATTAATTATTTTTTAATAAGCATCAGATATATTAAATTATTTAAAAATTATGGGAAGTTTCTTTCTTGAAAATAATGTATTTACAAATGATTAATTTATACTACTTCGTTTCTGATACACCTCTATTATATTATATTTTAAATTGTACTTGCATAACTTAAAAAGAACGTTGGCAAGATTTTCATTTTATAATAATCCGAAGTTTGTCCAGGGATTGTACACAGTATTTGGAATAATTGCCATTAACTAAAATCCACACGCTGCTCTCTCTCTCTCTCTCTCTCTCTCTCCCTAAAGATTCTCTTAATTTTCATTACCATGCCATCTTCGCCTGGCTCCCATGTACCCAGGCCGAAAGGCTGATCCTCGTTAAAACTTATGAAACTGGCTTCGATTCATTAGCGAAACGCGTGCTTATCTACGCAGGAAGGCCGCTCCGCCGAAACAGGATAAGCACCGAATGGATGACCTTAATTTCTCTTTGCTAATTTTGTAATTACGATAATTGTTCAAGCGAGTGTAAGTGCACGGGGCGATCGGTCATCTTCGTACCTGTAGCAGTGGTGTTTACCACCTAGTAACTGTTAACATTTATAAATATCTAACATTTTTTCATATATATATATATAGTAAAATAGTTTTCTATAAAAATTATTTGGCCATAGTTTAACATTCTATCTGAAACGTTGAAAAAGTCTCGAAAGTCTATATTGACAAAGCTGAACATAAATAAACTCAAATAACTGCCTTCCAATTTGTTTTTCAAAGGGAACCCTTAACGTTGTATATAAAGCCTAGCATCCAAACACAATTGAAAATTCAAGAATTTATGCAATTCGACTTACTCTTCGTTTATTAGAAGTTCAGAAGTGGAAACGAAAACGAAAGTTATGTAATAGACGATTGGAAGAAGAGTCCGTATTTCCCTGCTTTATTCGGGCGCAAATTGAAGCTTCAAATGAAACGCCTAATAATTTTAAACTAAAAATCAATGCTGCATGAATAAGCGAGAGACTTGAATAAGTGCTACTGTTAAAGGTCTGCCGGTATGAATTTTAAATTGTATCTTAGCATATAAAATAATAGTGTAATAGAATTTCAAAATTTCAAATCATGACGAAGCAAAAATTCATTAAAATTTCAAGTTCACGGAATCCATGCGAAAATTATTATTTAAATAATATTGACACTTCTAATTATATGATATATGTTTTAGAAAATTGGAATGAAAGGGATTATTGCTGATTGTTTTATACGATTATGAACTGTTGTATAATATTATTCTATTATTTCATATATATTGATGTAATAAAGAAATAATCTGTCGAGTAAAACTTATGTGAGTATTTGTTAAAATCGAAACGGTTTAAAAGCTATAAGAAGTATATCCTTTAAGCTTTACAATATCGATTAACACCGAGCTTGAATCTCGCACTTGGGCGGAATCCCCGTATCCGTGACTCGTCTTTTCTCGCTGCATGGGACAAAATTGAAAAACAATTTGCGATGAATACAGCTCCGCGACTTCGCATATACAGGCACACACATACACTCACACCCACATATATATATTTATTTATTTATTTATTTATTTATTTATTTTGAACGAATTACCTTGACTATCCCGTAATCGATCGTGCAGGTCTTTTAATAGAAAGACACAAGTAAGGTCATACCTTTTTTTTGCTCGGTAATGGTTGCCTGGCATATTGAATCAACGTGATTATACGCGTGATTAACGAAATTGCTTTACAATGTGATTTATTTTAAAATAAAGCAGAACCATTGTAGATTTCCGTGGATCTTTGAGATTCCGTTTGCTGCAAATTACATTCATGTTCCAATTTACTGTAAATTACACTGAAAAACGATTAGTGGAAATAAAAAAAGTATATGATGCCTCTATATAATCCGAAACCGGCTCTATTCTATTCTTGAATCAAAATAGGTGAGAAGAGAGAAAAGAATACACATATTTTTTACAATGTTATTAAAATCAAAATTTTTCAATTAATTTTTTTATTTCTATTTATTTATCTTAAAATTTCTTTTTTTTTTTTAATTTGCAGCGCTGTGTTTAGAGTATTGCTATTGGGGGGTTCAGATTTTGGGGTAACTTTTACATTTAGTTTATTTCTATATGCAATCATTGCAAAAACCATTCAGTCATACGGAAACTTCATTTCGTTATTCATAGTATCGATTTTTATTGATAGCCCGTGCCATAAGCCAATGGGCTTATAACATGGACTCAAACAAGCGTTAACTCGTAAAAACTAAAAGAAAAAGCGTGTTCTATGGACTTTGTTTCCAGCATTATTGAACATCATAAACTTGCAATTCTTTACAAAAATTACCATAAAAAGTTCGATAAAATCGTATTGACTATTGAATTCATCATTATTTCATGGATCACCTGGAAACTAATTGCATTTTTATTTATACAACTTTTCAAGAACATATTGATCATTTGTGGCAGCAAGAACTGTGGGAACGTTTTAATAAAACTTTGTCGTTTAAAAATTGCATAAATTTTATTGGTCGCGAGAGGCATAACTGCATTATTAGCCACCAAATTAAAACACTACGATTCAAATTACAGCATTAAAACCAAAAGAGGGAATAATTTTCACACTGAACAATCGAAAGTTTGAAGCAAATGAAAAAGCCTCGAATGATACTTGCAAATTGTTTTCAGCAATAAAAATGCTGTTAATTTATCGAGTTTCCTCGCATTTCATTATAGCACTTCGTATCATAGGTCATAAAAAGATGTATTCAAATTACTTTGGAAATTTTAGTAATATCCTAGAGGTGGCCGAAATGCGATAACTGCATTGATTGCAAACTTTGTTATTGAATTTATGAATTTAAATTCTTCTATAATTTTATGTATAAAAATATCATTCGTCCGTAAAACTTACATGACCCCGGACAAATACTTAATTTTCAAGAGAAGCAGGCTTATTTTAAACGACACCTACGCAGAATGCACTGTGAATTTCTCACTGAGTAATTTTATAACGATATTATACATCGATATTAGATTTCACAAATAAATGTAATATTTGATGTACTTAGAGCTTTATTATAATTTCTATAAGGTTATGAAAAAAAATCTTGAATATTGGATTACTTATGAAAACTCGCATTTGATTAAATGTAGTTTTTAATTAAATTTTGAATTAAATCGAATTCTGAAATGTAGTATTGAATTTCACATAAATTTTCCATTAATAAATAGAAAATAAGATCATTTTTTTTAAACGAAATAAAAATTGCAATATTATTGAATTAATTAACTTATATGCATACATATTACATAAGTTTCTGAACGTATTTTTATGTAGAATGCATAATATGATATATAATATATAATACACCCTTCATTATAACTATTTAATATAGATAAATATAATGATTAACATTACATTTTTCTAAAAATTGATTAACTGGCAATTTCAATAGCAGACGAAATTCTAGTGATGCAATCAGTGCGATATAAATGGAATTTCGTCTCCAAGGGATTACACGCTTTGATGATACGCTCGCGAGTGCGCCTTAAGCCGTATATATATATATATATACGTGTATAAGAGTGCTGTTCAAATCGATATTAGATTGAAACTTGGCTGGATTCTAAATTAATACTTAATTCGAGGACTAATATTATTATGATTAAATTTAATTTATTTGGAAATGATATGAATATCGAGAAAATTTCTTACCAAAAGTGGACTAATTATTTTTATTAAATTTAAATGTGTATATAGAGGTATTTCCATCGTCCATGTATCTTATCTCCCAGTCTAGAAAGAAACTCTGTCGCTGAATAATTAAGAACTTTTACGTTTAATTTTATATTAGTAAAAATTTTTCTATATTAGTTTGTAAATTCTGTAACTGACTAAATTTATATAGCAATATAATTTTTGTAGTTTACCATCTGAAATTTTGTTAATTAATCGATGATGATGAAAAAAAAACGTTATTTTAACGAAATCAATCGTTGACTTTAAACATTTTTTATAAATTAAATAATAATGTTGTACTCGTTAGTTCCGAATTTCTTGAGAACGACAATTCCGAGACTATAATATGGCGGAACTCTAAACCTGCGTCAGCTCGAAACCTATATCCGAGCAACGAATCCTGTTTATTCGTATATGTGTGTGTATATAAAAATACCGGCAGAAGTAGATGGAATCCTTAATGCTTTAGGATATCAACTAACCTCCCCCGCCCCGTGACCCTGCCTCCATCGGCGAACCGCGAGACGAAAGTACGCTTCCGAACGTCGCGACGCATCGATGCTGCAGCGAGATATGGATGGTACTTCCGGCCAGTAGTCGTATATAGTCCCCGATCTATTTAGAAGCTTTAAAAATAGTTCCACTTTAATAGAGGCGGATGGTAGCTCTCCAATTTGTCAAATATATATATATATATATATATATATATATATATATATATATATATATTGCGGCTGAGACAGTCGATTTTTAACTAGTAGATATATGCGTGTTCGACCGTGTTTTCTTCTATAAGCTGCGCATATGTGTCAGGCCGACAATGAAATCCTTACTTATTCAGATTTATGTAGATTTAAAAAATCTTCGGGAAATAAATATCTATCGCACGGATTAACTGTCAACATTTTTCTCGATAAGTACGTGGATTAATGGGTGGTAGTGGACGTTGTTCAAGAAGCTGGAAACCAGCGTTTGGATGGTTCTAATATCAGTTGTGTTTTATGAAAATATTTTTGTAATGCATAACTGCATAGTCCATACTAATATGATAAATTTATTGATATTCAGAAAATTACGGAGTAATATATAGGATAGTACTGTATAATAACAGCAAAATTATGTACATAGTTCTCCAACTTATAGTAACTTTCCATTAACACATATTCTTTTTTCAACCTAACTTACCTTATCGTGATAGATGTATCAAATATGATTAAAAATATGGATTCCTTTATCTATTACTTAATTAATTATTTATTTCATTACATTAAATAGAAGTTTTGCTATTCCTAAAGTATTATATTACCAAAATAATAATAATATATTATATATAATATTAGCGATTTCATTTTATTTAACTAATAGAAATTTATAAGGAATAAAGTTATATTACAATAAAAAAATTCACTTTAATTTAATTTATTCTTTGATAATTCCTGCAGATTTATATGGTTGCAATTTTTATTTATACACTGATTAATAAGCTAATAATTATAAATATTAATGAGAATAATCTATTGATTTTTTAATCATTTTATTTTTCAACAAATTTACATATTTTACTGTAAATTTCGGAAAACAAATTTTCGTTTGTGAAAAGTTATCAGATCCACTAATTTTATTTCATCCGTTTTTAAATTATGCTTAGATTCTAAAATAGGTTCAGAAGACTTTCAAAGATATTCAATGCATTGAAGAATAAATTAGAATAATATATATTCTATTTTACTTTTACACTAATTTTATACGAATAAATAAGTAGAACTTTTATTGAAGGGTTATAGAAGCAAACGATATAATTAAATTACACATTCCGTTTACTATATTTAATGATTTTCAATTATGGAGAAGAGAATGAAAGTTTATAATGCTCAAAATTTACATCGCGGTTAGTGTATGGTTTACATTTATAATATATGCTAAAATGGTATATTTTAGCATATTTAGCATAATAATTTAACAATTAATATTTATTATACCCATATGTGACAATTTTGAAACATTAAAAAGTATTTCAAATATATACATGAAAAAATTAATTCAGTTTTTAAGTAGAAGAATAATATAATATATTAATACTAAAATTAATATCGATATAAATCTCGCGTAATATTTACGATAAGTCCGTAAATAGTAAAGTCATAGAATATAAACATAAAGCCACCGAAAGAACGAGTAATAAAAGCCCTAATTTTTAGTCCCTTAAAAAAAGGTTCATGATCATGATAGAAGTGTTAGCACTTTAAAGATAGCGATATTCACAAATCTAAGGAAAATAAGGATAATGTATCTATGTCCGAATAATACTCTACTATAGAGTATAACAACTAAACATCGATATTAAGCTATAGAGAAGTAATTAATGAATTAGAACATATATTGTATTACATTTAAGCTTAATTGATAAAAAAGACATTGCTTTTTTGATCGAAATATATACAATTACTTGATCTTCGTTTGAAGTAATTTGCACATAAAATTTAGTTTAAAATAAATTTTTTTTACCAATAACATAATAAATATTCTGTACTTTCAAATCATTTGAAACCGTTGAAAATGTTACGATGATTTAAGGCATTTGAAATCAATTTGAAATATAAAATTGTTTTGACCCGTTCCATATGTTAGTATACAGACTCTCGATTTAATTCAATCTTACGCTGAACTTTCTTATTCAATTATTATATAAAATCATTCGTAAATATTGGTACCTACAAGAAATTCTCACTAAGAAAATAAAAATCGACGAAAATTTTCGAGCCACTAACATATACCAAAATAGAAAATTAACGGATTAACCTTAATTTTAAAACATATATAGAAGAAGGCAAGGAAGTAAATAAGGCCAATTTGACTATTTGACGTCAATTCGGCTTGAAAAACGTGGTGTCTCTCGGCCCGTCGCGCCGTCATCCTATATAACATTTTATTAGAAAACGATTGCATAATGCGATACCAAAATTAATTCGAGGAGTACCGCAGCTTTAGCGATTTATTTCCCCGGGGTGAAGCATCAAGAAATATAGTAGTTAGATACGCGAAAACTAGAGAGACAGTAAGGCAGAGAGAGAGAGAGAGAGAGAGAGAGAGAGAGAGAGAGAGAGAGAGAGAGAGCGAGAAGGCGAGAGGGGGCAGGAGGGGGCTGAGAGGCGGTAGAACGGGAGCGCGGCGCGGAAGAGATCGGCCAGCACGACTAAAAGCGAGAAAGACGGAGAGGCGGGAGAATCGAGGCGTGAAGCAGGGGGAGGAGCCGGCTGCTGCACAGGGGTCCGGCAGCGAATCAGTATTTCCGTCACTGTCGCGCCTTCTGTCTTCGTCGCCTCTATACCTATATCTCAAGCCAGATATGCGCGAGCCCGCGTGTTGGCGGGGCCGCACGCACGACAGGCACGCGCGTATTATATAGGGACCTATAATATACGTGTCTTATCCCCACCGCTGCGCGTGAGAGCCCCCTCCCCCCCCCCCGCCGCCAGAAAAAAAGGAAAAAGTGAAGAGATAGAGAGAGAGAGAGAGAGAGAGAGAGAGAGAGAGAGAGAGAGAGCGAGCGAAAGACGAGAAAGAAAAACACGGAGGAATGCCCGCGGCCACCGAAACCAACGCTAGAGAGCTTGTGGCGCGCGCGGCGAAAGAAGAGACAGACGGACGCACCAGCGCGCGTCCTCCTCACTCGGCACTCCGACCTCCGACACGGGAGGACTTGGCGGGCTCACGGCCTATAGCCTCAGAGAAAGTGAAAGAGAGGGACGCCGTAGGTGTGTTGGTGTCTGTGTGTGTGTGTGTGCGAGTGCGGGTGGGTGTGTGTGTGACGTGCGTGAGTGTGCGGGCGAAGGAAAGTGTCGTCCACCCTATCCCCACCCGTGGGGTGAAGAAAATCGACCGCGATCACTCGGTCGGTCAAGGATCTCTCTTGTGCGTGACATCCGATCGCGGACCGGTAAAGGTGTGTGTGAATTTCTCGATACGTATATATAACTGTACAGAGACTTATGGTGAACATTTATTTACATATGGTGAGCAACAGGGATGGTGAATTTGGGTTTGGAAATTCATCGATGAATCGTTTTGCGTTTATTATAAGCTAACGACGTGTAATCGATTCAGTACATCGAGAGATGTTAGAAGAAGAAATTAATTTAAGCACTAGTGTAGAAATTCAGTAAATGATGTAAAGAAAAAGGTATTTTTTTTACAAATGTCACTGAAAAAGCCCTGATTTAAGACTGAAAAAATTGCCAAAAGTTCCTGATCGTTTCAAATCGAAATGCATCCGGTTTGAATTACTTATAAAGCCAATTGAAGATTGACGACAATCGACTCTTTACAAAGAATTATACAGTAATAGATGAATTATCAATAAATATTGAATCCTCGAACTAGAAATCTCGCCGTCGTTTAAACTTCAATAGCCCTGTGACGAAGGAAATGATGACACTGATGTCGGAGGTCGGAGCTTATTTACAATATGAGCCCCACTACCGAACCGGATATCCGGAACACCACCAGCAACTTTATAATTATCATCAGAATCATCATCATTATCAGGAGGTTCCTAATTATCAGGAAGAGAATCACCGAATTGCCGCGCGGGTTTCCCGACTGCGACATCATCAGCACACTCTTAGTGTATGTTACGTTTTAAAAATACGTATTATCGTTTATTATACGTATTTTGTAAACTTGCTTTTGATTATACATGTCGGTTCTTTAATTTTTTGACTGAAATTAACTTCTCTCATTTGGACTGAATCAAATCGTTTATATTGACCTCATTTTTCTGACCGATTTGTTTCACGTTTTTTATTTTATTAGCTTTCAAAATAATTGCTAATAGTATGCGTAGCGATGTTGATGAGCTTACTATCAGTTTCAAATTCAGAAAAATTATAAAGAGATTGATTTCAAAAGAAAATAATGCGATGGGCTAAAATTAATTTGTTTGAATCAAGAGTGTTAAATTATTAAGCGTTTTTTCGTTAGTTTTATTTATTATTCAATAAGAATGAACGATGATTTGATCGTTAGTGCCAGCTGGAGTTCAAGTCCCGATCCCAGCCGATTAACACGGGGATACCACTGTGACATTCTACACGTAGTTTTTTTAAAGCCACATCGTAGCTATCTATTGATGATAAACATAGATCCTTTGAAGCATATACAGAACGACTTCAAATAGTATATACCAAATAGCAATATATATATATATATATATATATATATATATATATATATATATATATATATGTATGTATGTATGTATATTGACAAAGATCGAGTATTCAATCACCCTAGCAATCGCTGTATAATGTTTCGTATTTATTTCATTGATGATGTTATTGTACATATTGTGTTAAAATTACATATCATAACTTTAATATCGTTAATGTAAATGCCAACAAAAAAGCAAAATATAATCGACACAAATTAACAGATAATACGAAAGTGAAATGGAGTAAAATTTATTTATTAATCAAAAATGGGCATAAATCATCATAATTAATTACTGTTTTCATGATTTCCACAGAGTTTTACTATGCTTCTTAAATTTCAATCTTAAATTTAGCGCGTTTTATTTGTTTTAAATGAATATCGAGTTCAGTAATTTTTTTAATTTTATTTCTATTCTAAGTTTATAAATCTTGACAGTGTAAACTTTATTTTTTGCTTTCGAGTTGTATCCATGTCAATCGGCCCCATTCATTATTATTCCGCTCATCATTGATTTAAAATTGCACGAGATAGATTTAAGTTACCAATATAAGACTATTTTTTCTTCTGCTCTCATTTCATAAAGTATTATATCAATCCGTTTATATGTCGACCCAATCAAGGCTCATATAAAAATCGCCCTTCGCCTGTCTTTTACCGCACTCAGCTCTACTTCCATAATATATATGTATATATTTATAATGGCCCTTAAAAAGTCAAGTTTAACTTTTCACCTCCCTCGACAGCAGCGCTCGCGACATCGACGCTATCAAGAGGAGCAGCTGCAGCAGCAGCAGCAGCACCATCAGGATGCCCATCGTCAGCCGATGGTCCACCAGAATCAGCAGCAAAATCCCCTTCTATCGAGCGGCGTACCGATGACGGCCGACTGCTACCTGACGGGCGTCAGGCTCACGGGGGAGTCTTCGCCCCCGGGCGGCGTTCCCAGAGTCAACGTCTCCGAGGATTCGCGCCGTGGCGTCGGAGAAGGGGCCGACTCGCCGCCGACGCATTATCGGACGGATCTCATTGGGTTAGCGTCGGAGAATCGACTTTATTGCCAATACTATTTTGTATTTTCTTCGCGCGCGCGCGCCCGCGTGTCTATGTGTTTTTTTCCGGGATTGCATCAATGGCCGAATTAAATCTGACGCGCTGCACCCGAACAACCGATCGATTTGAATGTCGACAGGGGGGGGAGGGCTTTTAAGCCACCCTCTCTCTTTTGCGCTCGTATACTTTGTGCAAAAATAAAGAAAAAAGAAGTTCTGAATTTTGTTTGATTTTTCCCGTGAACTTGTATTATGCGAACATGAGAGAACCTTTTGGGTTAAAGACGGACGAAATTATGTTTTCTTCTTTTTATTATTCCCTTCGATAAATTTTTACCGTTGCGGAGGAAGTTTCTTGTTATTGCACACTTATGCAGACTGTGCACAAATATTGAAACTAAAATGTAATTCTCATCCATTTATATTTATTGATAATGTAATTTAACATAGACTAAGGTGAATTATCCAATAGAATTCATCTATTAATAAGCGGAAGGATTATAAACTATTTAAAAAAATCTATCAATACATGCAGATTATTTCACGTCCATAAATTTGATTATTACCATATCCATACATAAGTAACGGAAACTTTAGTTTATCAACGGGTCACATAATAATTATTAAGTAATCAATTTGTTTAATAGAACATGAAAAATTTTTTTTTCAAACACGATAAATCAATTACTCAATAATTATGTTTAATAAATTCAATCCGTTTACCAGTTTTTATAATTTCCATGACATTGAATATTCTAAAGCTAGATATACGTGATTGTAATAATAGTCAGAATAATAAATAATCGAAAATAAACAACAAAGAAAAACGTAAAGAAATCTAATATTTTCTACATTCTGTACGAAATATCTGTCAGACGACGAGGAAGCTTTCATATGTTGTTAATTGGGCCACAAAATTGATTTTCAGTTTATAGAGCCGCTGAAATTGAATTCTAAGCTAAATTTCCGGAACTCAATGTCACAGATAACATACATATTTATTACAATATTTTAGTATACAACTTTTAAGCACATACGGTTTCACCGAATATTTTTTGCGGAATTTTTATTTTTTTAATAACAAAAAGAAAACAATAATCGTCCTTTGAAAAATAAGAATACAAACAGATAGAGTTCTATTGTATCAATATACATGATACATGGCGTTTATGAACGCCTTTAGCAAGTTTTTAATATATTCCGCTGCAGGAACAATATTATTATGAGTACAATTTTTAATTCTAATATTATCATGAGTAAAAAATTGATTATCTTTCCACAAAAAATGATTAGCTTGATTATACTACCTCTTCAGTAAAAGTTTGATGCCATTTACCAGTGATTATTTTGTCTTACTCCTTATCTGTAGAATATTTCAAAATTAACTGAAAATTCGTAAATTAATTACTGAATTGCCCGGTATTCAATTTTAGCCAATATGTTCGGCCAAAAGTGTACACATTGAATACAGACTTTTGAATGAATTCATGAAAACGGCGAGCTGAGCTGCGCGTTTCGAACATTAAAATCTCTTTGTAAAATTCAATTCGCTCGTAAATGATCGATTTTGAAAAGATTGAAATCCATTGATGGCATAAAAGTGGAGACTGACTCCACAGGAGTATTTACAAAATGTTAATATTTGTCCAATTCATATACTGCAACAGCTGTACTTGTATGAAATCAATTTATATTCAAGTATTCTATATGATTAGTCTAATATATTATTAGTATATTAGTTAAATATATAAAAAACTCAGAATGGAAAAAGATATTTTTAAAAATTAGTTAGCCAAATAATAATACATGGAAATTTTATCTTATGAACAATATATTGAATCCAAAACAAGTTTCTAATAATGTTTTTGTCGACCATATATTCCATAAAAATATGTTTATTATTTCGCAATTTGACTTGTACAAAGTAATCATAAATTAAAAAGAAATATTAGAATAATACTCAATACCGAGGATATATATCATTCTTTATTTCACTAGGTAAAAATAATTCTAAATATAAATAAAATAAATAATCCATCCAGCCTCGTGTGTATGTAATATAAACACAAATTTAATAAATTTTCGCTCCCTCTCCTTCCGCTACTTCGCAAATAATCCAGCCCAACGCGGTCGCGCCACCTGGCCTCGGAGTCGGACCCGGAGGACGACGACTCCGCCGCCGCCGCCGCCGCCGTCGACGACGACGAGGCCGACTACGACGACGACGAGTCGTCCGTATTGTCGACCGACGCCTCGGCGGCCAGTAGCGCCTGCGGCCTCGAGTCCCCGTGCCCGGCCGCGACCTCGGCCGGCGCCGCCCCACCTGGCGAGCGTCACGTGCCCCACCCCGTGCACGCCCTCGAGCCGGCCAGGGGAGCGGGCGGCGTCGTTGCTCGCGGGACGCAGCAGCAGCAGCAGCACCAGCAGGATCATCAGCATCATCACCAGCCGCCGCGGGCCTGCCTCCTGTGGGCGTGCAAGGCCTGCAAAAAGAAGAGCGCGACCGTCGACCGGAGAAAGGCAGCCACTCTGAGGGAGAGACGCAGGCTGCGCAAGGTGAGCGTTATGTATATGTGTATATATAGTAGTGAAACCAGGTGGATTCGCACAATCGCCCCCTCCTCTAGCCCCTTTCCATGATTCCCGGTCTTCGGGAGCAATTATCGCTCTAGTTTATTGGACTAGTCGGTGCGCGGGTGCGCTTATAGCTTTGGAGCGCGGTGCCCGCTATATATATATATAGTTCGATTTGCGGATAACGAAGTGGTGCAGATCAATAATACATAAGTGCATATCGATTGGCATGCCTTTTTCGGTTAATACAATTATAATGCGGGGTGAGACGAAGCCAAGGCAGATCACTGTGGAAAGTGGAGACGGGCACGAATTCGTTAAAGTCGATTGTATTTTTTCGAATATACATTACGCTAGTTGAATTAATTCCAACAGTTACACATAAAATATTAGATATAAATTGCATATGTACATAGTTATAAATAGTATACAGTATAATAATATAGGATGAAGAAATATAAGGTAAACATACGAGTAGAGTTAACTGTATATTGTTTGGATAAACTGTACTTCGATAAGCCGGAATGTTCAATGGTTAGGGATATATGCAAAAATAATGGCCGAAGTACTAAAAATCAAACAAT
The DNA here is from genome assembly GCA_018907035.1 of Sycobia sp. Sy_11. Classification (NCBI taxonomy): domain Eukaryota; kingdom Metazoa; phylum Arthropoda; class Insecta; order Hymenoptera; family Epichrysomallidae; genus Sycobia; species Sycobia sp. Sy_11. The sequence continues at coordinate 1,715,232 of JACCIC010000042.1, forward strand.
GATCAATAAATCATAATTGTCATAATTAACAATCGTGTATTTCTTATTAATGTTATTATTATTATTAATATTATGTATGATTATTAATTTTAAAAAATAATTCTAGTGTTCATACTTATAATGTAAGGACATCATATATGTGTATACCAGAATTGGCTATATTTGAAACTTTTATTTTAACATACAGTTTTAATTGTCAAATACTGTATATAAAAGTATTGACATACAAGAAAGAAATGATTATTAAATAAAATATTGTATATATATAATATTCAATTACGTTGAGAGTGTTTTTTGGTCGTATAATAGGATATGAATTTTCTATAAGCAATTATTATCGTTTGTTTTTCAAGATGAATAGAGTACACGATGTTTTCTTTAATTATATATTTTGTAAGTAAAAGTATTTCTTTGAATGAATTTTGATCAATTTATAAGCTTATAATTATCATTACTTAATGATTTAAATTGTTTAAATCTTGTATGGAAATTTTTTCTTCGTTTAAATTTCAAATAATATTTTTAATTTATTTTACCTATTATTATATATTTTAGATTTTTAATCATTGATCTTTTCTTTATATATTTATTTACCAATTCTAATATTTTTATAGAACGGATTTCAATTTAGAAGAGAAAATTCATAATACCGAGTTCGTGCCATCGATCAAATTCAATCGATCCCTCGCCCGATATGTATTTCCCATTGAAACTGAAAGTTATCCGAGCGAATTGATTTTCCTTTATTTTTCTCTTCCGTTCGCTTTTTAAGGTAAACGAAGCGTTCGAGGTGCTGAAGAGACGGACGAGCGATAACCCAAATCAGCGCCTGCCAAAGGTCGAGATTCTGCGCAACGCGATAGACTACATCGAGAGCCTCGAGGCCGTGCTGCAGGGCAATAGGGCGGCCAACTCGCAAAAGCGCGCCTCCATGGAAAGCATGGTAAGTTGTGATATATATATATATATATATATATATATATATATATATATATATATATATATATATATATAGAAATACATATATAAACACGAAAAAATCTCAAGCGTTATATTTATTTAACCCTTAGAGTGCCAGGATTTTAGAGATTTTTAATACGTATTGTTTGCATGAAAAAGTGAGCATAGGATGATTTGAGAAGCCAAATTGAGACTAAATGTTTGCGAGTCGGAGCATGACGCATATGTGCGTCATGCCGGTCCGGAACGATAACGCCCATGTTTAATTTTTCATATTTGAAAAAAAATTTTCTATACGCATGGAAAAGTATATATATATATGGGTTTATAATATATATGGGTTTCTTCGATCGCTCTTTATGATTCTTAAGTCAAAATTGAAAAATTGAATTATTATTATTATTTATTGCTAATTATTTTCACACCTATCCATCATTCTTAATCATTATTCGTTATAAAATAGGTGTTTTAGAATGGTTGATTTTTTGACGCATATATGCGTCATACCGGTACTCTAAGGGTTAACATTGTAAGGCTGCGCCAAATAATCAGACGTTAAACGAGGAAATTTCATCGGTCACGATATTCGGAGCCAGCGCGCGAATTGGGCGGCGCGATAATGATCAAATGCGCGCGAGAAGCGTACGGCTAACGAGACGCAAAGTGCTTTATCGGTGCATTATTTCCTTTCTGTAAATAACGAGGGAATGAGCATTTTGGATTACGCTGCGAAAAATTTAATTCACACCCGTGTGAAATTTAAAGCTATATCGATGAAGAATTAATTATACATCTATATATAGGCATATTACATTTGTGTTTTCATGAACGACTTTGATTATTATAAGAATAATCGTCGATCTCGTTTAACGAAGGCTTATAATGGGGATCTAGTGACGATTAAAGTGATATCGGATTGAGTAAATTTTTCACGTATATAATCACACATTTGTCATACAGTATAGTTTATATTACTAATAATATAGACTTGAGTATGTATACAAATATACATATACATGAATATTTATTAATTGCTTCATATTTTCCGTTTCGTTGCGATACCAAATCGCGGTTCACGAAATAAAACCTCACTTCGTTGCATTTCGACTCGTCCTGAAGAGGGGCTAAAATTAAATTTTTAACAATTTATTCGAGGCATTATTTAACACTGACCCAGTTATTGAGCTCATACACGCGTATTTTTTCGCACAGCGTTCTTTTAAAAATACTCCTCTCTCTCTCTCTCCCACCTCTCTTTCTCTATCTCTGTATAAAAGTTCCAATATGCCCTGCTACACGTCGACATTGATCAAATACTCTAACGATTCTCTACATTATATTCACTAAGATTAAGAGTGTTTAAGATTAGCAACATGGACATTCCCTGTTCTCGATGTATAGATAAGGAGGCTAATTTATATTGGCTATCTTTGCATTTTCATCAGCTCATAATAGTATATTAGTATTTATTTTTAATTAATGGAAATATCTATGTCTTCTATAACAATGATAAAATTCTATTGATTAGTTTCATATGATAAAGGATATCGACAATTTTTCTAGAATGAGTTCGAAATAAATAATTTTCACATTGTATTTCCTACATTTCAAAATAAATCAATATTATCTTATAAATGTGTGAATCAATAAGAAGTTAATAAAATTTTTCTTACAAATTATATAATATATACTGAATATGATGACAAGTACACCATAATATATTTCAATCCATCCGAGATGATCTCGATTCGTCTAATCTATCTAAATCAGCAAAAAATATATCGCGAGAGCACGAAGCGATATATATATATATATATATATATATATATATATATATATATATATGTAGGAGTAAATTATACTTTGCAACCCTAAACGTCGTTCTGTCTCGTATTTGCAATGAAACACACGCGTAGAACCGTCTAGTTTATACTCCACTTAACGTCCAAACCGTAATATCTTCTTCACCAGCATCTCTCTTTCGTCCTTGTTTCTTGACACCCCTTTCCCATTCTATACATCTCTCTCTCTCTCTCTCTCTCTCTCTCTCTCTCTCTCTCTATCTCTCTCATTTACTCCCACTCTCCCTTGCACACTCTTTCGATGAAAGTGATGCACACCGCACGTGCTCGGCACGTGGTAGCGATTTTTGTTGTTGACTTTTTTAACTCCGTGCCCGCGTATATTATTTTCTTTTCGCTTGCCCTCCGCCTCTTTTTGCTTCACTTTTATCCTGTTTTTTTTTCTGCACACACGGTTTTGCGGGCGCACGAGACCGATGCGTAGACGTATTACTCTTGTGCAAGGTCATGCGGTCTCGTGCACACACACACACACACACACACACACACACACACACACACATATATATATATATATATATAGTGTAAAAATAATTGTTACAATCCGCTCTTTGCGAATAATTTAATAGGCTTAATGCGTACATCGAACATTGCCACAGAGAGTTAAGATATATATATATATATATATATATATATATATATATATATATATATATATATATATAAATCTTTATATAGATTCAAATATATAATTTGAAAATTTCGTTGTAAAATATACAATTCAAAAATTCTTTTAGTGAAAAGAAAAAGGTATTTGAAATGGCACATTTTGCCTGCAACATTTTTTTGATCTTCATTTTTTTCGATAACTCAAAATATTAGGTATCTACAAGAAAAATGTTTCTTTCAATAATGATCGTAGAATAATTGTATTAGTATCATTTCCTAATGGGTATAATATTTTATATATATTAATGCATATTTATAAAATTATTTATCATCGTTGTACGAATCTGCCATAAAATTAGTTTATAAATCATGTTTAAGATTATTTAATGTTTAATTGCTTCAATAGCAAAAAAGTTGTTCAAGAACAAACAATTTTTTTACTTAATTCAGATGAAGATTTACTAATTACAAAAGTTTATTTTGGCATCGTGATTACAAATTTCCATATTCATGAAAAGCTAAAAATGCTTGCAGAAAGTATGATCGAAAAGTTGAATAACAATCGTAAAGGAACATCATTTACCAAAACCCTGATTGAGACACTATGCTTACGCTATAAATCTAGTATATATGAAATAAATATCAAGATCAATCATCTTTTACAAGTAAAAAATGCCATTACAGAAATTTGAATATTAAAATGGCATTTTTAGTTGTTTTCTTAAATAAGAGTTTTAAATTTAAATAGAAATATAATAAGTAAAAAATTTGTTCTGCAATACTGAAATAGAAAAAATGATTCTACAAACGAATTTTAATGAAAAACTGAAAAGTGTTGTAATTATAAATAAAAAGGCAACGTACTTTTATAATTCAAATTTAGTTTAAAAAAAGCAAGTAGTAATTAATTAACCGTTTTTTTGCGTATCATAATGACCTAATTATATTGTCTGTAAATTTGACGGAACTGGGGGAAGTAATTCGCACATGATTATATATATATATATATATATATATATATATATATATATATATATTTATCTAAGCTAACAGTTGTCAGATACAGGGTCCAACAAGCCAGACTCTTCTCAAAAATGCGAATAAAAAATCATATTCAACATTCCCGGTAAAACCTCCAACTTACTGTCAGTCTATTCCTCTTCAGCATCCCTCTTTACCGTTCCATTCGCCTGCTTCACATATATATATATATATATATATATATACATATCGTACCATATTTGCTTATCGTATCCGAGAGCCAGCGTGGAAAATCCATCCCTGCCGCACCGTGCGCACTGCCCGCCCTCCCCGTCAAGAGCTGCATCAACCGCGCACACGCGTTGTTACCATTCTATATATATATATATATATATATATATATATATATGCACACAACACTACCCCCCGGGCGGGGAACAATGCGCGAATCCGGTGTGTACGGAATATATCGAGGAGAAAAGTAAACGTACGGGCCTGTTTCTGTATATGCGCTTTCCTGTGACCTCGAGTGCATACGTATATATAACTATATAAATACTCTTCCACCGGACGAATGCGGTATATATGCTATTGGCACAGCGGGCGCGCGCACTATCGTGATCTGACACAGAAACGGCCGACGTCGCGGCGGCGCGAGTGATGGGAAAAATTGTATATATATTGGTTATATTCGTATATATATATATATATATATATATATATATATATATATATACATATATATGCAAGAAAGAGTCGAAAGTTCTCGAGAATATAGCGCGATATATATATATATATATATATATATATATATATATAACATAGTTATATATAGTTATACCTGAAAAGACAGCTTGGGACTTGTGGTTTGTGCGAATTTTTCTTTCCTCTTGGAATAGTTTCGTGCTTCTTTGAATGTGAGTCAGTATTCAAGTCTTAGTTCTTGCTATTTCTTCCCTTTTTCACAGCTGCTCAGTTATTCCACCTCTGTAAAAATACATCCATTCTTTCTGTTCCATAAAATATTTGAAAAGTATAAAGTCAGCAAAAAATTAATGAATAGAAATATATTTTTTGTTTCATCTCTGTTAGCATAATAGGAGACAAACTTATTTGTTTGAAGTAACAAATAATTTTAAAGGAGAAAAGAGGAACAATGAATATTTTAATAACCCTTTCGGATTTGGAGCAATATAATTTTCAGTCGATACAAAATAAATTTCAGATTAGAAGTGGACGAAGATCTGTAAAAATTTCACTTGTGGGTATTAAAGATAACTCAGCAACTTTTCTTTTTTATTCATCTATATCTACTTATTACTTATGCACGCAACGGTTTTAAAAACAACGTAAAAACTTATACGATATACCGTACTTCCGAATCAAATTTGATGAAAATTCCGCTATTACTAAATTACTAAATCTATTTGACAATGTTGATGCAATTATTTTGTAATGATTTTTGTGCAAAAACAATTTTTATTTTACATGAAGTGTTGTAATCGTTATCGACCGATGGTTACGAAATCATTAAAAATCTTTTAGACGTTGTTTAGAAAGTTAAATCGATTAAAGAGCTGAAAAGTTGACTGGGATAAAACATTCAGTGACACTCGCGACGTCGTAAAAACTTTTTCTAGTGCTCAATTTTCTATCCTCTCTGTTAGAGATGATAAGATTGATTAAGCAAAGAAAATTTTGCTCGAAAATCGTCGTTTTGTTGATGAAACTTAATATTTTTTAAAAATATGACAAACTAAAAAGACGTCGCAAATGTGATATTTACGAACGTAGGAGTGATCCTATATTCATAAAAAACATACTGATCAAACTTGGGTTTATAAGTCTAGCGTGGAAATTATTCCACAATCTCTATAATGCGAAAATAGACAAAACCACACCCAAGTCAGTTGAAAATCAAAATAATGCTGATCGTTTTTATCGATTGACTTGGTGCGATTGGTACTTCAATAATTCGTTACAAAAGCCTCAAACAGTTGAGGAGCCATACTACACAGTCGCTTTTTCTATGATTTTTTTAAAAAAATTCCGCCTAGATTATTTTATAAATGCATTTTAGCGTTTCGACCCGATTGCGACTGAATTTTTGGCCAATCGCGGAGCGAGCAACATGGCTCGACAACGTACGCGCCCGATTTGGCTTCCACTGGCCCTTTCCTATTTGCCGAGCTGAAATCAATATGCGCACCGGAGAAAATGCAACTCTCCTGGCTATAAAAGTAAATTCGTCGCAGGAATTTAAGTCCACCCCTGCCAAGATCTTTAGGGACGACCATTCGAAGAAGGGGCGATTGCAAAGAAAAGCTACGAATGGCTACAATCGGAAGTGGAGTGGTGGAACAGAAGATAAAATGGAACTTTCAGAAACTTATGGAAAATGAAATTAATCGCTACCATGCATGTACTTATGTCAAAAGAGCACTTTTTTTTTTAACGGAGAAAATAATATGATTTGTATCTGGTAGTTTTTCTTCAATCAATCGTGATTGAATTTTCGGAACGCTAACAATACGAACTAATAAACCCCAACGAGTCATTAATGGGCGCGGTAGCGTTTGGTCGAAACGACAATGCGCACGATACACTGGTCCACCCCTTCAACTACGATAATAATATGCAAATGAAATAATACTCAAATTCGACGATCGATGTCGCATGGCTCTCTCTCACTCCCCCCCCCTCTCTCTCTCTCTCTCTCTCTCTCTCTCTCTCTCTCTTACCCTGACAGCTTGACATATATATGTATATGTAAGTGGTAACAAGAAGCCAACGTGGACTTCGTAACGATTCTCGTTACATATATACATTAGTCCCCCGTGTCTTTCGGCGAATCTTTCTCCTCCCCAACTCCCGCCCGCCGTCGCCACTCGACGATCTGATCTACCTCGCACCGTTATATATATGTATAACGCATCATAACAATTCCGTGCGCCCGGAGCGCTTGCGCGTCTTCGCGAGCGCATATATATATATATATTATTCGAGACGGACTACCGCGTCGCCGGGAGTGTTATATGGCCGATGCTCGACGATGCGCCCGCCGGGCCGGGCCGCCCGCCGCGTGCGAGCTTTCGCGCGCCGAGAATAGAGCCCGGCCGCGCGCATTATACGCGCCTCTCCGTCTCCCTCTCCTATTCGTTTCGTTACAATCTGAGGTACGCGCGCTGCTTCGTTTGCCTCCCCCCTCTCGCCTCTCTCTCTCTCTCTCTCTCTCTCTCTCTCTGTCTCTCTCGTTGGCTTTATCTAGGGTATTATAAATGTATACGCGGCGGCACCCTAATCCCTGCATATACTCGGTGTATAGACGTCGAGGGGGGGCACTTTTGGGATAGAAGAGATATGTGGATAGAATTAACAAGAGAGAGTGTGAGAGAGAGAGAGAGAGAGAGAGAGAGAGAAATAGGTAGAATATTTCTGGCGTCTCGACATTCTGTGATACGTATTTTTGATACAAATTTTGGTTGAGTATTACCGTAACTTAGGTCGGATGAGGTAGTTTATGGTTTTAGTTGAACAGTAAATCGATGCGCCGTTACAATCGAAATCGACTTTTTACGTATATTTTGAAAAATGTTTTTTCCCAATTCTACAACGGACTGATTACCAGAGCAGATGACACGATTTGATAAAATCTTATTTTTGCACCTACATGCCATGGAAATGGATTGAATTCCGTTTGGTCTGGAAATTTATCGCTTGATCCAGGTATTTGGGTAATTGCGTGCCCGTGTCTAAAGATAACCGGCGTGGGCTAAGCATGGCAGGAATTACAATCGTGCAGGATCATCTTTCAATCAACGTCATAATAAATATCGAACTAATTCATAAGTCAATTTTGATTCTACGGTAATTAAGTTTTACAAAATGTATTGATATGTTTCGGTACAATGGAAGTCGAAGCATTATCGATTCGTAATTCACTTTTGAATTGCGGACGGTAAAATACATTTTACACGATTCGTTCGAAATCATTATATTAAAATTGTATGAATTGTGCTTTGAATTATTGCCACATTCCATCATAGTCCACTAATTTATGTCGTGGTACATCGTTCATGGAAGTAAAATTTGGAAAAAAAGGATCATCGATGCGATAGATTTTTATTTTGAAGAATTGACAATCAGATATGCGCGAAGCTAAAGTAATATCAGCGCAAAATTTTAACTAGGGCAGTCGGTAACTTTTCCTTGAGAGAGCTATAAATTGTCACCTTTTTTACCATCGCTCTTAAGGCGAAGATATAACGAGGACGATATAACATCGTCGAAAGTAGTAATTTGAAACAACGTAGAATATCATCCTGAGAGAAACCTTCTACGTAACAGTGTAATATATTTCAGTTTTCCCGTAGTTCAAAGAACAGCAAATGCCAAATAGACGGTCGACCTGAAAAGATATTAAATTTGAAAGTTGCTTACTATCTAATCGTCAACTTCAGTCGAAAACTCGACTTCAACTTGATCAGGTGGCGTTTACATGCGAAAATAGACCGTTGAATCGGATGTACACATTGAAACATCATCAGAGAAGTAAAATTAGAAATACGTACTAATTTTGTCTTCATTGTAAATACGGATATTTCTTTATTCATTTACCTTATATGAATTTGTAGATTTTTCGGGTTATATGTAATAAAAGAATTATTGAACAAATAGAACCCGATTTTATTCAATTAATGGGTGGTCGAACTTTTAACAGATTATAAAGACTGCTTATGGTCTTTGTACATAAATTCTGCACCCAATACATGCATAATACATGTATATTTAAACGAGTTGAAACTAAGTTTTTGCATCAGTTAGAAAATAAAATAATTCACGATTATTTCGCATCTCTTTCGAAACAATTGTTCGTTTGAACAAATATTTTACAAGACGACTTCTTGCATGGACCTATTCATTCTTGTCGGGATTGCGCGCTAAAATATATCCGATTAAAACAAGTTTCTGGAGGAAACCATATAACCTCATACATCTATATGCATAATTGATAAGAGGGGAGCTTTGAGCACACGCGCGAGATGCAACCACCTACGGGCTCGGCGCATCTTAAAACGCGAATTTCGTATTCTGGCATCGGTCTGGGGGCGTGGGCGATAACTTTTTTTTTTGCACTACCCTTCCACCCTGTGAAATTCTTTGCATTTTTATGCGCAATCTAGGCGAGCCGCGGGTATCGCGACCGCTCGTCGCGAGGCGGCCAAGTTCCGTTTCTCCATGCGAAAGTTTTCGCATTTTCTCGAAATACTGGCAAACATGCTTTACTAATTCCTGAATTAAATATCGCTTCGAGCTTTGCATACACTATGCATCACAAAGGATTTGCGTAAAATTCGCTTGTAAAATCTTCTATTCCATAGCGTGTCATGCAAGTTAAATTTATACCGTTAGCATTTTATCGCCTATACTTTTAACAGCTATGAGAATTTCAATGAAATTGCTTTCGTTTGTGACTTAAAGATATTTATTATTACTTTATTTTATTCGATTATCTATTTTCTATTTTTCAAATAAAATAGTAATACAGCTGACATGTGTAAATGTTGAAATTAATTATAAAAATTAAAAAGGTTATTTCTTTATGATTTAGAGAACATTAAAGACTGTATGAAATAATTAATGTCACTTTTGCATCTTTCACGTATCCTTCGATCCAAATCCTTAAATTTCTAAAAAAAAGGATTTATTGAAAGATGATTATTCGTAAACGTTAATTCTTTTAGCGTCAAAAACACTTATCTTTGCTATATATCAAATGCTACAAAATGCTTTAGATCTCTCCCTTTATTGGTCTTCAACGCATACAAAGCTTCCTCTTGGATAAACCTCGTCGATACCCTGCGTGCTTCCTACCCTGCTACTGCACTGAACTCCTCCTCTAAACGGTCCGAAGTGCATCTATATGTATATATACGATATATGCAAATAGCAGGAATAAAAAGAGTACAGCCTATCGTTCGCGGTATGCGCCGCGCCGCGGAAGTCGCTCGATGGCTCTCGACAGCCAGTCGCTACGGCGCGAGAGTCGATGAGAAGCATCCCCGACACTCGATCTGGGTGAGTGCGTGCTTGCCTGCGTGCGCGCGCGCGCCCGCCCGCCCGCCCGCCTCTATGCCGCTCGCGAACAATTCCGCTTTCAGCGTAACGGCGGAGCCGTATAATACGAGAGCTTTCGCACGGGCGAAGGGCGGTGGAGGGCGAGAGCAGCGCAACGCCGCCGCGCCGAAGGCAGTGACCTGGATTCTTGACCTTCGACCGCGTATGCACGCGGAATTACGTTACAGCGCCCCGGCGCGATTCGAGGGCACGCGCGGCCCCCGTCTTCCGTATGCGTCGCCGCGAGCGTATAATAATAAAGTTATGGAGTATGAGAAGTCGATATACGGGGCGCTCGCTTGGTGCACCTAACTATATAGTAGCGCCCTATATGGAGTGGCAAAAATGAGAACTTCGCGAGAACAAGCGCGGAGTATTTGTGATTTTCATGCGATTTAGTACAAATTGGATGTTACAGTGAGGAAACGATATTTGAAAGAGTTACTCACGACATGATAGTTTTTGAGTCAAAATATTAATTGCATAAAAAATGGTTATCAATCAAATCACTTATATACTACGTAGAGATATTCTTGATCAAACAGACACTCTGTGAAATTCTTAAGTCAAGGAAATACATAAAATTAAGTACGAATAAAATTTTTCTTCCTATTCGGTCTATACACAGTCTAGTAACACGTCAAGGTCAAGTAGTGGGGAGCAAAGGCATAGGTTCTTCTTATATATCTGCGATTGTGGTTATTGTATACGTACATAGTGTTTTAAAAGAGAGATATATACCGCTATCCGATTCTATCTGTTCCTAGTGCGTGTACGGTTCGGGATAAGCGTTTGTCATCTTTGTTCCATGGTGTAAATGTGTCCATGATGAAACGTCGAAGTGTTTAGCAAACAAGCTCAGCTAGAACATTAATAATGTTTGCTCTCCCTTTTATTAGAGATCATCAAATGAATTCATGCTAAATCCTAATTCTTCCTTTATACACTAAACATTAATTTTCTTGACCTCGAATTAATAATTTGTGTCATGTTTGGATATTTGTAGAATTTATACGCACCATCCGGTCTACCGGAGGATGCGTTTATTAAGTTTTTCCAGTACCAGATAGTTCCCCTTGATAGAAGATGTCTCGTGAGAGATATAGGTCCACCGATAATGGCTAGTTCGGAGGTGTAATCTAGGATAGGTATCTATTGCATGCTAATAATGCACTGTAACGAAGGCTCAAAAATACTGCCTCTATACTCTTGAAAATAGATAGTGGGTTTTCATAAATTCATATTTTGTTTACCTTGAAGACTAGTTTCTCAGAGGTATAGTTCTAGGCAATAGGGCATCAGCCCAATAAGCTGGTTGCATAATCGAGCCATTATTCAACGAAAAGAAACGAAACCTCATCTCACCGGTAATGCGTTCTTTGCCCACTACGGGCGCTTCGATACTTTCGTTTATCCCCTAAAACGGCATGCGGTGAGCGATAATTTTTTGAATATATAGTACTCGCTACATAATGCGCGCAGCACGTATAACTTCCTATCCATGCTATCTGTACAATGGTACAATTCTGGCGTACACTAACCACAAAATTTCACAAAGTTTAAATTCACGACCAAAGTACACAACTACTTTGGCGTCTACTTTAATGACTACTGGGTCGATGTAGTATTTTTTCCTAAACGAGTTTCTAGCTGTAAACTCAGCTTGGATATATTATTTTGTAGTATAAAGTCTGGACATTTTTGAATTATAAAATACTATTTTTTACTCATAATTTTATAAATAAGCTGTACAAAAGATTTTCACAACAATACGCAGTACATGAAATTTTACACTTACATACTTATTTAGAGAATAAAATGCTACGTTTTAAACAGTTTGTTTTATTCCTTAAATATGAGAATGCAGAATTACATAATTTTACTTTCTGAATATTAGTGTATAAAACTGTATTTTACGCACTCTGTTTTAAACATTAACCTATGCAATGTGGGTGTACTATTAGTAACCTTTTAATATTTGTCGTAACCTTGGCCGATCCCCAAATATACTACTATCCGCAAGCAAGTATACTATTAGAAAAAGTCAAAGATTGTATACATATATTTTCTTATATAAAAATTAATTAAAATGATAAAGATTCTAATAATAAAACTTCGACAACCTATTCTAATCTTTCGAAATTAACAATGAAATAAACGGCGTATCTTTCGCAATAATTCTTTAGACTATCGGGATTGTCGAAAAGCTCACCTTCACATTGTACTCGTGTGTGCGGGCGCCGCGCACCTTCTCGTATACTTACGACTTCGCCCCTTCGTACGTCAGCTCGATTACACGTGCGCGATAAAGTTTTATCACTACCATAATTCTCGACCGAATTATAGATATGCGCATACGGTCGTCGGTGCTCTGTTTCTTTATGAAAATGAGACGATAAATTCGTCGATGTGCGGGAAGTCCGCGTTGCGGGTGCTGCAGGCGCATCGGTGGCTTGGCTTTTTGTTTACTGCATCCCTTCTCGGCTCCCCTCGCTAGTTAATCTTTCCGATCCCACTAGGCTTCATGACCCAATAGTGCATATGAGAAACTTAAAACTATTTTTCTTCGACTCTTCATCTGTTTTCTTTATCGCCCACGGATGACAAGAGAATGTGCATATTAGAATTGATTAGATCGATGCAAAATCTCCTGTTCAACCATGGAATCGCGAACTCTAATATCGTTCCAAAGTTCGCGTTCGCAATGTCTTGTTTGATTGCTCGGTTAGTGGTCTCTTACGGCTCCTCGTAAAAGGCACATGTTTTCATACCAGTGCGTAGTACTATATATATATATATATATGTATGCATATGCGCGTCTATATATATAATGTAGTTTAGTGGATGAGGTAAAAAGCTTTATTGCCGCAAGTATATAATTCGTATTACGTAAGATATACACTGTAAAGCGGAGCCGTAACATTTTCCATTGTCCGCAAGCGCGAAAATGTATTTGAGACGGAGCGCTTCTTTTGTTGTCACAGTAGGACGAATTTTAAGTGCTCAGTAGAACATACAAAGGGACTTTATAGTATACATTGTACATACGAAGCGAATTTATTACGCGGAAATAGTGCATCAGTTTGAATGAAAACTCGGCATAGATTGTTTAATTACTGTATGTGTATGTCTATATATCACTCTATCATTTCAGTAAATTTTTATAAAGAGACGAGGAAATGCATTGATGTCTGCTCGATATTTCTATGTATACGCGCCAGCGCGCACACGCATGCAGATATATCATCGGCCCTGAGAGGATGTAAATATACATTCCGTGATTTCTATGTGACCTGTAGTTTACGTGCATATATACATGCCTTGTTACACATACATACATACATACATATATATATATATATATATATATATATATATATATATATATATATATCCTCGGCTTTCCTCGAAAGTACGATGGAGAAAATCAAAATTTTGAACTCTACTTTATTAACGCGATAACCTATAGGCACTATCAATACGATCAAATCAGATACATATAATATATAATGATTTATGAAACACATCTAAGAGAGCGCTCGAGATACGTCTTAGGAGATCTTTTTTCTCCATCCCTCGTAGACGCAGTCATAATCGCAAAAATATTAGCTTTAAACGGTATGGAATGCAAATTTTTGGAAAGCTCGAATCTGCAAGTTTAATTCCCGCCCCAGAAATGCTTTTGTGCATCGCGGGATGGGAGGGAGAGTAAATATGTATAGAAGTAAGCTCTCAGCTGGAAAGTAACAGTAGCCCATTCTTCGAACGCAATTAATAAACTTTTTTCAAATTTTTTGATAAAAGGACAAATATAAAAGTGATTTATGAGCACACGAAATGTAGTTCTTTTTCAAAATATTAAAGTGGCAATCGGAGAAAAAAAGAGATAATATTCTTTCATATGAATAATTATCCGATTTGACTAGTGTTTTTGTTCTATTATTCAAGTGTACGCGAAAGAAATAAAGAAGAACATGTAAAGGAATAATAAAGCAAAAAAAGATGTTTCCAGTTACATGTTCCATATTCCTCGCATTGCTCTTGATATTTGAATCTACGATGCTTGCACGTTAAAGTATCATAAATCTATATGTTATTTTGAAAATTATAGTTACACATACAAACATATATGTACATCCCATTCATTTTCCTTTTTTGCAGAATGCCGATTCGCCGCCGTACGTGACGGACAGACTACGGCAATTCTCCGACCCCTTGGCGAGGTTTCAACCTATCGGCGGTAAGTAGAGAATTCCAATTTCTCGCTTTTATATTTCTAATTTATATATATATATACCAATAAAAAAAATTGTCGCTAGCCTCCTCACCTTATGAATTTCATCGAGGAATTGGGAAGTGGTGCAAGGGAGGGGGGTGCGACAGAACTCGTTTACTTGCTAAGCTGCACTCTTATTTTTCATATTGTTATATTGATTCTCGCTTACGTACGAAAGCGGAATAACAATCGTCCTCTTTAACTTTCATATAAATGACGCATTTACAGCTACTCCCCTGGGTGCTTTAAAAGTTTTTAATGGCGAATTGGAGGAACGGCTTGAACGGCTGAGAGATATAGGTTGAGTTTAGTCTGGCATTCATTGGCATCGAACTTTCAAGAAGTACTACATTGCAGAACTATTTAATCCAGGAGTTATTTTAGTACAAATACTTGATATTATACGAGAAAGAAGTTTTTAGTAAAATAACGTACCAGCGATGTTACGTTTTCCAAAAGGAGGTAGCGGCACGATCCCGATAACCGGAGGAATATTTCACATTCTTCTTCCTAGAGTTTCGATAGGACGAAAAATTCTTCGGTAAGAAATTCATTGAAAATACGAGCTTAATTTTTCTCCCTCTCCGGGAATCCGACATTGTCGTCAATTCGACAAAGCGGGCGGCGCCCACTGCTCAGATTTCTCGCTTGTCCCATTTTTTCTGGGCTGCGCTCTGGCCTCATCCCAATTGCCCTATTGCAAATACTGCGAAAGCAGCCCATACCAAAGCTCACCGGAGTTATATTTGTTTCGGTATTTCGCTCGAATTTATTAGACCAGCAAAATTATTATTCGCTATAGGGTTGCGCGTATGCTTTTAAAAAATTCAATATGTAAATAGCGGCGAGCTGATTCCGTTTCTTTTTATTACTCAAATAGAATTTCTCGGTGGCGTTATTAGAAAGCGTCTATTGTTGCGGTAAGAGTATGAATTTAATACAGGATGAAATAAATATGTTATAATAATAAAAAATATCAAATAATAATATTAAATAAAAGATAATAATAAAAATGATATCAATATAATATTTCATTTTGCACAAGTAATAAAAATATATGTATTTATTACAAAATAATATAAATACAACTACATCGTAATAAAATTATATTTAATGCTTTCTGTAATTTGCAGTTCTCTTACAAGGTATTTTAATTTTAATGATCACCATCATGATATTACGTACTGGGAAAATATTTGTATACATATATACTGTAACTTAAATAGAATGCTGACGAATAAAGCGATTTTTTTTCACACAGAAATCTTATAACGATTCCATTATTGAGGTCATTATTTTTAGAGGAATTAGATGCATGATTCAAAAAAGAAATAAGAAACTCAATTATTGTATTTTGAGGAAAATATTTGTAATTGGATTGTATTAGTAGACATATATTTTTAAGGTACTTAAAATATTGTTGGAATTTATACTAAAATTTATATTAATAATTAATTCAGATATTAAATCTATATTTTATTTTTGAATAAAAAAATCTGCTGTTTATAAACAGTCTGGAAATTATAAGAAAATACGTGATTATACATGCTGATAATGTATAATCCGACATCTTCAATTAGATTACTTAGATTTCAGTGGATTTTCTGATTCTAAAAATCGATACAGTTATAAATATCAATGATAGACATAAATATAGACTGGATATAGATGCTTTCTGGCCCTTCTTTTCGAGAAAGTGGCATTTGACACGTTTTTCCCTCAGTAATTGACGTTAAGCTCCAACGATATAAAGTAGATGGAGATGCATATACTAACGGCGACTATGTTTCTTTTTTGAGAAAAATCAAATCCATCCGGTTTCCGTTCCCTTTAATCTCGTCGAAACTTTGTATTATACGAAATCTATATTTTGTATAATATAGGCACGTTCTTGCTACGTATCTAGACACGCAGAGAAATGATTATTCTGATTATTTTTGTTATTAACTGACATTATTGTTGAAGAAAATTAATTGAACTTGATTTTTCAGAGATTTTATCATTTGTCTGTAAGTACAAAGCTTACATGGAAATGTGAGAATCGAAATCTATTTAAAAAATCATTTTATAAAATCACAGTTTCCAGAATAGAAAAAACATGCAAGCAACTTTTTATATCATTATTAGGCTATTTGATGAAAATGAAGAATTTATTATGATCTTTACAAATCATCGTAATAAGCTTAATTTGTTTCATATCCTGCAATTTCAATATCATGTTCGTCGGGAGTGATTCTAAATAAGGGAAAATCAACTTTCATTATAATAGAACTGTAGAACAATAATAACATTAAATTAATAAATATTTTTATCGGTCTTAAAGTTTTTATAATATAATGTATTAGCTAAAATAATGATAGTCAGACTGTTTTTGTTTATATTCACCCCCGACGAATCTGACATAGAACTTATTACTACTATAAATTATATTAAAAATTAAAAATAAAATATAAAATAAAATAAATTAGTAATAAAATAAAATAAAAATAAAATAATAAATAAAATAAAAATAATAAAAACAATATTCTATGTTAGTAAAGGACAGCTGGACTGCCCCACCACCTTAAATTTAGCTTCACCTTGAGTGTCCGACGTTTCGAACCGCTACGGTTCATCCTCAGGAACTAAAGTAATCATCCAAACTACACTAATCCTCAGTTTAGCTTACAGTCTGACTGTCATTATTTTATCTAATATATTATATTATAAAGACTGTAAGACTGATAAAAATATTTATTCATTTCATTCAGAATAGTTAACATTTTTACAAGTACAATTTTTAATTTCAATAATAATATTTATTACTTGACCCCATAATTTTCATAACTCTTTGAATTTAATATAGAACAATTGCTTTAATCACAGCTACGATACACTAATCTACCGCAAGTTAAAAGAGAGAAAAATTGTAGAACCGACCAACCGATCTTTCATTTCTGATATACCCTAATTTCTTTTCTAATATATATAGCGATAATAACGACCGAGCGTCTCGCTCGTCGCGCCGTACCCCCGCATCGGCATCGGAGCTCGCGCGCGCTCCTTCTTTTTTTCCTCTTCCTCCATCTCCTCCCCTGGTCGCGCGCGTGCGACCGCCTCTTGACACATCGCGCGCAGAGAGAGAGAGAGAGAGAGAGAGAGAGGCAGAAAAAGCGCGCGGCGCGGCCATCGAGCTTTCGCCACTTCGTCTCCGAAACGGCCCCTTATATATACTCGCTCGGGCGCGAGCGAGTGGAGAGCAGCGCCGATTAACGAGCTCGGTTATAAATCCTTGTAAATGTCGGGCCTAGCTGCGACGCTGCTGCAGGCGAGGCGGAAAAAAAAAGCGCGGGGGCCACCGCGCTCGCGCGCGACCCAGTCGAGAGAAAGGCCTGGATAGAGAAAAAAGAGCGCCACTACGCGTGCGTGCTTTTTTTCTTCTCTCTCGATCTCTCTCTCTCTCTGCACGTGTTTTTCTCTGTCTGGTTTTGTCGTGTAGTAGAGTGTTCGCCCCCCCTCTCTCTCTCTCTCTCTCTCTCTCTCGCTTGAATCGCCCTTTCTTCCTAGCTTCTCTACACGGTCTGTGGGCTGTGGAATGATTGTTGCGTCTAAATCGTCGAGGTGGAATTTTGGTGTCGGGGTGATAAGGGGGCGGGAGCATAAAAAATTGCACTGTTCTAAACGAGTGTTACTATCGGCGGTAAATGGAATGCTACGGTTTCGCATTTTAATTTTTAATTTTTCAATTTTTAGCTGGGGTATCAGATAAAGAACGACTTAGCAGTTTTTCGTAATTTAATAATATGCAGACCATGCATTTTGAATATGCTGAAAAATTAAGAATATGAAAAGTTATATTTGAAAATCATTGAGTACACTATCATTACTCGAATCAGTATATAATTTTTTTTTATTATAATAAAACTTCAATGATAATAAAATATAAGCTAAATTAACTGATATAAATTAATTTATTCATTAGTTATAATTAAAGTTAAGGTCGATATCAAAATTTATCATTTACATCTAATAAATATATTAGAGAGATACATTCGCAAAGTGAATGAATACTTGGTATTATAAATACTTATAGTAGCATGTACAATAATTTCACTGCATACGAAAATATTTTATTTATGATTTATGGAATAGAATAATGAAATAGCTCCGTCTTCAAACTGCATTATTCGAAAACAGAATAAAGCAGTTTGAAATGGATACGAAATCGATAAGCAAATTCCGGGAAGAGAATTATTTGCTATATCTTTTGTCAGTAAAGCATTAGGAGTCGACTCAATCGTCTCGGTTCATATAGCTTCTCAACATACGCTGAAAATAGAAGCTGTGCGTCCTCGTATAATAAACCGTGTCTTACATAGATTATCATCAGGCTTCCCCCCCTCTCTCTCTCTCTCACTCTCTCTCTCTCTCTCTCTCTCTCTCTCTCAGTTTCTCGCTCTCCCTCTAACCAACTTTATATCTTTCGTTCTCTGCGAATTTTAGCCTCTCCCCCTCCTACTCCTAGTGCACGTAATCCCGACTTCCCGGTATATGCGCCCCCCCCCCCCCAAGGGACACCGTCGTGATCGCCGTGGAGGGAACGGGCGGAAGGGGGGGGTGGGCGATGCGCAAGAAACAAGCGTACTACAAGTATGCGCAACGACATTAGGGGGATCGGTATTAATGAGGCCCGTGTGACATCAGGCTTGAGTGACACCATACGCGGGATTTCGCTATTTCGCTATTACAAGCGTCGGGCCGTCGCAGCGCGCCCGGTCTCGGTTTACTCCCGATGCTATAGATAGCACGCGCGCGCGTTCAAGCACTTGTAGCACTTATAATCCTCGCTCCGTATACGTGTACCACCGCGGGAAATACGGGGGCGGGAGGAGGGGAGGGGGGAGAAGCGAGAGTGTCACAGACGTGCCCCGAGCAGAAGAACAAATACTAATTTTAAGCATCTCGAGGCGGCAAATGTTTAGGGTGCATCGAGGCGATCGTTCGATAATTTCTGGCATTGCCCGTGCTTCTCTTCGTTACTGGAGAGATTCTAAAAAGCTGTGTTTAAAGTAAACGCTTGGTAAAGGAAAAATTGTGATTTCAATTAAAAAATAAGTCTCCCATATTCTTGTTTTTTTTTTTTTATAGATTCTGTTATTGGCATAAATATATATGCATAAAGATATATGGATTTATCCGTGATGATTTTTATATTCTTCTTGAACATTAAGTATGGAGCTTAATAGATGGGACAACTTTTAAAATCCACCCCGAGGTTGGTGAATCTTTTTGTAGCTGTCAACTTGTCACAACTGTACAAATCATTTTCTCTGTATTTGCACAATATTTTTTTATGTTTTCATGGTTTTCTATATTTGTTTATACCTACACAGCATGTTCATTGATATTGTTTCTCTATGAATTTCCAGCTATTTTTATGGCACTTTATGATTTGTTGTATCATTATTGATTGCTCCAAAACAATGCAAATGTTTGTGCATGATACTGTCCTATGATTATTCGATATATATATATATTAGACTGCACCAAATTGACGAAGGTCAAAATTTTCTTCGGCACAACTCAAGATATTGAACTATATACTGTAATTCGAACTGATGATTTTTTTTCAGATTTTTAGATTAATATTTAGAACTATTGCAGGTCATTTGCAATTTTCATGTACCTGTCGTAGTAGTAACTACGCTGTGCAAGTACTAAATTTACCACGTATATAATACTTAATACTCAAAATGCAAAAGAACCAAATTTTTTAGAGTGGTATTAATAATCAATACTTTCTGCAAACCGGTGAATCTGTCATAAATTAGTCAGTCGCCAGCTTTTTCCGAGCAAACAACTCTTCTAAGCCTTAAGCCTCTAAATTCTGGTTCGAATCATAAACTTACAAAATGGAAGAAATATATAATCTTTTAAAATAATTAATATTTATAAACAATTAAAAATTATTTGTTTTTAGTTTTTCATAATTAGTACAACGCATTTCGAATTTTAAAAATCGGTTAATATTTACCGTTTTACATTAAACATATATGTGATCTGAGGGGTTATCGTATCTAATATATAAATTCATATTATTAACCGATTTGTACGATTCAAATTTCATTTTAAATGTTAAAATTTGTTCAATATTGCTAATATTTCATTGTTTATAGATTGTTTAAATTATAAAAATTTTTTTTTCATTGTATAACTCCTCATATGGTGCTAACCCTAATGTAGAGGATTAGTGAGCTCCCGAGCGTCCGTCTGCGAAAAGGGTCAGAGTACAGGTAGTGGAAAGGTCTCGATTTCATTTCTCTCATTTCTTTTAACAACCCTTATAAAAATTTTTATTACCTTGATTTGACAAGTTGACCTAGTTTTTGAACAAAAATATTTTTCTTTAAACTCTATTTATACCTATTTATTATTATAATTGAATAATTCTTTTCTGCCAGTCGATTTTTATAGAGCTAATCTACACATTGTAAATTAAGCAGACCGATTGAAGCATATTTACTTGGTAAAAAATGGGATCGAAAATATCTGTTTTCGCCTATTTTTGACAGTTTATAAACGTTATTATTCCTATGATATTATTTTTTTTTTTTTTTAATGAAAAAATGGGTATCTACAGTTCGTATACATATATATCTAAAGGCAAAAGTAAGTGTCTCTATTATAAGCATATGTCATAAAAAAATGGTTATGAAAATCGCTCAATCTTAATCTCCAGAAGAAAATTGTGCCTTCGAAAATTGTTGGAAATCTGGAAAAAACGCCAGTTCTAATTACGGTATATAGTTCAATATTTTGGATTGTGCCGAAAAAAAAAATATATATATATATTCATATATATATATATATATATATATATATATATATATATTCATATATATAAATAAACACGTTTTTCTTTATCAGTTTCGTCGCTTTTCCGATTTTGTCAACTTCAGCCCCGCATTGGTATTCTCCAGTTATTGAAAATTTTCCTAGAAAACTTCTAGTGAATCAGCTGATATCAGCATTCTGTATGTAATAGTTATTTTATTAAGCATGCATCTTGGAGTAACGTTCAGATTCAGCTTATGATTCTCACGCATGAAATCATGAGACCTTGTCACGGCATAAAAGTCGAGATGAGTGAACAACCCGGTATAGTTGGTCAACAGTGCTCTAAATGTAAGGCTCTATTCTCTTATATTCGCCAGGCCAATTTTGTGAAATAAATTTCTAGTTATAGGCGCTATGACATTTA
The DNA here is from genome assembly GCA_018907035.1 of Sycobia sp. Sy_11. NCBI lineage: Eukaryota > Metazoa > Arthropoda > Insecta > Hymenoptera > Epichrysomallidae > Sycobia > Sycobia sp. Sy_11. The sequence goes on from JACCIC010000042.1 coordinate 1,737,277, forward strand.
TGTGACTTCCGACATTTAAATGCATTTTGAAATGAACACCGTACCTTACGATATCTACTCGCGTCACTCGTCTATTCGCTATCTTTATGACATGTGGAACTTTGAAGTGAAGGTCGCTTTTGACAATTAACATCACGAAATTGCGAGCGATCAGCCTCATGTTATTGAGGCGATACTAAGTTTTCATTTTATCTATGTGATACTATGAATCTTATGAATGTCGTTTTGGATACAAATTTGTCTTTTTCTTCCTTTTCTTTTACTTCTTTGATACTAAACTAAATGTTTTAAACACTACGAAATCTTAAAATATACCATTTTGATTTATGTATAGAATGGCAAAGTTCAGATATCGGCTACATTTAACTTTAATCAAGGTATTATTAAACTGGAATTTATGTTCACTTATTGAAATCGCGGCTAAATTTAATAAAGTTATATTCGATTTAATAGTAATCGATGTATATTTATTTAAGATAAGATCATTTGAATAGTGCATACTTTTCATTTGACATTCACTCTCGTATTCACTTATATTCCACAAGATAATTTTTAAAATTCAAGCTTTCAGAAAATAAAACGCACTGACGTATCTGTTCTAATTTGAACTTTGTTGAAGGTTATTCTCAATAAACTTACCAATCGAATTTGTTAAATTCAAATCCTCACGTCGACTTAATAACGTTGAATTGTATTTCTAGATAGAATATATTCCAAATTACTAGTCGTGCTTCTGTTTTCTATATACAGAATTTCTTAGATACATAAACAATGGTAGTTATAACGGTAACTTACTAATATGTTGATTAAATATTTTAGCAAAATTTTGATGTATTTTTACCACCTTCTTAGTTCTTTCCTTTGAAGCGTAAATTCACCTATGTATTTATAGAATACAAGGATCCAGTTATTCCAAGGATAATACATAAATATTATTTTCATTTTGTCTATCTTAATGACTTAGAGAGATATATGCAAGCAATGTTAATTTAGATTTAAATATCTGTCTCGAATGTTATTAAAGTTAATAGTTATGGAAGAATTAGTTCTCAATTGGATAACGCTATGATTAGAATTATTTCAATAAAAATTTTTAATTATAATTTTTCAGTATCGAGTGAATTTCTTCTACAGTCTTTATTTTAAGATTGAATATGTAGCCTATATAGTAATAGTTTAATTTTCAAGCTATATTGTCTTTATGGCGATATTTATTACTTTGGTACTATGTAGTAACTATTCTCAAAAATTATAAATATTTCTTGAAATGCCAATTTAAAATCTGTTCAATTAAATAAAAACATTTTTCAACTAGAATACCTTAAAATTAGAAAAAATGGTTAAGTTTACAAATTCAGAAATTAATCGATTTAAATTTCTTACCTGTAATACATATTTCACAAAGTGTCCCAACTGTTAATCTGGGTGTCATCAATTATTCTTGCATTATTGAGTATCATAAATCACTCGTTTTCCTAGAAGTTCATTAGTAATGCTGGTGTATAATGTTTTATAACAGAAAAGAAAATGCAATAAGATAAACTACCTAGAAATCTTGTAATACTACTTTTAAAAGACAGAATAAATTGCTCATTCGATACAAATGTATAATCGACTATTCATACAATTACAAAACCGATTAATCCAGTTCTTCTTCGGAATTTGTATTATTGCTAAAGTTTTGTTAAAGTAGTTGAAACAATATTATGATATATCTAGTGTAATACGACCGCTTTTAAAAGTATCTCTATTGTTCTTGTCCTTTTACTACGATCTAATTGATTTCGTACAAGTTTAGCACATTTTTCTCCTATATATCCTGTCATTGTTTCACACTAGTTTCTTATCTAATGGAGCCACTATAGTTAAGTTTTATCGCTTCATAAATCCAAAATAACACTATAAATTTCCTCTTTCATCATATTTTAATTTTTCCAGAGCCTTAAAACGTTTTGACATTTACCTTTTTACTCTTTCTGTTTTTATCTCGTTTCCTCTTCCAATATTGTATACAGCGTAACCAGTATAAAGTCGATTTTACATTTGATTTCATTTTTTAACTTATGGTTCATAAACGTAGGCGTTGTTAATCCAGCCATGTGCGTAGTAAAGTTATTTTTGTGGCATTGAAGAACTGATAGACGATGCTAAATACGTAATTTTCATTGTGTTTGGTAGTAAGTGCGAAAAGAGCATCTCTATATTAAAAGAATTTAATTGACAATTACAAAATTTAAATTTAACAACAACGCGACGATGCAAATGATCATAGTACAGATGCTAATTGACGTTATGGTTATAAAAAAAACCCTTAGCATTTTATACAAAGAAGATAGGTGCATAAAAAATATGATTAAAAATATAAAAAACTGTAAAAGTTGTAAGTTAATAAAAAATTTTTCGTGTCAATGACCATGATAACTGAGAATAATAAGAAAAGCTTTTGTAGCATAGTTTTTATGCACGTTCGACCAAATATAACAGCCACAAAAAATTAATAGGTTGCGTTTTATGACAAGACGAGTCGTCAATCAATGCCATGTCAATTTATTCACGAACTATTTCAGCTTCCTGTAATCGAAAAATTTGATAATTTCTCTGTAATTAAATGTCAAAAACTGGTTTTTACTGTAATTGTAGAATATATTAGCAATTAATATTTTTTTAGCGCCTCTACTTTTTTAATAAACCGGAATTGATTTTGATATATATAATATATGTATATTATTCTGATTCAACATGACGATATTTTGATACGGTAAAATAACTGTAGATTTAAACAATAAGGGTTGTCTATACTAAGCTAGAACTCAATAATTAGCTAGAACCCGGTACTAAGCCAGAAATCTAAAACCTACGTTATGTTTACCTTGCTGTTGTTTTTTAACAATTTACTCTTGATTAAATATTAAAAATTTTATATGCCGACTGTTTTGAAATAAATTAACAAATATTATTATCGATCTTAAAGTCGATTTATACTATAATATATTGTACTAAAATAATGACAGTCAGACTGTCCTTGTGTATGATTATGTTTATGTTTATGACATAAAGAAGGACAGTCTGACTGTTATTATTTTAGTATAATGTATTATAGTATAAACACTCTAAGACCGATAAAAATATTTACTATTTTAACTTATTCTTTTAATTTATTTTTTATTCTTTTATTATTTTTTAACAAGTCCATTACAAGAAGTATATAAACAATAGTGTATGCACCCATTTTAAATAGTAAATATAATCTAATTAGAAACATTTATGGCTATATTAATAGTTATTCAAAATTACATAGAGAAAGTTTTTGATGCCTTTATGAAAAACGTGGAAAACTTTATAATATTATTTTGTCTCATAAGAAGTTATCAAGTCGATTGCAACGCATATAGATCTAATGCTTAGTTTTGTATTTTCACATCAACATGCGCTTTTTCTCCATCTGTCTGTCTCTCTTTCTCTTGCTCTCTTTACTTCTCTCTCTCTCTCTCTCTCTCTCTCTCTACACACACACACACACATACACATCTGTCTCTTTCTTTATATCCCCCTCTGTTATGTAGCCAATGCTCGACAACTCTATCGTTTTATTCGGGTGGGGTCATTCTCGAAAGCAATGACGAGATACGTATATAGCGAGTCGCGGAAGGGAAATCGATCGACAGATACATTCACATATACGCTCCCTGCGGGAGCTTTTCCACGCGGTACTGTACGCTTCGTCTCTGCGACAGACACGGGAGGAGGGTGGGATCTCCCGAAAGTAGTTCACGGTGCGTATTGTACGCGTACTGTATACCAGGGTATGAGCCGCAATTCTTGATATTTTCCAAGTCCACATACACACACACATACGCAACCGATGAAGAGAAAGAAATAAGAAAAGTACCGAGGGGATGCTTTGAGAAGCAAAGGGATCTTTTGCTTATAAAAAGCACTCCTCTCTCTCTCTTTCCCTCTAGAGAAAAGTGTATTTTTCGATTTATATTGGAAAAGATGCCACTTTTAAGTGATATTTCACGTCAATGGAAGACAGATATGACATAAAACAAGTGATTTATTTATCTTACAAATGCAAAATGATGTTAAAATAACATTTTCTTCATTTACGTCTAATCATTTATTTAAATGAATCATTAGAATAATTTCAATCTATGTCAATTAGATTACTATGTCAATCAGGACTTGAAATTCTATTATAAATTACTTTTGTTAGATGTATATCAAGTGAACCAGTCTTATTACAAAAATAGAAAGAATGATAAGATAATACGCAAAAGAAACAAGCAGGAAATGTATAATTAAAACCATCTTTTAATTACTGAAAATTTACAAAATTTCATTTTAGTTATACAATAAACAAATTCGTTTTAATATTTGTACATAATTTTTAATCACGAACAAGCAACTTATTAACTACTATAATGTTGGTGGTTACACCATGTCATACTAAATAATTACTTCTAATAACAAAACAAAGACATCAAACATTGTTTCATTTTATGGATTATGTTTTCATCAAAAGTTTGCCTTCAATATCTATGCGTTAAGAGTTTGAAAATAGATAGATTAAGCAGTAAAAGCTTTCTGTGCGTGTAGAATCAATAATATACTTGACTGGGAATGACAAAACTACTTTTGCAAACTTCTCCCGGAAGTTTAATTCCAAGTCCTACTTTAATGAATTATTTATAGACTACAAGACTATTTGTCCCTGCAACTATAACCGGTTGACAAATTAATGCACTTACAGAATTCATTGTCGAGCGTGTATAATAAATACGAAATTCAAGTAAACATGTTTTTATGGAAAACGACTAAGATTTTGTTTATGTATTCATCAAGTATCAATATGGAATGGATAGTTTTAAAATTTTTCGATATTATATGTCCCAAAGTTAACGGATATAATTATGTAAAAAAGAATCGTAGGTGTTTCATCTATCTCTATAATTTATTAGGTGTGGTACAGAGTTATCAGTAATATTTCTAAATACTGAAAAAAAGTTTAATTTCGAATTCTAATGAAATAATAAATACGCCATTTAATCGATAATTTTCTTGCTTGTAAGAAAAACCAAGCGAAATAGACGAGAATCGATAATTTTCATTAAAGAGAGAAGCTGCATAAGGTCTAACTGCTGCTGCGCGGGCGCTTCGACTGCGAAATATAGCAACCGCCCTCGTAATAATAAAACACGCCGGGTCGGTTTACATAAAGCTACATAAAAGCACTTGACCGTGTTCGCACAATTTTCTACGTGTTTTATTGCAACACTGCAGAGATTCGTACCCAATGCAAAAGCGAAGAGCTCATGAATTTTTAACAGCCGGAGCAATAAGTTTTACTCCGCTCGGGCAAGCGAAAATTCTTTATTATCGCCGGATTATATTTACGGCATATATATATATATATATATATATATATATATATATATATATATATATATGTTTTGACCTTGATGAAACATCGGAAATTAATTAAAATATTTGGTAAACAAAGTACCCACGAGGTATGTCAGGAATTTTATGCAAAAATTTCTATACACAAGCTTTCCTCGAGATTTACGGACATATATGGATGCGCTTGTTCCATATAAAAACTGTGCCAAACTTCGCGAGTAAAATAAGAAAAACCACGTTGACAGGCGATCGATGAAATGCTGAAGTAAAAAAAAAAAAATGAAAAGGCCTTTTACACAAGACAAAGCAGAAAAAAAATTGTTTCTCCCTTTGTGCCCGAAACAATACGCTGCCAGCCCTTCCCCGTCGCGTTCACTCAGATTTTTTAACGATTCTTGCGTACTCACCCGGAATACATTAATATATATATACATATGTATATATATATATATATATATATATATATATATATATATATATAGTGAGTGAGACAGAGAGAGAGAGAGAGAGAGAGAGAGAGAGAGAGAGAGAGAGAGAGAGAGAAAGAGAGAGAGAGATAGGGATCCTCTCACACTTCAAACCAACGAAAGAAAATCGAAACTAGATTACAGCTCGGATGCGGACTCGCTCTTTTGTAAAATATGAGCGCAATTTCCCGCACTTTGAATCTTCCGTTATTTTTTAATTCGCCTTGTTTCTTTATCCATTTTTAGTTTTTCCAAAATTTTGATACATCCTGCACTATTTCAGCCTTACTGTTATTGTTTAGGTTCAGAGAAAATAATTTCATTCCATTTTGAATGAAAAAGTTGAAAATCAATGAAAATTCTTCAATTTTTAAATTAAATATTTTGTAAGGAAATTAGCTATAAATTAAAATCAGTACAATTATATATTGTATTTATATGAAGTTCTATTTATTAGTAAAAGTTATGATTGTGAAAAGTTATATCCATATAAATAAATGTGAAATTTGCATTAAAAATAAAACTTTTATTGAGTATTTCAAATAATTTCGAGTTACTGCTAATTGCATATTTATCTTTAATAAAACATTCCACAAATTCTATAAATTAGCATTTGCCTGCACATAAGTAGGTCACATCACAGAATGAAATACTTTGTTTAATGCATACATGCAACATATGTAAATCATTTATAAACAATCTATTTTATGAACATTTATATTTTCATTAAATAATATAACATGAACAACGTATTCCATCTATATATGAAATAAAAAAAAATTAAACTTGTTTATCATATAATCAATAATTCGCTTTAAGGTAATAAAATTTGTACAACAGTTATTAACAAGCTTATTATTTTCGATATGTATTTTTGATTTGCTATATCTAATGATAAATTGTTCGTATAATTCGAGTATTTTCTTATTTGAGTTTGGTAAATGTAATTAACAGTTTAAATTTTCCCGGCATTGGTTCGTTTGATTAATTTGTTTAGCTTCCATCGAGTATTCCAAGCTCGCTCATTAGTTAGATGGTTTGTTAGCTTACAATACACCTCCAGATTTTTCTTGGCGCTACGATTTCAAGCATTTGTAAATATGGTTTAAGATTTTTCCTGATTTTTATGAAGCCAATAAGAGTTCTTAATTACTAAAAAAAAGAGGATAATTAATCGATTCGAGTAGTTTACCTGTTTTTCGGTCAGGCCTATTTCAAACATGGCTTAATTAATCAGGCTTTTTCACGTCTCTCTATCCAGGAGCATTTATATTTAGAAAATTGTGAAAAACGTCTAATCTTTCTATATATAATAAATTTCAAAAATCTCGATACCTTTCCATTATAAATATAAATTTATCTCGTATATTTATTTGATTTATGCCCGATTATTACGGACTTTTTTGAGATTTGTGTATTTTCAAATGAAGAAGAAAAAAAAATATATATATAACATGTGGTGCAATTTTTATTAGCTACCTATGTTTTTATACATAACCGTAAACATATCTCCTACTCTTTTTACTGGAGCGCGAGTAAATCATATATATACATATATATAAAGCATAAATCACGCTGAGTACCCCGCGACCGAGCCGAGGGGTGGGGGAGAGAGGGCAGAAAAAATGCATCGTTTAATATATCACGTATCTTAATTAAGACTCAGCGGCCGATTCCGTGCTTGGAGAGCCCTACTATACATGCACGCCCCGGTGCTTTATGGAGTGCTAAATTATTATCTTCTAATTAGCGTTGCGGACGCGCGACTACGGCGCGGCGCGACGCGCGTGCTGCGTTACTTAGTTGTACAGACCCGTGTATGCACCCGGAAATTCAGTTTATATCCCTGTTATTGTCGCCCTACCTCTGCCTATGCGTTTCTCTATTTCTCTCCCTCTCTCTCTCTCTCTTTCTCTCTCTCTCTCTCTCTCTCTCTCTCTCTCACTTTTTCTCTCTCTCTCCCTTTCTCCCTCTCTGCCTTTCACTGTGCATACCCTCTTCAAGCAATGTTTAGCTTTCCCCGTCCTCTACAGGATCTTTTTTATTTTAAATCGTTGTTCAGTCGATTATACAAAACATTGAAACTTTTATTAATCGAATACTTATTTTTATCATTTCGGCTTTACTCGAGTCTGAACGTTACTTTAAAATTATAATTTATGTTATTTCATATAATTGAAAAATCTTGTACTTTGCTCCGGAGTATATAATTGATCGAGTTTTACGTCGAATACATATAAATTGTTCCTTTAGATCAGACCTATGGAAACTACGCCATGAAAAAGTAGATTAAACAGCAAAGCCATTTTACAAAATGTGAAGACTCTTCGGTGGCGGAAACATATAAAAAATTCACCTTTAATTTTTCACACCGTAAGCTAAAAAATAAATTGACAAATTAAATCAAAAAAGCTTTTTACTATTGTTTCAGTATTTTGTAGATATACATGAAGAGATGTTTAAAGGTATCTTTAAAAGTAGTTTTTTTAAATCAGCGCTTGAACCAGAAAAAATAGAATGAAGCGCAGTTGCTATGATCACGATTTATTCCAATGATTATAAAAATTAATGTCACATATGACATTAATTTTAACACACAGAGAACTTATGGCCCACTTTGTTGCCGAGGAATTATTTTTTCAAAGTAATTTTTAGACATATCTTTGAATTACATTCTTACGTACACGTACAAAATTGTGATAAAGACGGGATTATTTACTTCATTTTTTTAAGTTGAGGGAGTCAAAATTTCAATTTAGCTTTTTTCTAGATTTTTTTTCCAACGCAGTATATAAAACAATTTGAATGTCGTTAGACCCAAAAAAAATAAAAATGTTTTTAGTCCAAATTTAACAATAACATTAAACATACCATTCTTAATCCTATAACTGCATAGAAATCTGTTGAAATTAAAAAAATTAAAAACTCCATCATTTTACCCACGATTATATCATTTATTTCAATATAAATCAATCCATTTATATGCAAAATGTGCAAACTATAAAATCCTCTCTTTCCATAAAAGGTGGACTCTTTAAATCGAGCTTTCAAGCGCCTTCCTATAAAATATACTATAAAAATCCGCGCAGCGCGAGACTTCGTCCTTAAAAAGGAAAAAGTCATTACTACGTCCCCCCGAGCGTAAATTTCGAATGCGTTATCTTCTCGTCTGGGGGGTCGCGTCGCCGACGCCCCGCAAATCCGTAAATCCGCATAAATCCAGTGGGGAGGGCCCTTAATTACACCGCGCGTTAATGTCCCCAAATCTCTTTCACGCCGCGAGGTTATCAATACCGACGCGGGGAGCGAGCGGATCGGAGGATGCTGCATCCGCGACCACGCACGCTTTTCCCGCGAATTCCCAACCTCGGTTTCATGCTGTATACCGATGATCCATCTCGCGCTCTCTCTCTCTCTCTCTCTCTCTCTCTCTCTCTGTTCCTCCCGCGCGCACGCGGGCCCGAATCAGCGAGAGCGATTCCAGGAAAAACTGCGTGCGCGAGACTTGCTCCCCTAATCCACCGATGTATCTTCCCGCGTGTACCGAGGCAAGAGAACGGGGCGATCTATTAATAAATCATCCTCTGAGAAAGAGAGAAAGAGAGAGTGATCCAAGCCATCGCGGAGATAGCGGGCAAATTTCGTTTTGTTTATTCCGCGCGCGTAAGCGCGCATATATATACCACACATGTATAGATGAATACAAGTGCGTGCCAAAAAAAGAGAGTATCGAACAAACAACGCGACGCGCGTATTTCTGGGTTGTTCGCCCGCGCGGCCTGCTTCTATTAATACGAAAAGAGAGAGAGAGAGAGAGAGAGAGAGAGAGAGAGCAGACACACACGGAGAGAGACAGAAAGAGAGAGAGAGAGAGAGAGAGACAGAGAGCATATGAACCGGTATTAATTAGTGGTAATGAATACCTGGCCATTGGCAAGCGTGGAACATAATTCAGAGGCCTCGCGCGCGTACGCGAAGGAGGGAGAAGATGGGGAGATAGAGAGATAGGAGAGTAACGGTAAAGAGGGATGGGGAATGGCAAAGACAGTGTCGGTCTTTGTATGCAGTCGGGAGTTGACGTATATTCGTACATGCGCCTTTTGGGCAACGTCGGATCTTGCGACGAGTTTGCGCTCGTTAGTCGTTTACCTCGCGTCGCTCTTTCTACGGACTAAAAAATGATACTTTCCGGTACATTATATGCAGTAATGATTTACGACCTTTTTGTAAAATCAAAATTATAAGTAATTTGTATGTCAATGTTTCATATTTTACGTAAGCCAAGGTTAGCGAGTAAAAAATGCCTTCCGCGTTGTTTATCTTCAGTTTTCAAGGTTAGCTTCATTACCGTTGGCTTTATGAAATAATTTTTGAAGATAGTTAATTTACCTACAGGGAGTTTCGACATGATGAGATTATGTGATTTTCTTTTTCTCGCTGCAGTAATCAACATCGTATTTTGTACTAGATCAGCTTCACATAATATAGAAAACTAATAAAATTTAACTTTATGATTATTATAAGCAGCATTTCGGTAAATTAAACACGCGGAAATAGGAATGGTCCATTTTCATTATTTCATACAACGACAATGAACGTAAGTGTGTCCATTTTGACAATCTAAATGCATTTCGATAGTCTCGCTTGCCCCATCCGTTAGTCGTATCGTGGCGTGTATATGAAGCTCAAGTAACATTCATACATAAACGCGAATGAAAAAAGAGAACTATGCGCAATTTACTTCGGTTCAAGAATTCCAACTATATCTCGATCTTTGTTGACTTCGAATATTGAACGCTGAAGTGGAAACGGTTCAGCTTTGAAATACAACCGTAGGAATGTATTCACGGACATATATATCTTCGCACGATCGAATATTCTAAAAGTGTCTCGAGTTCTGTTTTCGCGATGCTTTTATATTACGCACCGGCGCATCATCGGACTTGTCGCGTTCGGTCTTCAATAGGCGACAGATGCTCCGGCCAATATATAAGCGAAGTGGAATTGCATATATTTACATAGGTTATTGCGCTTTTATTATATTAATTTACGCAGAGTGCTGAAAGTCGAGTCTGGAGTTGATAATTTAATGCTCGAAAGCCCACTATTTCTAACAAATAATGGTAAAAGAAAATCCTTTTAATTTGCAGAATATATCTAAATTTATAATTAGACTTCCTCGTCAACTGTATTAAGTATATGTGTTTAAAGTTTTTGCCCTTACTCATTAAGTAAGGCAAATAGTAGCGCATTATAGTAAGAATGAATAGAAAGTCGAATTTGCCCAGTTTACCGTTTCGCGAGTTGATTACAAAAGGATTGATTGATTACAAAATTGAAAATGATTGATTACAAAAGGATACTAATGTGCTATGTTTGGAAATAGACTGCTATGTTTGGAAATAGACATCAGGCTCTCGGTCTGTTTTATGCAGAGCGTCTAAATAAAAACTATACGTGTCCTGGCGAAGATATTTATTATCTTATTCCTGGCGAAGAAAAATTATTATATATGCCCATCAACTATCTCCAACAAAGAGGGTGCCTATAAAGACAGTCCCGATAAAACCATTAATGGCTAAAAGAAAAGAAGTTATATTTTCGTAATGTTCTAGGAACTATTTCTAATCATGTTCTCGATAATATTTTAGAAGGAATGAAAATTAATCGCTATTTTCGAGTTTCAATATTAAGTCAGCACGAATATGACTATGTAGTAAGCTTTAGAAGACTGATTTTCATTAAGCTAGAAAAAATAAAATTGTTTTCAGAATTGTATTTAAAATTAACTAAGAGGTCACTAATTTGATCATACATAAGCAAACACTGATTTATTTAGTTACCTTATATAAATCCAAATTTCAATACGATTATGCAAATTGGTTGTTCACGTATTTTTTAGATCGAAAAAAAACAAAAGTAAACCACACTATTGAAATTAAGAAACTTTTTTTTTAATTGAGCATAAAATGTAACAGTAGATGAAATTATATTTTAAATCCTAAATGAAGTTTATCTGTCGATGACAATAGAATTTATAGGTATATGTGGATTTAAAAAATGTATTTATTATGTAAATATTTTTCCACATACTTGTAGTCAACTTTGCACAATGAAAGTATCATAGCCAATAAATAAAGTGAACGCATACAAAAAGTTAGAAATTTATGAATCACTATTGTGTCTATATAGAAGTATACAGGAATATGCATAAATTGCGAAAAACGGAGCAATCTGGCCATATATACCTGAATCTAAATTTAAGCCGATGTAAACGACTTGTCGATTGGCAGCGTAAGCCTCTTCAAACCCAATAAAGGTACTTTTAATGATTGACTGGTTGCCTCGAAGGCGAAGTCAGTCGCGAAGCAGCGCGGAATAATTTGTAAACCAAAGCAAGACTACTTGATTAAACCCGATGTCCGTTACATCCTTGAATTAATTAGATCGCGTGCAATATGGCTCCGCAAAAAATGAATCATCGTGTTATTTATTTCGCGTAAAGCTATGATGCTATTGCTCGGCAGTGATATATAAATATATATATATATTGGCATAGCACATTGCACTGGCTAAAATAACTTGAAGGACTATAAATAAAAAATTTTAATAAAATCGAAAGTAGGTCGAATATTCAAGATTTAGAGCTTCATATTCAAATTCATACAGATTTAGCGGAAAAAGCAAGTTTTTATTTATTTTTGGTTGTATCCTACTTTTTTTTATTTGAAATTTCTATTTATGAATCAACGGGATTTTATTAGAATTTTGGATGAATAATAAGAAAAAAAAAGAATTGAAGAATCTTTTCAGATTATTTCTTTGGAATTTAAAAATATATTTAGAATATCTACATCAAAACTAAGATCAATTCTCTCTTAACAATTTTCTAAATAGTTCAAACGAATTATATTTATCCTGCTAATTGAAGACGAATTAATCCATTAAAATAAACTATTTATATTACTAATATTGAAGAGATCGCATGATAATGTAGAAAATGCATGCGTGAAAATGTGTGGAACACAGCAAAATGAATCGTATTACTCTTGCATAAACTTTATACTGTTAAATATACAAAACTTCAATCAAATCAAAAATTATTTGGCAACTATATTAAATTATGATTGATTTGCTCTCTCTCTCTCTCTCTCTACACACACACAATATATATAGATATATCGAGATTAGTACCTTGTTGCTGTAAATATCAACAGGATAACGAACAGCATATTATTTATGTCTTCCACCGCATCGAGTCTTTGGCTGTCCATTAATTCTCCGTCCTACTCACACAGATATGCGCGCGCGGGAGCACACACACACACACACACACACAAAGTTTCTAACATCGCAATCAAGCACGCCTGCGGATCCTCGAGCTTACCGCGAGGAGTCCACACGAGTACCTTAATTGCATCGTTAATATAATTCGAGCGTAAATTTTAATCTACCGAGCTTTTCGTCCCGATTTAACGCCGCATCGGTCAAGGAGAGTCTTGTTAATGCCTTTACAGCGCGGCCTTGGAAATTCAGTCTAATATATATTATACGTTTTCTGTATAATGCAATTACATCTTAAGGATATACATCGCGATTTTTACATTCTTCATCTTCCACTTCTACATTTAACCGTAACATGTAGGTAAAATCTGGTTAATACAGGTGTATATATATATATATATATATATATATATATATATATATATATATATATACATGACCTATTTCACGATTGGATATCACGATGAAGGCTCGTTTTCACCGTGACTTGCCGTATAAGTAGAAGTTTCTCATGGCTTGACCCAATTTCGTATAGAACGTTAGAGATACGAGGGATTAGAGGTGGGTGGAAGAATTCGTGGTTTCTCGAACTTGTTCGCACTCAAATTTTTATCTAGGTTACTTTAGAAAGTAATCCCTTTCCATGATTTTCCATGAAATTTTTCAAAAAATTAGTAATGTAATATTCGTTGTATTTTCCAATAACTTAAAAATCTTCTTTGTTTGTTTTATTAAGCTAATGGGATTATTATAATATAACCTGTATCGAAAAAGTCCTAAAATTACCAACAGTTACATACGTCGTTTACCAACTGATCGAAGATATTTAAAATGATTTAAAAATAGAATGTACGGAAAAAACAAAAATACACAAATAGGGTGCATATTGCAATGCTACATTTAAGTGTGAAAACTTAGAAATTAGACATTTTGAAGAAAAAAAAACTATTTCTCGAAATATAAATTAAGTTCAATTTTTCAATTCTAATTTTACGACTGAAAGTAAAATTACATCGAAATTATCAAAATCTTTCCATTTCTTTACAGAATATTAAAAATACATTATGTTTTATAATAATAAATTTCAGAATATTAATTCTATGAACTTAAATTGTATATTGATAAAGTTATATTGATGAGTTTTCTAAAACGAAAGGCCATTGAAGTGATAGACATGCAAATCGCATTTTCTTTTCAAAAGCCGATTTCGTTACAAAAAAAATAAGTTGATCTTGTTTTCGGATTCGAATGAGATGAGTCGGGGCTTAACTTAATCTTTAGAGCCTGAAAAACCGTAAAAAGTAGCTTAAAAAATTTAAAACCTATAGAACGATTCTCTTGCCATTTGATACCAGCGAATAAGACTATATTTTCATGTATAATTGTTTATCTATGGAATATCGCAATTTGACCTATAGTTCGATGATGCTTTTTCTAATAGAGCAAATGGAAATTATTTTCATAATCAAACGCATCAGTTAGGAGAAAATACACATGTGTGTATATATTTACCACACACACACACACACACACACACACACACACACACACACACACACACACATAAATGTATCGAAGAAAGTACTAAAAGAGCTCATATTAACATCTGAAAATTCTTAAATTTAATTGCTAATAATCTTTCACAACTTATTATATAGAAATTTATTATGCGCCTTCCTATCTGTTACGGTGATGGCCGATTAAAGTAGAGATGCCAGTACAGTAGTCCAACCATGAATTCTGAGCGAGCCTTCTGTGATAAGCTACGGAGAACATCACACGCGCCGAACTATCGGTGATCTACAATGGTGGTCTCTGTTATGGGGATACGATGTTTAATGTCCACGCATTACATTTTACTAGTCTGATTGTTAGACTGACGATATCTCTTATCGTTGAAATTTAGGCGAGAGTTTAAATTAGGCATACGGGGCTTTAATTCGCTTAAAAGAACCATGGCTTTATTTACTTGGATTAAAAGAATTCGTCTTGCTATATGAAAAATTATGACTGCACATGGTAAGTTTAGTCCCTATTGGTGAGCTCCGCGTAATAATATTTTCGGAATGATTCCCGTCAACGGTGGACTGTCGGACAATTTTAAATTATATATTAATTTACAACTTGTCATACATCATAAACTTGTATAATTTCTACATGTTTACCTATACCTCTATTTACATCGCATTTTAGAGATTCGAAATCTTTAGGGCTGTTGCAATAACTTAAGCTAATTTATGCTTTGTCTTCATTTATATGTTTTGGCTGAACGTTGCAGTGATAGACGATCAACGTGATCAGTAAGCCATTTTATTGGATGATGGGGCAGCTTTCATTTTCTGCTCGATAATTCTCGATATCCTTCTCTTCTCGATATCCTTGGTAAGATTCCATAGGTCGATTTTACTTCCCAATATAAATTTTTTATTAACGAAAAGAATACTCGGAGAAGCATTTTGAGAGAGGCTTTCTTGTATTTGCTAAACATACTTGATTCGAAACATAGGATTGAGCCAACTTCAACTGTCATAATCAATTCGTATATTTAATATTCAATCTATTTCACATAAATAGAAAAATATGAGCGGTCACTAGGGCATATATAAAAATTTGATGGACTAGATCAATTAGCATATTATTTTATAATTAGTTAAGCAAGTTTGGAAAGATAAAGAGACGTAAGAGATTTTTGACTCACTGCCAATTGTTCCAATAAGTACGTAGATATTTTGAATGTCTGATTTAACTAAAAAATACTGCGTACTTCTTCTGCACCTGTCTGTATTTTTACTTGAAGTCGCACTGCGCGAAAACTTCTCGCCAACTGTTAATTTTATGCTCTACCCTAACTTCCCTCGAATCCTACTCTATTACCGCTCTACGTGGGGCCGTAAGAACGTCCCCGGGCGCTCAATGGAACTCCTAGGCATTTTCCAAAAGTTAAATTCGACGGCTTTGCCCATATCTTCGCTGGCGGATCTGCTTTAATTAACCTTAATCGCCACGTCGCGCGATTTATTATGCGCCATCGCCGCCGCCGTTCAAAGTTTTGCGTGCAGGCGCGCGCGCGCGCGCATCGAGAATACGCGCGGCGATGTGTATTTTGGCCGGGGCCGCCGCGCGGCGAGTTTCTCGCGATATATCTGCGCGCTTCGATTCACGCGCGCCTCCTTTGCCGCGCGGCAATGCGTCATGCTAATGTCCCGTGGAGCTCCCGGGCTCGCGCGCATCTTTTCATCTGCGGCGGCCCGGCGTCGGCTAAAGACAGCGGGACCAAGAGCCACACTGCGAATGAAAAGGAAAAGTTCTCCTTTAATTTCCCCTCGCTGCCTCACAACACGGCGACCGGGGTCTGATGCGTTGCTTTTTACGCGCGCCTCAAGAGAGCAAGAGGAATATATATATATATATATATATATATATATATATATATATAAAAGGTACGAGAGAGGAAGAGAGCGAAAGAATTGCGCAAAGTTGACCGCTTCGGGTCTTTGAAGTCCGCGGAAATTACAGTTGTGTAGGCGTCGGCGCGCATTAACTCGGGATACTTTTTGCCGACGTTAATTGTTTTATAAATGGGAGTGACGCTCACAATGAAGCTGGTCGACCCATTTCTATTTCAGTAATTCAAATTTCATTACAAGTTATGCTGATAACTGTGCTGCGTTTTCGCACTTTACGCCTTCAGATTGAATTTTGTTAATCTGGATTATAATATTCTTATAATTTTTGTTCTAATTATTTCATTCTTAAAATGGAGCACAAATTTATTGTTTAAATGAAAAGGTATTATATAGATTTAAATTAATTGGTATAAATGCAAATGTTCTAAATTCCAGTATTTTCAGTCATTTCATATGCTACAATTGTACAATAATATTTAGCTCACTTTTATGATGAAGAGCTTACGTTGACAAGTAGTATTAAAAAAACTTTAGTGGAGCACATCGTGGGATGGGGAATAAAGTAAATGTAGGCCAATCATTGAACGTAAAACGATAAACCCCTAATACTATTCGCTATATGTGCGCCCATTATTCTCTTTTTAACGGCTCCGGCGTGACCGATTCTCTATCTTTCTCGCTCTCTCTCTCTCTCTCTCTCTCTCTCTTTCTCTGTTACACTTTTCCTTGCTCTCTCTCTCTCCCTCTCTTTTACATTTTCCAGCCTTTAAACGAACGATATAGAGGTCAGACGTGAAATCCCCTCGTACCCGTTCTTCAGCTACACGTTGAATCCTGGACAACTCGAAGGTCATTCCCTGTCATCCTATTTTCGTGGATCTCCTTGTACAGAGGATAGATATAAAAAAAGGGAGAGATTCGTTAATCTATATTTCTATTCTCATAGCTGAACGCACAATGAAAAACTTGACTATGGATATACTTTACGTAAAAGATCTTATGTACGGTGATATAATGGCTGGCATACATTCTGGCTATATTTCTTCGTGAGACCATAAAAGGAGATATAGCAAGGATATTTTTTAAAATAAAAATTGTCATCTCGACAATGCGATTTCATTTGTAAATTATAATACATTACAAGGAATGTTATAATAGTAAGCTAAGTAAAGCCTATTCCTTCATGAACGTATTAATTTAGCGACGCATCACTCGACGCAGATTTTTAATGAATGGGTAAAAAAATGCAAAAAATTTTAAGAAATGGATTTAAGTTTTTATTTGAATGTCAATTTTCTTTTTATAGAATATTAAAAATAAAAACAATGATGAACGATATATATCAATCTATCATTTTTTAGATTTCGGAAAGCATATGTGTTCTACTGTTATAAAGTCATTAATTATTCAATTTATTATAAAGAAGGTAGACAATCCGCTTGTTGTTGTTAAGTTTATTTAATAATATCTTTGTCATTTTAATCTCTATTCTTACTAATTAAGTTACTTAATGAATGTCTCCGTTTTCATTGTAAATAAAACACCCAGGTCTGGTCTGCTTTCTTAATCTCTCTTTCATTTAATTAAAACTTCGTTTTCCCGAGTATTGATATTTTTATTGGATTGTATAGAATAATGATAGGCACTTTTCAAATATTTGAATTCCTCACATAGTTCTTAATTGGAATGTTCTATACTATCGAAGAGTTTCGCATCTACGGTCTCTATAATTTATTCCCTTAATATCAATATATTACTTAGGTAGACATCGTAAATCGTAGAAATTTTGTTATGAACAAACGACGTTATTATTATTTTTAAACAGTGGAACTTGTATTTTCTTTCAATTCACCTCGTGCGTGTTCAATTGTTTCAATTCACTGGGATCGTTGAATTTATTTTTGCTTACATTATGTTGTGTACTTGTTTTTCAGAAATCATAAATTGTTTGAAAACAGACATTTATTTAGTCTGATTTATCCTGCGATCGTCTTCTTACTAAACGTATGTAAATAAAAATTTCTTATTTAAATGTTTTCACTGTTTGCAAAAAAAAAAAAAAAATGAGAGAACTTTGCTGAATCAGTTCTTTTGCATGTTTTAGAGGCATAGCATAACGGGAAATAACATTCAACGTACAAAAGTACTTGCTATTGAATTTTATGTTTCCACACTATTTCAAGGCGCAGAACGCATCAATTTTTACGAGAACAAGTAGTATTTTGCATGTTAAACTTTATGGCACTGAACAGCTGTACAATTGTGATATCCGAGACGCCACGTCGGTTAAAAATAGCTGTCAAAGCATTCTATGACATTATCAAACGAGAAAAACCAGAATAATCAATTTTTTCCTCTCGATATTTTTCAATTCTCATAAGCGAGCTATCTCTTTCTCTCTTTCTCTCTCTTTCTCTTCCTATCACTCTTTTCTCCCCCCCCCCCTATCTCACAAACTTGATACATCTAATCTGAATAATCTGCAAATAAACCGAATGAGAAATTAGTCATTTCTAATGACGCGCTACTGGCGAGAAAAGAGTGCAATTAAAAATTACTGATTTTTGATTTACTCAGAGATGAGATATAACTATCATGATTACGCATCAGGAAATAATTAACTAATCTCTTGAATATAGGAATATGGAATGTATACCAGTTTCGTTAAAGAAAAGACCGTAGATCGGGACCCGTTCGTATCGTACAGTCTCTATTACATATCAGGTGCACGCGTAAGAGACGCGGGCCCTTATAAAGGCTCGTGCGACGCGACGTCAATTTATAAAAGAAAAAAAAAAACAGCGAGCGCGAGCGAAAGCGAGACATACGAGCCCCGAAGCGGTGAACTTTCTAAGCACTCTCCTTCTCTATTTTCCCGACAGCGCACAATTAAAACCCCCGTCACCTCTCCGACGCCCCAGCTTCTTGTCTATTCTTCTCATTTACACCGCTGCATATCTCTACTTTTAAAAATTTCAAGACATTTTTAGCACACGGGGTGGCGGCGTATTGTTGAATTTTTAATTTGTCGGCGCGGGTTAGGCGTCGGATATTCAATGGGCAGATACCTTATTGTAACAAAGGTTATCAATACTTTAGCATTGAGAGAGAGAGAGAGAGAGAGTTTAAATTATTTTTTCGTCTTAGAAGGAAAGGACATTTGATTTGGCGGAAAGATTTTGTCCATTGTCTAACTACATATTACACCCAGCTTAGATATATTAAAGAAAATATAATATCTTGAGTTGGGACAGTTTAGACAATATTAGTTACAGAAACAGAGTCCCCATACGGAGTAAATAGGAAAAGATTTTGATTCGTTTCTCTCAGAAGATGTAGCGTACGGAAATATGGTCCAAAGAGAAGAATGTGAAGGATTTTTAGTTAACACAAGGAACTACATTTATCACGAAATTATACAGGTATAAATTCATTTCATAAATAACCATTACAAATTATTTAAGATCGTTACAAACAAATTGAGTGAACTGACTGGATTACTTTTAATATTATTATCAATCTTCTAAATTATAAGTAAACTCTAATGCTTTCAAATAAGTTCAAATTTCAGCATTTGATATTTAAAACAGAAAAGAATTTCAATAGAAAAGCGTGAGCGAGAATTTTTGCATTAAAATTTCGCACGCAAAGCCAACCATGTCTTTGATAAAAAAATTTCCCAGACTCTCCTTTATTTGCAAAAATAATTTACCGCTGAAGAAGCACGGAATAGTTTTTACTTTTTCATTCAACAAAAATTCCTGCATTAGAATGTCTCTCCAATACAAAGGACTTTAGCCAAAGCATGAAAAATAAAGCACTTAAACAGCAAAAATGAAAACTGCTAAAATACTTACAGTGATATTTCTGCAAGTAGAACACGGCGTCTTTCATGTCTATTAATGTATTTTTCTTTTGCTAATCGAAGCAAGGGACAATAAATGTGAAAATAATTTTATAATCAAATAAATTCTAGTCCAATGTATAAATTGTACATGATAAAATTTTTTGGATTTTTTAATATTTTTAATCTTTTAACCACGAGTGCCGGAATCAGTACACCAAATGAAATCGCAAAAATAATTAAATTGAGAAAAAAAATGATATCTCAATAATTTATACGATGTAGTATCTTCTTCAACTTTTTCAGTAGCTTTATTTTATGTAAAATGCATATAAAATCGAACAAGAAGAATTTTAAAAAAAAGTATAAAGATACACAGAGGAAAGAAGCGACTGCACGAAAGCGAATCGTTTAATATCGAATGAACAAACACCTTATTTCTCCCTGATTACTCACGTATAATGCTCGCCCCGTTTCCCAAGCTCGCGGGGCAGGGTTTCGCACAAAGCTGTTGAACTTCGACATATATACATACGAAAAAAGTATATATATATATATATATATATATATATATATATACGGAAGAAGCGAGTAGGCACTTTAAAAGCCGCGCGCTCGCGTATGACCGAGGCCTGAATATTTAATGCTCGATGCCCCGGAAACGCGGACATTTCAGGCTATGCAGGCATACCGCAGGCCTCTTTCTTCGTTCCGACGCCGGCCTACGACGTCAAAGAGGCACTGTCCCCGTCCCACTCACCGCTCTACCGCTCTCTTTATCGGTCCCTCTCTCTTCCATATAGCTTTTACTCTCCATCCGCGCTCTCATCATGCTCCTTTGGCCCGGGCAGAGTAAAGGAGACGAGCCTCCAGGGAAAATCAATCTAGCCCATTGCGCGACTCGGTGGCATATTACGTATCCCAGATTCTACGTTTATAAAAGGGTTTGATATTTGTGTAGGTGTGTTCGAGCGCGCGCGCGCGTGTTTGGGTGTGTGTTTGTGTGTGTGTGTGTTGTGCAAGATAGAGCTAGTTTGTTTACATTTCCGCGGACAAGCAGACGAGATACAAGTTGGACTGATTTTAGCACAATAAAGTACCCGACGTGGCAGATACTTTCCAGATTGCTTCCCTATTTTTTGAAGGTTTAAGGAAAAGGAAGAGAGAGAGAGAGAGAGAGAGAGAGAGAGAGAGAGAGAGAGAGAGAAAGAGTGAGAGAGAGAGAGAGAGAGAGAGAGAACGAGAGAAAGAGAGAGGGAGAGACAAACAATAAAATATCTCGGCATGTGATCATTTTGAATACTATTTACACGAAAAAAATTATAAATTAATAAAAAAAATATCAATTCAATATTCTTGAATAAAAAAATATCAAATGTAGAAATTATTTACTTTAATCAAGTAAAATTTATTTGATCCGAACAAATTTTATTTGCATAAATAAAATTCATTTGATGCCAGAAAAGTTTAGTTTGTATGCTATATGAAAATATTTTGTCAACTTATGAAATCATTGACTTATTAGGATTTAAGTTATTTATTTTTCGTTTTGTGTAGTCATTCGAAAATTATAAATGCTCGTAGTTTAACAGGTTCATACGGCTTCTTTTTATGACTATAATGAATAAACAGATAATAAAGAGTATTACAATAAAATTTAATACTTAAATTTATTAAAAATATATACATATAATACGATATTTCACATTACACGACGATCATGATTTCAGAACTAATAAGTTATTGTATAGATCTTAATCCATTTGATAAATATCATTATTTTCAAATTCAACTAATCTAAAAGATAAAATAGCAACGATATTCCATTGTTCAAATCTCGAGCATGCCTTTTTATTATTACTCATTGGTATTGGAACAAAGGCAAAGATATATTCATATATTTAATTATACTCTTGTTTTATATTCAGTTTACTTCGTTTTATTCTATATATATATATATATATATATATATATATATATATATATATATATATATATATATATATAATACGCGAAAGCCAGATGGATTCATCTTCTGCAAAGAGCACTTCTGTGTATAAAATCCCATATTACAAAGAGCGAAAAGAGAAGCGACCGACCCGGATAATACAGAGGAAGTAAACTTCGCGTTCGTGTGTGACACCAAAAAAAAAGAAAAAAAAACAGTTTTCTATGCGATACGCACAACACAGAGGACTCGCGTACGAGCTCAAAAATACGCGCGTCTCTAAGCTCTATTTTTCCCCTGTTAGTGGCAGAATGATTTATAAATCTCGAAGAATATGGAATTTTATTCGAGGGCGCACTTAAGAGCCTCGGCTCTCTCGGCCGCCTCTGCGAGCCGTTTATTTTCGTGTGTGCGCAAGAGAGAGGGAGAGAGAGAGAGAGAGAGAGAGAGAGAGGGTGGGAGGGACAGAGGGTGGGAGCGAGAAAAAGAGAGAGTGTCGGACGCGACGGTATAAATGTATATCTTCCGATTCAAGTGACTTTTTGAAGAGAGCATTTGAAATGTGCGCGCTTATGTATGTGTCTCCGAATATCGAGGCATCGGAAGTTTTAAGTCGTTCACTGGTTGTTCGAAGTTTTACGGCGTCCTTTTTAGCCGCGTGACGTACTAACGTTGCAGTTCCCGGATGCCGCGAACGCGCTCCAGAGCACGAAGCGACATTTAAGCCCATTTTGTCAATGTTCACTCATACAAATACAGTATACAGTTACAGCCAATACGTTCTTAAGTTCCAATGGCGTAGGACTTCCCCAGGCCCGGATATTTTAAACTCTAGATGCATTAATTTTAAAATTTCCTTGCGTGATGTAAAAAGTCGTATTTTCATCTATATAGATTTCAAGTCGCTCCTTTATCTCGGGCACGAAAGTAAAGCTTTTCCTTGAGCTTTTCGGAATTCTTCACAATTCTATACGACATTTCTAGTACAAAACTATTTTCGATCGAGAATTAAAATATATATATATATATATATATATATATATATATATATATATATATATATATATACAAAAACTATGACAAAAGTATTTTGCCTATAATATCCATAAATAAAATCATTTTGAATCGGGAAGATCAAACGCTTACAATCCGGACACATACTGCCCTATTTCAGAATAAATGATTATTTTTAGTCCCGCTAGATGAACGATTTATGTTTTATCTCCGATTCATTTTAACAAAGCTTTAAGCATTCTTTACTCACACGTTTCACGAAAATATTTTCAGAATTTTATGACCGAAGTATTTTCAATATCAAATAATAAAAAGGAAACTTTAATCCTTTATTTCTATCCATTCCATGTATTATACATATAAATATAGCTCACTTCACTCGCAATCTGTACGTCGAGCAGCGACTATTATTTGCTGAAATACCTCTGATACTGCAACGAGCTGAGCATCTGGATCGACAAAAAGATCATCGCGAACAAAAAAGAATGACAAAATAAAGCATGAACAAAAAAGAGAAAAGAAGAAATTCCCTCATACTTTGGCGCGCATCAACGATAATCCGCAGATCCCAGGCCGTGCGAAGCAGCTCGAAGAGACGCGGCCGTGCCCCGCACAGTTCTACATCGCTTTCCTCTCGTTCCTCCGTATACATACTATCTATACTCGGGAGAGCTTTATTTTCACGTATAATATATACGTAAATACAGAATATAGCCTTAACTATGCGCATAACTGATGTATGCGCGAATCGGAGCGTGAAGCGGCCGGCATCAAGTAGATTATGCGTGTGTACCATCGTGCACCAACCGCGATATATATATATATATATATATATATATATATATATATATATATATAATACCTGGTATATGCGTAGAGAATTTGAAAAGGAGAGTGTCGAGGGGAAAGGGAATAGGGCGAGACCGACGCAAAAGGATATCGTGCAATTTGTATAAGCGGTGGCTGACGCACGCAAGAGAGGCCACCGCGACGCCGTGCTGCATCGCCGGAGTAGTAAGTATATATATATATATATATATATATATATATATATATATATATATGCTACTTTCGGGCGTCGCCCGTATATAATTACCGTGCGAAATTTGTGCGCAAGTTGCCGTTTTTATCTCTTTCGTTTGTTTTTTCCTCTTTACCTCTTCCCTTGTTCACTTTTCATTGTGCCTCGTTCTCGTTAAATTTTGTAAAATCTGCTGTCCGCGCAAAATGCTTCTTTGTTATACACGCGAATGTGGGGGAAGATGGCAGAGATTTAATTGCACGTGCATTATATACTGTTTGCTGGACGCGCTGTGTGCGGGAGCGATCAGCTATATATATACATATACATATACATATACATATATATCTGTATGTGGGATATAACACCGCGCTATATACGTCATATGCATATAAGTCCAGACTGGACGCGGGCAATTTAATGATTAGAGGCGCCCGCGGTCCCTATCTTTCTCGGTTTTAATAATCGTCGTTCGCCCGGTCAGCGAGCGAATGACGCGTCGTTACGGGATCTCCATTATAATAATTTAATGATACTTGGTGGATAAGTTAGGGGGCCATTTTATAATGAGGCGTTTGGCCCATCTTCCGTGATGCTTGTGCACATTAATAAATGGGATGCCGTGTCGAATGCCCGCGTGAAATATACACCCGAATATACGCTATATATAGAGCCGGATATATGCGAGTCGAGTCCCAGAACGAGATACGCCATATAAACGTAATGAAAATATATCGTTTTTCGTTTGTTTTCCCTCAGAAATGTAAAAGAATCTGGAGAATGAGAACTCTAAGTTTTATTAATTTACGGTTGAAAATTATATGCAACAAATCTCCTGTGATTAGGTTATTGTAGTGAAGTTTAGAGAATCGATGAGTACTTTGCATTTTCGATGTTCCTGCGCGAATCCTCATTGAGATTATATATAAATATATATTGGTGAAAACATCAAGATTTTTAATATCGTGAAAATCGACTTTTCGTAAATTTGAATCATCTAAAGAGTTTTTCATGAAAGTGTACATATCATGCACCGTAGCGTGCCTGTATTCGACATAAATAATAGAGGTCAACTAATTTTGTGAGCCTTTCGAAAAGTCCAATTGTTGACCAAGTGATGAGAAGATAGTCAAATACTGGTTAGTTATGATTTGAATGAAAATAGATTCATGGTCATGAATGCCTCATAGATGCTCAGCTTGCTTTACCTTTTAATTGTTATGAACAGATACTAAGCATTGCTTCATTTAGATAGGACACTTTGCTAAGAACCATCCATTCATAGATAGTTGAGCATTCAACTGGCCGAATTTTGGCAGGTAGAAAAATTATAATCCGATAGATAAATTATTCGCAAATTTGACATTGACAGAGTTCACGTATCATTAAACAGAATTCCTTAAACTGTAAAAAGTTGAATTTCGAAAATTTCATCTGATCGTCTTAGAGGTATAGAAAAGAAAAAAGAACAAAAATGAGATTTTCTATCACAATGATAATGGGTGTAAGTCATCATCTATAGTGAAATTTTTGAATTCAGTAGACGTTTCGACATAAACCAACGCGTGTGTATAAGCAATGCTATAAAAAAAAACTATACCACCTTAATCTCTAAGTAATGCATGCGCGCCCGAGAGCCAGATATTTCAACGATATAGCTTTCCTTTTTCCGCCAGCGCTGCAAAAGCTTCTGGGAAGTCCGCAGTTCATTCACAAGGGGGTACGGCCCTTTTTTGCCTTGGCTGGCATATACACATGGATATATATATATATATATATATATATATATATATATATATATATATATATATAACGAGACGAAGCGAAAGCTCTGAACGCGAAGCTGAGAGAAGAAGGATCGCAATCGACGTGTGTGTCTTCGAGCTTGCAATTCCCCCCCCCCTCTCTCTCACACACACTCTCTCTCTCTCTCTCTCTCTCGCAGGCTCTCTTCGCACTCTCTTTCCGAATAGCTCGGTCTTCCTCATTGCCGCGTTACTTTAAGGGAGGAGTTGCTACATACACACATATTAAGTACACACTTCCATTTATAAATATATCTTTTCCCCGTATACGAGGCACGCTGCTACGAGCTCCTCCCCCCCCCGCACCCCTTCAGCCGTGTCGCGCACTCCACCTCTTTATATACTTGACCAGCTTATTTTTGTCCCGCTCTACTCAACTTTACGAGATGTTACGACTTAAAACGGACGATTTATCGAGCCGATTAGATCCTACCGCCTAGGGTGCGACTGAGACTTTTTCTTGCGCTGCCTTATCGGTATATAATTATATATATATATATATATATATATATATATATATATATATATATATATATTTACCTTGCTACGTTATTTAATTGCATTAAAAAATCAATCGGTTATTCTTTCTTTAATGTTCATTAACTTTGTCCTTTCACGTAGTGATGACATTCAATATGTCGTTGAACTACGCCTTCACAATATTTAACATCGTGTTGTTTTTATTGAAGCTAAAATAGACATTCGAATTTTGCTAGATTAGAGAGCTAGATATGCAAAAAAGTTTCATTGGTATGGTCGTGTAATTTTCATTGAGGATAGAACATAAATTGTATAGTTGGTAATTTTTAGACTCATATGATTTCCTTTCAAATTATATTATTATTACTTAATTTATGTAATAGATGGTTCTTTAAAGAATATTTATACAAATCATTCATAAAATTATCAATAATAATTCAAATCAATAATATTTTTTATTAAAAAGTAGCTGTGAATTGATTGTAATCATTAAATTCATCTCTCATTCCGTAAGTCTGATTTATCTTAGGGTATAATTATTGCTTTACTATTAAATACAATAGACATTTACAGTAACATCCTTAACACAATTCTCAAAATAAAACCAATATAATAATAATAATAATAATCATACAATAATAATAATAATAATTAAATGAGAAATTGACTTTATTGCTTCGTACTCATTTCATAATAAAAAAAGAAACCTACTTGAAACAATAATAATTACTCTATGATGTGGAGATAAACTATCTACGCAGTAACATCGCCATTCTATCGGAGCATCGAGCGCAAAATTAAAACCTCTCTCTTCGCAACTGCCGCGCGAAGCGCGATATCATTGTATGCGCGTGTTATTCATGCTCGTCTACACGCCGGCCGAGATTTATAAGAGAGTGAAAAACGACCGAGCCAGGCCTTAAATCATTCGGATACCGCGCGTAGCGCGAAGGACTTTTTCAGTCGGGCCGACAACTTCTAGTTGCGTTCGGTGGCCCGGGGCCGGCATAAGGGAGCGGGGAGGGGGGGTGGCGGAATTTGGCTGCCGCCTGCGCGAGCGCTCTCTGCTCGCACCGACGTTGAAATATACCGGGGGCCGATGTCGATCTGTCGCCAAGAGAAACGTATAAAGCTCGCGCGCGCGCGCGCGCGCGCTCGGGTTCTCGAATTGGCTCGGGGTGGAATCTTCCGAATCAGGTGGGAGGAGGAGAGGAGGCCAGAGTAAACGGAAGTCGGGAAAAACTTATTGTTTGGAATTTAGAGCGGCGAGTGATTGCCGAAGATGAATGTTTCGGGCGTGGGGGTTGTTTTCTTTTTCAATCGAGTACATTTGCTTCGTCTATATAGGGATGTATGACTATTTACTAATTAAATAATTAGTTAAGATATTATGTCGATACTCTGTGGTTATTCTGTTATAAATCAGTTAGACCCGAAATCGAAACTCGGACCATTCAGCACGCTTGTAGCTTTCGTTTTGCAGGAAAATTCAGTTCTTCATCTAAATGAGTGGAGGGGCAACGCGTTTCGTCGCCAATTACATAATTAACGAAAATAAAAGCATAAGCAAACTCGTTAGTGATTCCGTGATCATCTGTTTCTTAAATTTATCGAGCTGTTCGTCGATTGGGAAGATCGACGGTCTTTCGAACGATGTAAGTTAGTGAGAATCTTCTGGTGATCATCAATGAATTTAGATCATTTGTCGAACTGGTTTTGTTTTGGCCAACGAGACCGAGCATAAGCCTTTTTTACGAACTAGACACGATTCGGCACTACTGTTGAGATCAATCGATTGAATCGACTACTGTGAACAATCTGATGGTAAATAAGACAATTATTGGTTGCATGCGCGGCGATTAAATACAAATGCAAGATGAAAATTATAAAAAATGAAAAGAAAAGTATTATATCTGGAATGTAAGATTTGTCCTACATAATCTGCTTGATTCATCAGTCCAACGAGAGGTGTCTGATCTATACTGATCTATACGAATCTATACTTATAAGAATCGTAATAACAGTGGCAAAAAAACCATAAATTCCGAAAGGACTTGAAGCAAATTATAATAATTTATTTTTGCGTTTTTTCTCATTATCTTTATCTTTATATATAAATACCTTTATATATATATATATATTAAGCTCGTTAAAAGTCGACAATTTTTTAACTATACTCAGTTTAATTTGTAAAAAAAGGTTGATTACATATGAAATAAAAATAAGTTTATTGCTACAATTCCATATATTAGTATTAGTCTTATAATATCATTTCTTAAATTCAAAAAATTGATTTTAAAAAGATGATAAAGAGCTAATAATAATTTTTATCGATTTTACAGTCTGTTGAACTAAAATAATATAATTATGTTGATAGTCAGGCTGGCAATCTTTATAATCACTTCCATAGAATCTAAAATATAAACCCTAAAATTTTTAAATCAAAATGAAAATTTTCTTAGTTCACATTTTAGGGGATTATTATCTGAAAGGAAGAAAATAATTTTATGACTGTAATTTGTTAAAAAGACTGTATAGCGTGTAAAAGTAATTATTAGTTCAAATGGAAGCCGTCAAAGTATAAAATACCGTCAAAGTATAAATTACACAGTTGTATATTTATATTTAAAAACTCAAATATATTGAATGGCGAATATTTGGCTCAAGTAAATAGTTTTCTATATAATTATCTTTGTCTAGATTGAGAAATATATTTCTATAATTAATAGAAACGCATGGGTTTTATTTTTCAGTATACGAGCAAAGCATCGAGCCGGCAAACGAGCAGAATTCAGGCAGTAGCCTGGATTGCCTTAATCTGATAGTCCAGAGCATCAGCGGTGCCGGGGAAACGACGTCAACGACGTCGGCCACCTCGCTGCCTAATGGAAATCCCTATTCCGTCCAGCCATAGAGAATTATTTTGCTATTTTTCTATATATACCAAAGTGTAACGAGCGCGGCCAGCGGCAGCGGAGGCGTACCTGTGCCGCAAATAAAACCAAAACGAAGAAGTCGAGGAAGCCGAGGAAGAAAAGGAACAAGACGAAGAAGAAGATGATGATGAAGAAGCAAAAGAACAAGCAAGATTAATGTACACCAAAGTGATAAACGTGCCTAATAAAACGATGGACAGAAAATGATGTTATTGTCGAATTTAAAGACACTGTTGTGTCGCGAGTTTTTCCATGGAAAGTGATTCATTGGTCATGCTTCGTCAATTTTAATGGTATTTCAATTATATTTCGAAAAAGGAAAAGCCAGTTATTTTTGTTTGTCTGTCGAAAAAGCATTTGTAGATAATTAAAAACGGATTTGAAGTTCGAGTTACCCTTCGAATATTGTTTTCTCGTTTATGGCTATTTCATAAACAAATACTTTTTATATATTCTAAAATATATCTTTTTAAAAATTTTGTTTTAAGTGAACCATTACACTGTGTAATAAAAAGGTCCGAATATTCAAATTGACTAAATGAATGAGGTAAAATTATTAATAAAAATTGTAGACATAATTCTTGGCTTATTATTTTATTACATCTTTTATATTTATTATTTTATGCAGTATACAGTTATTTCTTTCAATCATTAGATTTTTCTGACCTGTTGGCATTTTTTGCGAACATACTTTGAAATATAAGATGTATATACTTTTTTCGGCTCTTTTTCATTGAAAAATGTGTGTCTTGTTTTACTGAAATCTTAATCTGAAACTTATTTTGGATTTTTTTTTGAAGTCCTATTTTCTTTGCTTTAAATTACTAAAATATGCTGGAATACTATTATTAATTGACGTGGGATGCCATAAGTATACTTTCCTTTTAGTCAATTCGTACAACAAATTTGCGCATTTGGATGTACGGCACACTGAAGTAGTTTAATTATTATTAATTTTAGTGTCTATAAATTTTATGAAAATTGAAAGAGTTATTGTTTACACATGGTTAAAAATAATATTAAAACTATAGGTTTATTTGCAGATTAATTTGTATCCTTTATAAGTGATGTTGGAATAAAAGTCTGCTTCTCACGCAATAGTTTTATTGGATTTTATAATAAATCTTTTTTAATTGAAGTTTTTAAACGTTGAGTTATTATTATTTCAATTTTTGGTATTCCTAATATGTTTATTTTGAGGAATTCAAATTATTTGTATGTTATTCAATATTTTGATGTGCTTGTTTTGTAATTTTTAATATAAAAGAACATTTTAACGATCTAATTAATAAGTTGATTGAAAGAAATGTAAATATTTCCAAAAGTTATTTGATATTCTAAAAATTATATAATATACAAAAATTTACAAAAAATGAATACGACTAAGCATGTTTATTTCACTTTATTAAATTCTAAAGTTTATTAAGAAAAATTGGCATTGTCATTATTCTAATGAAGAAAACATATATTTTCAATGCTTTATTTAATGAACGAATATTGATTATTTTACTCTAGTTATGATTATTGTTCAAACAACAACAATTTTTTGTTTTCATGGAAAGTATGTTATATTCCTACAAGATGAAGAAAAATTTATTTTGAACTTCCCGGTATCAATTGAAACAAATCTAACTAAGACATTCATCGCATAAATATCAATGCAAGTGTCGACCAATACAAGTGCCCATAAGTTTCAAAGGTTTTAAGCCTGGAAGCTGCTATTTTCCTGAAGGTATAAATTAAATAAATTAAAATAGACCATTCGAATGAAACGTTTGAACCATTAGCCCTCATAACTAGTACAAGTTCTAATGATTTATTAATCGAATTCAATCCTCTATTATTAACCCTGGCGGTCCCCTATTATTAACTCGGCAATAATTCGCGGAAGTAGACTAATACGTCCCCCCCCCAACGTCACCCACAACATCAATCCTTGCGAACGCACAATTTCCCTTCCTACGATCCACAAATCCGTGCTATTTTCAACGATAGCCCGGCGCGGTCGAAAATGTCCATAAAGCCCCCCCCCCCTCCGCCACAACCGTTCGCCCTCTCGCCACCTCCTTCGTCCTCCTTCCCTCTTTATCATCCACTCGTACGCGGCGCGAACGCGCCGGAATCGCCGCCTCGCGCGCTTTACCGGGGGATGACGCGTGACAGAGGCGCGCGATATTAAAGTGCCGCGCGCGCGCGTACACAGCGCCGGTTATATAGCGAGCGAGACACGGATCGTCGCCTTAAGTATTCGTCGCGCCGCGCGATGAGCGAATTACCTTCGCGGCTCTCCGCGCGCGTATGTGTGTTTGGTCAGGCAGGCCCGACGCACGCAATGATCTCTCGGGGTATATTTATACAAGCGTGTAATGTAGGTATAAACGCGCGCGCGCGCGCAGGGCAGTGGCGAGGAGGAGGAGAAGGAGATGGGGGAGCCGAGGGGCGAGGGGGGGGGGTTCGGCAATTTACGCTATATAACCGGAGACCCATTGCGCACGTCGCGTTCGCGGAGGATTCATGGGTGGTCGATTTTTCTCTCGCGGCAACCCCTTCCCCTACCTCCCCGCTTTCTCTCTCTCTCTCTCCCTCTCCATCTCTCTTTCTCTCTCTCCGTAACCCTGTATCCCTCTTTAATCTTTACGCGGGTACGGTTATTTACAGTTTCGAGAAAGTGCGAGGTAATTCGCGCGCGCGCGCTGAAGTTTGGACGCGGAATAGAGTCGTTCCGAGATTGTCGAATAAATCTCGTTGATTCGTATACGTGTGAAAAGGTATAAGCATATACAGCCTATCGGGGTCTAGTTCCTAAAACGTATAGCTGAACAATTTAACAAAAATACTAAGAATTGGGAAGTTTATGTATTTAGAAGCGCTGATTAGAAAAGTCATGGTGAAAATCACCAAAGACCAATGGAAATTATGGCTTTGTAAAAGATGTCTTGGGAAAGACAGAATAATCACGCCAAAATACGTGAAATTATATTTTTTTTTTTCATTTTCCGGTTACCCTGCTCTAAACTTTTTCTGTGTATACATGCGCATACCTATAGGGATGAGAAAAGTTTTTATACCGACATACAAATATATTTGTCCTATGGAGAATACACGGATAAACTGCAATATAGCTCATCGAGATTTTAGATAAATACACGAAAGCCTCTTAAAAAAATTTCCCACATATATATTCATAGCATTTAAACATTAAATAATTAGTATAAATCGAGGTTGAAATAAAATGATTATTAACATATAAAAACAAAATTACGAAAAATTTTGTCAAAAATCATTTTAAAAAATATGTATAATTGTTTGGTTAGCACTATTTTAGCGAACAATGTATCTGTATGCTACTGAAATATTGTCAAATGGAGAACAATTTAAGCTTTCGTGAATTTAAGAAAAAGTATATTTATTTTACTACACGACGGAGGCGATTTGAAAGACTAAAACAACGAACACTTCAGTAGAAATTCTATTAAATTTCAAGAAAATATTAATTCTCTTATCTCTAATTCATTAATTAATACCTCTTCACTACTGCCGCAGTTGCGCTCATAATTTCACATTGAGCTACCGTCTTAAACAGTATATCAAATTATTCTCACTTTACTATTTCCTTATAATTCTAGATTCATAATTCTTTCGTAGAGAAAATCGGCACATTTTACACATGATATGGTTCAAAATGATTCTACATGGATTCGAATTATGTCCGCACTCTTTTAGCGCATTAGCCGTGGAATCGCGTGCATTGTAGCTTATAGCAAAAATTTCGAACTAACCATGGATAAAGAATTTCAAAAATTTTTCATCATTGCTTATTCTTAAAGTTGAGATAAGGGTCACATGAAGTCGTCTGTCCTCGATGATCAGTTGTTATGTTTTTTCTTAGTTGTTGATTGAATTTTTTTTTTTTAATTATAAAATCAGTGTTTTTAATACCTTTATTTTCATACTCTTCGCGTAACAAAATATTACGATATTGAAAAATAAAATACGCGTCAACAGCTGCCTCTGACCTAAACTCCCGATAAATTTTATTGTAAACTATAACTCCTGATGTATATATTTTTTCACATAAAATAACTATTACTTTCATGAATGATTTTCTGGATATGACTTTACTCTTTAGTATAAATATATCATGCAGCAATTTTTATTAAACTCGGTAGAAAACAATAAATTCTTAGAAATTCATTCAACTGGCACTGTTCCATTACATTTATGAAATATCCTTTTTACGACTAACCAAATTTACTTATGCACACATATTGTTTCAAGCATCAACAGAAGAATACCTTATTCGTAGTCACCACTGTAATGAGTCTTTTCACCACTATGAGCTCATTAAAAGTTTGGATCATTATTTCTTCCAGCGACATATATTGAAAAGTATTCATCACAGGGGTGGAGATGTAAAGTCAATGCCATTTGTATATCGGTAAAGTCAATCCTTACTGCTATATTCTATTCATTCACGTATGAAAGATATCGAAAGTAATTTGTTTAATTGGAAAACAAAGCGTCATCGTTACATAAGAATGTTATTAACTACAAGAATAAAATTATCTATAAAATAATTAGAATAAATTATCCGGTCGTACTGTCGAGAATTTTCAAAAATTATTTTAATTTATGACATTTCGATCATTTATATTTTATAAATAATCATCTATAATTTAATATATTTAATATAAATATATATTTTGATGTATTTTTTAAAAATCATCTCTAATTTCACGTACTGAATAGAAAATCGTTAAATTGCATTTTAAAATCAATTTTCCGGTTCGAATAATTTCAAAAACGTTCGCTGCGAGTTCGATAACTCGACTACAGACCGTTTCATTTCGTGCTTTGCAACGTCTGTCTGTGTAATTCTATCGGTGTATAACGGATGCCAGTCTCAAGAGCGAGCTAATGCGACATTTACATGGATCGCTGTATACAACGGTATATCCATTTCAAGCAAGTATAGAAAGACGTTCCTATATGCTCGGGGAGTGGCGCCCCGGAAAGTTCAGGAACTGATCGCATATATAAAATAGAGGGAGGCGAAGACGAGTTTCTAATACGATTTTCCCTCACCTTGTTTCTATGCAGCCCTCTGCGCATACTCTCTCTCTCTCTCTCTCTCTCTCTCTCTCTTTGTGCCTTACATACAAACACACGCGCGTCCGCATGGATGCACACTCCAGTATACAAATCGAACTTGCGCGCTAGCTATATATACATATATATATATATATATATATATATATATATATATATATATATCCCTTGTTTTTTCTAAAGTGGCACGCGCGCGGCATTCTGCTTCCTCCGGCTTCCTCTGTGACTCCTCTTTCCTTCTTTAACGTGACTCCTCTCTGCGCCACCCATAAACAGGATATCTTTACTGGCGGCTGCAGCGTGTCCTACTTCTCTTAGCGTCAACTTTATATATATATATATATATATATATATATATATATCTTCCCTTACAACCGGTATGCACTTTAGCGACGCGCTATTTATTGCTTTACGAATCTACAGCGGTATCAATTAATCTTTCGAAATGAATATTTGGACGTTTTAATTTTTGTATATATATATATATATATATATATATATATATATATATATATATATATATATATATATATATATAGTAATCGATGCTTTGATGATTCGTATATCCATCTGCTTTATAATACTACATATTAAAAAATAATAATTTATTCAGTGCTATAAAAATATATTTCCTATTTCGACAAATGCTGAACCGTTACAGTCGTAGCCAAGGTGATTCAGTGCAGCTCAAATATTATTACCTAATATCCAATGTATCCATATTGAAAATAGCTAAATTTATCAATCTGCAGATAAATTTTATCTTAATTTGTCTATGTAAAGTACATTAAATTTTTCTAATACGTCATTGTATAAAACCCTTGGGAATTATAATACATAATTTCATTATTTTACAAATATATAAGACGAATTGGTACTGGTAGATTGCTTATGACGGAACAAGAGTGTCAAGAATATCCTCGTTTGAATTAAATACGTAATGCTTTTGACTATATATACATATAAAATGTTGATAAGAATTATTTTGCAAAGAATACTTGAACGATTAAATTTGTGACGGAAAAAACACAAATGAGAGAATATAAAAAAAATTGTACAGTTTAAGTTTGTTTAAAAATAAAACTATAAAACCCTTACTTTCATTACAGGTGATATTTAAAACGTTCTACATAATTGCTTCATTAGTTTGTGGCACCAAATGATAGACTAAATATTAGTTAATTTATTCTTCAAGCATTCGAAAGTCGTATTTTTTTGCCTTCTTTTAAAGATTCAAAGAGTTTAGTCTTATTTTGCATACGTACATTTGCATACGTAAGATTTAGGAACTATTTTGAACCAAATTATATATAGCATGTGTAATAAATCTACTTTAAATTTACTTGAACTATCAATAGGTCGTATAATAGTACTAAAATTTTGTAAGCACATATTAATATAATTATCGTACAATACGTAATTTCTGGTGTTAATAATAAATTTGTCACGATTTAAATTATTTTTTAATGAATTATCTCATATCTGCTGCTGAGAATGCATTAATAATACCAATTTTATATTTTCGATCATTTATCGATAGTCCTGAGCGTTCATTTACAAGAGATAAATTAATTTTTTCTGGGCGGATGCTGGCGAAGCCAATGCTCGCGATTCCACTACATATAATATGCGCCAAGGTACGGACTGAATAAATGCGTTCAGTACGTGCTCGTTGTCAATAGTTCAGCTTTGTCTTTTACTTAGTATGATGCACCAGAAGTGCACGAAATAAGCACATTGTATTTCATAAACGGCATTGAAATATTTGTCAATTGAATAGACAATTATTAAATTTTATTTCATTGGAGAAATTTCATAATAAAAATCTCACAATATCTTACTGGTGTTAAAATTGGCTTCGATTTCTTTGTTTTTTTTCTGCAATTATTTCGGCATTTAGTGATCCACGGCTGATAAGTAAATTATGGATAGGCCAGAAATAATTTTAGCCGACGAACTCTTATCAAATTGAACGAAACGCTGCCAAGAATAAAATACGAAATCTTCTTTTTTTTATGATTTCTTCTTTTGAAATTTATTTATTATTTATTTAGCGACAAAAATGATCTCTAAAAAATGGTATAAGGAAATCGGTCAAGAATGAGCTCGAAATTAACATTTGACGGACCAGATGTGTGTATATATATATATATATATATATATATATATATATATATATATATATATATATTCGAAAGATATTAATCATATGTAAAATATTACTCTCCGCAAAATTAAGCCTGAATGCTATATATTCATGCATGGACAGAGTACGAGGGTATATTTGTCTTCAAACAGTGGCTCCGTTAGTTGTCTCGTCGAACTAAGTGAAGCTTAATTCACCAAGGAATTCGTTCCCTCGGGGAAAACTCGAATTAAGTAGAGTGCGTTCATTATTTGGACATCAGTTTGGTATAGATGTAGTAATACAGTAGATTACTTGAACGAATATAGAACTAACCAAGAGCGATCTGCCTATATAACATAACAACTGTGAATTTTACTGTTTCTGGAGGCTATCGGGTAGATAAAGCGTTATTTAACCGAATCCCATTTAGATATCTCGTATATAATGTCATTTTATTATAATAATAATTATGACATATATAATGTAAATTAATTATAATATAATGTTAAAATATAGGATTACTAGCTATTATTTATCGATCTCTTTCTTTATTTAAAAACATTTATTGTAATATATGTTTCGAAGGCTTATCTAAAATGATCATAACGTCTTTTTATCGAACGCATTTTCCTAATTTATCTATGGACGATTTGGTGCTCCGGTATATAGCGAGCCAATTATTTGGAGAAAAAAAAGTACGTAGAGAGTTGGCAGAAAGATCGTCCCAAAGGAAGCATTGCGTTCAATTTAACCAGAACAATGCAAATTATTTCTCTGCGGAAACGGGAGTGCAGGAAGCTCCCCTTTTGTAACCTGGGCGCCAGCGCCACCACGGCAATAAATTCCCGAATCGCTCGACGCGATTGGAAGCCCTTGCTTTTCTATAAATTTGCCAACACAATGTTTAGGGTCGAGGAGAGGGGGATAAGCCGTTCACAAACTCTTAAACACACATAATAACAAAATTTATGTATATATGCACATAGATGAGTCGCACTCGAGTCGCGTTATGCGAGTTATAATTATAATCCCCAAACAATTTCACGCGTGAAAGCGGAAATAAAGCGCACAGTGTAGAGCAACGCGTCCCAACTTTCTCGTGAAATAATAAAACTGTCATAAATCGGGATATAAGTCGGCGGGTTCGATAAGATTCGTACGCTTGCGATAACCCACGGGTAGTTTCATAAAAAAAAGATAAACATTTATTTGTTTGAAGACTTTTTGGATACTGTGATTAAATACTGAGAGAATTCTAAAAATTATCAAAATTAAGCAAATGGATAATGTTACAAATATGTATTTAAACACATATTTCTATATTTCATTGACGCAAAATATTACAGAAATTCAATTAAACTAAATTATTTAAGGCTAATGACTTTGCATGTAACATATTTTACGTTCCAACTAGTTAAATAAAGTACATTTAGACTATTACAAAGGAGGTTATGAAGATTATACATGCAGTTTCTACTATTTTAATATTCATAAATTCATAATTTATTCCGTTATTTATTTACTCCACTCTTACTTATAATACTAGAGAAACTGTTGTTGAGTTTTAATTACATTTCATGAGATTTTTATAAAATTTGAGGTTTTATTATGCCTATATTATAAAACCATTTCATTCCTTTGCTCGACCCAAGATTTAAGTACCGCAAATAGAGCTCTTACTTTCTATAACGAATTTTCTCTTTTAATAGAGTTCATTTCAATTACTTTTTAATCCTTATTTCTATCTTTAAATGGTTTTATGTCTACGCTTTTACTAGAAATTATTTAAATTTTCTAATGTTTTTTATCCAATTATTCAATATGAAAAAAATATATAGTAAGTGAGAACCATTGGGCTTCTATATATTGTATTTATTAGATTCTTCTAATTCATCTTATCTTATCTGTAATTTACCATTTTTAATATATTTAAAGATTAATATAGTAGATCTTTTGAAAATTTTTATATTTTTTTTTAGTAAGGAATTAAAACTAGTATCTGCCATTTTCAAAATTCATGTATAATAGAAACTCAATAAAAATCTGAAAAATAATTACTTTACATTACGTCTGAAATATAATATCTTTTAGAATTCTTTTCATATTTCTAATAAGATATTTAGAAATATATTTAGTTAATGTTTATGAATGCAATTTCAATTGATTATCAATATGCAACGCCCATAAACCAAATTGCAATTATTTGAAACACTCACAGTTCTTGGATTGACATTCTTTTTTTGGATTTTCGTTATTTTTAATGAATTATATGATTCGTATCTATTTTAATCAACATATATTGCGATATATTATTTTGACGTAAAAAAAATATAGTTTAACTTTTCAAGAATAGTGAGAAAAATAAGAACCGTTGAAAAATAAAAAAAAATTCTATTTTCTTTTTATATATTTCTATTTTTTTTTGTATACCGTTAACAATATTTTGATAACTCATATTTAAAGTTCTTCGGTCGAAACATAACTTTCTATTATTTAAAATTATTAATTAATAAAACATTAAATCTAAAATATAGCTATTAGAATATGGTTTAAAGATAGTCAGCGGCTTATAAAAAAAAAAAACAAAAAGAACACGTACTCGAGATATAAACGAGCCACTGAAAGTCATCCCTCTGCATAGAAGCTTCTCCTATTCTATATAACATATACGAAACCACTTAGCTTCCCACATACATATATACATATAGCTATCTATAGTTACTCGAACAGTACATACACACACGCGCGCGCGCACGCGCTCACATGCACATGCATATATAACTCTCACACCGCGGGGGGCGCGGAGACACTTCAAACAGCGTGGCGACGCGCCGCCGCCACCCGGACGAGGATCGTGCGCGCGTGTTCTAACGGAGCATCTTGCAATTCGAGATGCATATGATATACGTGTAGCAGTGGAGCGATATTGGTCGCATCGGTCGCCGTACACATACATCCGGTTCAACAGCGAGCCGGAAAATTTTGGAAGTAGTAATACACGTGTATATATATATATATATATATATATATATATATATATATATAAGTCGGGCGGTCGAAGCAAGTCGTGAAAAAATAAGAGAAATGGAGCATGAACCAGGGGAGAGGGGCGGAGATACGACGCGGGCTAATAGGCTGGGAGCGGTTGGAAGCGCGTGAGTATTTATGTCAGCGGAAGAAAGTGAAGAGGTGGTGGGGGGAGGGGGCGTTTGACAGGTTCGACCCCAAGAAATAGTAGCTCTCTGAGGACCCTATATTATACTCTTCTCTTTTACCCGCATGCCACGCGAGTCTTAGACTATACAACTATATATATATATATACACAATAGTGGTTCTGAGATCGATGATCCCAGATGCAGAGTGGCGTGCGCCCACGTCGATTCCCTCCTGCGTGCCATTCCATCTTCTCTATATTAGTTGGTCTCGGTGCCAGTCTTCGCATTATTCGGTTAAGTTTTTCTTATATATAAATTCCTCCTCGATCGTTCTAAGCTTTTGTTTCGTTTGCATTCTTGTTGTATATATATTTACTGATTTATTTCTTTGTGATAAATGTTATGGGTTACAAGCTCAATACTAATAATTAATTCTTATAAAACTATTTTAGACGGGCGAAATTATATATAATACTTGGACAATTAATATATATATTATTATTATATTCTCAGGCTTATCATGCGCATTTAGAATTAAATAAAAATTATTATCAAATTTATGGAAAAAATATTAGTAAATAACAGAATGACCCATGGATATGTTTATCAATGAACGGCTCGGCAACAAACTAATACTTCAAGACTTTTAAAAAGTTTTCGCAAAACATTTATTGGAAAAATATTTATTTTACAATTTAGTTTTATCGATAACTATGAAATAGATTCTCTTTTTGACTCTATTATGCATATACAGTTTCTAAAAACTGTAAAGATTGGTGATGCTTTTGAAAGAACTTTTATTCCTTTTTTATTATAAGTAACCTATTTCATTACTATTGAAAAACAAATCGAAAAATTAACTATTTTTATTGAAATAAAAGTAAAATTAAAATAAAAATTAAAATTAAAATAAAAGTAAAAATTAACTTAACATTTAAACTTTATCTAGTTGGAATTAAAAGCTTATTATTTATCGAATTAAGTGTTTAATAAAAATAATTATAAGCTATATTTAAATTAAGAATTTTTTTTTCTTTTTACCAAAGGCCTTTCATTCCATCTCGTTAATTACATATTGATTGGAATTCGTTTGCTTTCTGCATAAGTATGTTGGTGTGGGTAATATAGATTTGTTGAATTTAAGTACATAGTATAGCCGTCAAATAGTTTGTAACTGAGCGTGATACATATAGATAATCTTAAATCCTTACAAATGATAAACAGCTGCAGCGCAAATATTGCTAGCAATTGAAATTTCAAATTGTCTTTGCTGAATTTAATCGTCCTTATTACGATCCTGATAGATAACATAAGGTTTAAGAATTACAATCTAAATGAAATGCAATTGAGAAATAACAATAGTTACATTTTCAATATTATACATTGTTCTTATACAGTTCTTTTGATCGAATGCTTCTGCGAGCTAATTATCCAGCTTACTCGAATGTCTATATAGTAAATCTCGACCTTTAATTTCAATTTCAATCACCAATGTCGTACAATCGTGCGACCGCGCGACTGATGGACTTTCCACTTTAACTTTTATTAAGGCCAATCACAAGAAACGGAACGATTTTATAAAAGATCGAAGACTACTTACTGCCTTCGATTCCATTCTTTACCTCGTGCTACCCGTCTCACTTTCGCCAGCAGCTTATTTTGCGAAGGCCAAACGCGAAGAGCCACTCGAGGATATAGTTGGGCTGGGATGCTGCGGGATGAATAGAGGGTAGACGATCGAGTTTTACCCGGAAGTTTGCAAAGGGGAAAAATCGACCCTTTAACTCGACTTTTCGTTTAAGGGAGTATAAGCGACGACGCCGAAGGAAGCTTCGTTTTCTTTTTCTTCTTCTTTTCGTCGACGCGGTCTTTTTGTATAGATAAGCATAGTTACTCGGGTCCTGATCTTTAATGTTTTCTCGAATCTGGCGATTTTGAGAAGCTGGTCACATGCGTATTATGCACTTTTGTGATACGAAAATTAGATATGCTCGTATTTTCCATTGTACGAGTTGAAATAATGGTTATTTTCCATGCGTTTATGCAAATGTATGAATTCTTAAATGTCATATGTAATTATAATCATACTAGATATATTTATAATAATTTATGATTTATATTTCACAATTAATAGTGAAATGTTCAAGTCTAAAAGACTTTTAAATACAGTACTGTTCTGAGACTATTCAGTTTATTCTAAATAGAAAAATACTATTAATAAGAGAAATACGAAAGTCTTACAGTATTATATAACATTTTAAAAATTATATCGAAATTTATGTATTTTTAAATAATTTTTAATAATTTGTCATTTTATTCTTTCAAGTTTTCTATACTTCAGTCTAATAATGATTACATTATGAATGAATTTATTTTTCTGAATTCCAAATCTGAATATACTTAATTTAATTTTGCAGAATTCGTTTAAATACATAATGAAATAAATTTTTAAGCTGATCGGTGGATCGAATTAATAAAATAGGCTATCTAATTTTCATCACTATTGATTGTGTTCACCAACAGCTGTTACGGTCGTCAATAAATATATATAATCAAATACAAATTGAAGTACCGAACAGTTGTCGATAACATAAAGTTAATATAATGGAGAAACTATTCAAATGCTTCTAGATGTATTTACTATTGTTATTTACTTTATTTAAAGATAAAAACACTCAATGGAACTTTATAGTATGTAATAACTAATAAGCTCATAGATTATGTGGACAACGTAATTATTAGCCATAAAATGATTAATGAGTTACTTTTACTGGTACATCTACATCTGTAAACGTATCCCGGATAGATATATGATAGATTTCTATCAAATAATATTGTTTCTAATTTGTATTTACTCTGATGCAAATAAATAGTATTTTGTTATTTATCATGATATATAAGACAACTTTACACAATAGAACATTATAGAAGTAAAAATATGCAAAAACTTTCAATAATTCTAAAATAATAATTTCTATTTATCAAATTGTATGAAGACAATTCTTATTTATCTTTTTGAATATCTAGTAACATTATTAATTATGTAAATATAATATTGTAGGAAATTCGGATTTTTTATGTTTGAACTCATGATTCAATAATCTAAATTATAGAATGATTGCTTCTCTGAAGACTTGAATGTTTTCCGTAACTAACGTTTACCAACAATTTCATTATATATCTAGGTATCTTCTTTGTGAAAATTTTCTCTTATCATATATATATATATATATATATATATATAATTGATAGATATATATATATATATATATATATATATATATAATTTTGTATACTTATATATATATATATATATATATATATATATATATATATATATATAAGTATACAAAATTATAAGCAAAAAATCCTTCCTGTGCTTTCCACGTAACATAGAAAAGGTTTAGCCAAATACGTAACTACAAAGAACAATAGATAAATGTAATAAATAAATATAGATAAATCCGTTACCTTGGCTGGACTATTGAATCGAGTCTAATACTGCGGCTGCCTGCAGCTCTCATTTACGACGCAGCGCACGGAGGAATCTTCGCGCAGTATATATATGGTGAATTTGTGTGGCGAATGCGGCAGCCCGCCTGTTATATATATATATATATATTTCATCGTCCGGGGCGAGTTTTCGCGACAAATTGATAGGCTATATTGAGGAACTTTAGTTCCGGACAGCTTCCAGAGTCGCATCGTCGGCGGCGGTGCGGATTTACGGCTTCACCGCCGCCAGCACGGGATGGGAATTTTGGCGCATGCGAAACGCCCGGAGTTTATATAATGCTTAACTTATTCAATGGCAATCGATAACCATAATGAATATAGCCAAACTTGACTATAGATATAATGAATTTTGCGTAAAGAAAAAATAAAAAAAATAAAATCAATCATGAAAAAACCATGAGTAATTCATTAATTTTCCTTTCTTTTTTCAGACATATATCGAGAACTTTTTATCCCCATACAGTCTAAACGGATCGAGCATTATTATTATTTTTCTATTTTATGGTGGAAATATGCATTTAATCTCTGACACCGAAATATCCGGTTAACTCGCTGCATTTCTGCTGTTTCTATTTTTTTTTTTTGTATTTTTTTGTAAAATATCTCCAAAAATTCCGTGACCGCGGCCACGAGCTAATCGTGAAATTCCCCTTTCCGAAAACATCGCTTGGCTCGCGCGCCGCTCACTTATTCGTCGTCTCGCGGGCAAGATTCCACACGAGCTATTCTATATAGATCGGTAATCTACCACACGCACAGACCGCGCGACGCACAGATGGGGCGAGGCGACGCGACGCTTCAGTCTAATCCCCCGGGAAAATATCAACGGCACGTCTATATATGTGT
Organism: Sycobia sp. Sy_11; assembly: GCA_018907035.1. NCBI lineage: Eukaryota > Metazoa > Arthropoda > Insecta > Hymenoptera > Epichrysomallidae > Sycobia > Sycobia sp. Sy_11. The sequence continues at coordinate 1,781,642 of JACCIC010000042.1, forward strand.
GTATAGGGTGGTAAGAAGATCCTGACATCCTTCCTCTTCTTTTTTTTATACTGCTGTGGTCTTTTTTTCACGTGATTCATATTTACCGCTCTGTCTCTTCGAGTTGTATATCCCTGATACGCAGAGGACGGAAGCAGCATTTGAAACTCGACCAACTCACGATTTGATGATCATTGGGCCATTGAGGACGGGAATTTAAAGTCTTTTCGCCATTGCCGTCGAATTTTTACCTTGTATACATATTATAAAAGTGCTGATATTCATGTTGTTTTTTCTATAAAATCAGTTCACAGAAGCTATAGATTTCATATAAGATCCTGTATAAATTTAGAATGAAAACGAGCCATCTTTTGCTGAGCGCGCGCGTGTGTGTGTGTGTGTGTGTGTGTATGTATCGACATTCTAACATCTATGAATACCTTTCAGTATCTAATTAGATTTTGAATGGATATTATTTACAGTATAAAGTGAAACAATTCAAATTAACATTGAAAGTTATTCTAATTTTACGATCGGAAGATTAAACAATTGTGTATATTTTGAAAGTAGTAGACAAAATTTTACTTCAAATCAATATTTTCTTTATATTTATAATTAATTCGATTTTCATTTTGTTTTATATTTTAATAATTTCATTGTCTCATAGTCAGTTTTTTCACTTTTCTAACCTATATATATTTATATTGAATGGCGTATTATTACTGAATGAACTAACCTTTTCATGAAATACATATGTGGAACGCCGTTAGCTTTAAACATTATCTATTGTAACCTTTCTACGATCGAGTATGAATATAAATTTTTATCTATTTACCGTCGTAGACGAAGATCCTGCTCTCGTTTTAATATGTTAAATGTTATTTTGATCGAAAAGTGAATAATTATACGGTGGAATACGAAATGAGGGACAGAAAACGATCGATTATATAATGGCGCAACGATATAATACATATAGAGCATAAAATAAAGCGGAGACGAGTATATTTTTACTCGGGTTCGAAAATAAATAGATCGTTTTATATAAATATATATTAGGGTTGAAGAAAAAAGAAAAATATGCTTCGGAATGCCGGTATTATGCGAGCAGTTTCATAATAGATTTTGGGTAGTATAAGCGTTATAAGGCGAGAGCCAATGAAAGAAATGCGACTATTTTAGATTCTTGATCAAAGCCCCATTTGATTTCGAGGCAATATATTACAATACGAAAGAGCGCTTGTGCAAGAACTTAATCGTGCAAAATGCGCATGCTTTAGATCAATAAATTAAGATAAGTTTTAAATTTAAGGTAAATTTAGAATTATTATTATGTTTCCCCGAAGTCTCTGACATGAGCTTAAATTAGGAAAACAAGTTTAATATTGAAATTAGAATTTTTCGTTTAATTTCCTGATTCTTTTATAAACACAGTAAGTTAACACATATTTACTTTTTCGAAACTGTTCATTCAATGAAATGTGAAACTATAAACTATCATAATTACAAGAATTTCATTTTATTTATGTACTACGTTAATTTGTAGTCGAAAGAAAAACATAGCCTCGATAATATTTCTTAATTTAATATGTTGTTCTTCAATAGCTAGTATCTATTTATAAAAAAAATTATTAATATAATATGTCTATATATGTATATAGTATCTATATATCTAGATTTGTGTATATATAATATGATTTTCAAATTTTGTACTAATTTTCATTACTTGAATACAGGCAGGTAATATTCAACAAAACAGACACATAGCTCTGAATCAGAGTTATTTAACTGTATTTTTTGCCTGTAAATAAATTGAGTATCTAATTCTAACGCTCAAAGTTTCCTTAATTATAGACTTGAATGAATTTTATTATACTTAGGCATATTAATATAGTCTGTACTACATAGATAATCAACTAATGCATGTTTTGTTGCGTAGTAATGCGTATTGAGAAGTAAATTTTTATAAAAATTGTTATTATATAGGCATTGTTTCATTTATTGAATTTATCTAGTAGTACATGTAAAGATGGGTTACTGCAATTGCATGTGTTGTTAGGAAAGTACACGCGGAGCATTAACATAATATATGATGTTTATAACAGTATGGCTAAGAAAATTTTGAACATTAGCATTATTATACTTTAGGAATCGCTTATTGCAGACATCAATACTACAACTAGAGATATTTCATTAAAATCTGTGATCTGAAGTGGGGTCATTCTCCTGGTAAATCTACTTCTCCTTAATTAAGTTTTAATTAAACTAGTATCAAATTAAATTAAACTTGTATCGTTTATGGCTATAATCAAATCTTACGAATTTCTCGACTATCACCAGAATAGTTATTTAAATAATTTAAATAAAGTTAGTTTAAGATACATTTTAAAAACTAAATTTATACATTTTTGCTAATTAAATCAGTATAAATACCGATAATTACAACATAATTTTAATAAAATTAATTTAATTTCAACGCTAATCCATTGCCAACAAGCGCCCTTCCAACAATTCAAAGTGTATATCAGTACACGAAACTTGTGTATATCAGTGTATATCAGCTTCCGAAACTTCCGCACCTGTATAATACTTATACAGGTGAATTTCTAATTATTAACGTTAAATTATCCCGTTCCGTCCCATTCCCTGCGCTGCATTGCAAACAAAAAATAAATAAAACTATGATAATAGACCTCATCAGCATGTAGACATTGTGAACAAAAGGCGCACCAACAAGTCGCGATAAAGTTCAAAGCACTTTACCTCGCAGCTTGTACGTGAGGCCTTTTGATTTCGACGGCGGGCGACGTATACAGGCGTTAATTTTCGCTGTATGTGTGTCCATATATAATACAAGTATAGGCCAGTAAGCCCTTTCAGGAGCCTTTACGTATGAAGGGTAAACGTAAAAGCTGCAGAGCAACCCCCCCTCCCGGCCACCACGTTCTCCACCACGCAAGAGAGTCTTGGGCCGGAGATACGCCACGACACTGTGATTACAATCCGTGCTTTGTTCGGAGGGTCGCGGCGGCACGACGACACGCCCGAAATAGATTTTTGCGCCTGATGTGCGCGATTTATACGTGCATAATTATAAGTATACCAATTATATATATCGGGGCAGAGCGGTGCAGAAAGACGGGCCGACGCAGGCAACTCATTATTAACAGAGCTGGGATTTATTACGGAAGAGAAGGGGAGGGGGTGAGCGAGTATGTTTTCAGTTTTCAGCAAACTGCAAAATGTAGTACGTGATGGGATATTATTTTAGATCCTCGACTGCGGAGACAAAAATGTCGACGAGAATACGTGAACAGTACATTTTCCGCTTATTCACATTCACTGATTTACTAATAAAATTATTATCAATAAAATTAATTATTTTAAACATAAAAATTGTAATAAAACTCAGTGTTATCCGAAATATGATTATAAAGTACATCAGGTAAAATAAACTAAAAGCGAACTGGTGGAACAGCAGTCACCATACGGGGTAAGGGGCCACGCAAGGGTACCCTAAGAAAATCGCCGACAGCAAGTAACCTTGCCTCGCGAGCATCCGGCAAGGATGGTGCAGCACCATCCATGTTCTCGGACGGGCTGGCGTCGGAGGGCTGAGGCTTACGAGGGCTGTATAGGAGGACCTGCAGCGTTAGAGATTTCCTTTGCAGACGATGCAAAGCTTTAATTCACCACCCCTACAGCTGGGACTGACAAGACCAATATAGTTTATGAGGGCGCCAAAAGACAGGCCAATAGCACAATTGCTCAATTCTGCCCCGATACCCAGGCCTTCTCTGCCTTGGTGGAAATGAGAGCAGGTATAATGGCCAATAGGGCAGCGAAACATGTTGGTGCAGTTTACCTGACCGGCGCAAGGGATGCCGACTTCTCCGACACCGCAACTGAAGAGTACATGGGAAGGGTGGGAACATTCTTTTCTATATTTATGCAACGATCGACGCTGGCAGCAAGCCCTCACATGAAGCCTGAAAAAATCCAAGGCTACCCGGATCGGCCGCAGGAGTGAGATGGACTATGCAGACAAGTAAAATAAATAAAAAAAATAAATAAAAAATAAATAAAATAAAAAAAAAACAAAAAATGGTTAATCATTAATTCATTTTAAATATGAAATTCATCTATGCTTAGGTGTATTCTTTTTCACATTTATATTTGTCTTTGTTATATTTTATATTGCTTAAGAGATGGCGTTGATGATTATGTAGCGTATAGTTAGTTGTATTTGTTAAAATAGATATTATCGCTATTATTTGTAAGTACATTATATACTGCGTATTCATTTATTATAATTTATATTCATAGGAATAGCGTGACTAAAATGTTTTATTGTAATAATTATGTTATTTGATAAGATGAAAATAAGGCGTAATTTCATCATGTTAACGCGAATAAATGCCATACACATAAACATATGATCGGAAAACTTAAGATGACAAAGTGAGCAATGAATCAGGGCATAATAGTTCTTGGAACAAAGGTTGACTACAGTATAAGTTACTAAACATAAAGTCGTGAACAAATTCTCGTTAAAGGCCCCATAATAAGTATATAGGTACGCACACTTATTGTCCGTGCCATAGCGGGAAAATCGAATATTTTTCCTAAAGATAATAATTTTACAAATTCATGTTTAGGTGAACTGTATTCTTGTTATGGTAAAATATCGATATTTTTAAAGGAATTGAATGCGTTTGGTTTGCGATCACGAGCGACTTCGACCGTTCGGTTGAGCGAAAATTTTGGGCTGCGATTTTCGAGTGGGGCTTATTGCCATGAAATTTGACCCAACTAAGAAATTAGGTCGCTCGAGAATTCATTGCTTACTCGCTGCTGCTCGATGAAAGTTAAACATACTTTTTATTTATATTTTATATTTTCTTTGGCAATTGAATATTCATATGTATATAATTTGAAATTCTGGTTTTTATTTCAACTTCCCAGTAAATATATCTTTGAAACTAAACAATTGTTTTTTTTTTTAAACCGACTGATTATTTATATGCTCTATGCAAAACACTACTCCAGCAAGTGAAACAAATTATTTTGTAAATAATTATGAGCGTCATAGAGATGGTTACAGAATAATTTTTATATAATGAATTCTAATTAAACATTATCATAATTTACGTTTAAGTTTAACGCTCAAGAATTATGCCGTTGCATCAATGAGTAGTGCAGTCATTGTCTTTTAGGTAGTTAAAGTGCACTTCAGGATACATATGAACTCAATAGCTTTAGCTCCGCCGGCCCGTACGGAGGGGGAATGAATGAAGGGCTCCGAGCACAGTCCCCGGAGAGTCCCACTCTTATTCGGAGCTACTGAGTATCAAAACCCGTTACTCCTTTCGGAGAAGTGCCCTGCCCGGAGTGCGCACCGTGGACCCGGATTTCCGGCTCGGGCCTAGACGCTGCCCGTGGACGGGACGCTGCCCGTTGAGGAGGGAAAGAGGGGGGAGTCGGTGGCTTACCTCGTCCCCTACGTACGAGATGACCCTGAGAAGGACCGATGAGGTAGAGGCCACCGGGGATGGAGAAGGAGGGAAGGAGTAAGGTCAGCTTGGGCCTACGGCCCAAGCTGTAGTGACCTCCGCCGGCCTTGCAGTCGATCAACTGCGGCGGCGCTCGCTGTGGCGGTGGCGGCTGCTCGGTCAACGTTCTCTCTTGAACAAATTGAAAGATTATAAAAGATTTTTTTATTCAGAAAGAAACTGTAAATATTATTCAATATACTTTCTTTGATTGTTATTCTTTTGGTTTTCATCAACATTTTGATTTGGCATTTTTCAATATCAACAAAGTAGATTTATTTACAATTTGATAAATAAATTAAATTTGAAAGATAACGATTTGTTATCTTTATACCTGCTTCAATTATTGATAGTTAATTAAAGATATTATTCTATTTACTTATAAAATAAATAATTTAATAAATAATATAATTTTATTATTTTTAAAATGATTTTAAAATTCGTGTGAATTTGAGTTTATATCGGAACTTTAGTGTATGCAGAGTGCACACACTGTATGCTGGTGACTGGTGACTTTTACAAGTGACAAAAAATTACATTGGTTAGTATATAAGCTCGGTTAAGACTTCGTATATATATATATATATAATATTGTATGCGAATGTGTAAACTATTGTCGATGCGTTTAATATGTATTAATTTGTATAAATTATAGGTTACGTATAAATGAATTCAATATTCAAAATTAGGAACTCAATATAAATTTACAATTTATTAATTAAAGTAACTATCAACGTTAATGCATTTATATAATAATGCATAACAATGATATTAATTTTTTAACAATGCTATATATTATAGCTAGTTTCAACCTTATTAATAACATAATCAAAAATACATTGACACGAAACTAACTGTCATGGGTCTTAAATATTTAAAAAATAGGTTTAGAAAATGTATCTAGAAATCGGCCAAACGTAAAATACGTTTTATATATTTCTAGTTACTGCCGAATATTAATACCTTGTTTCTAGGTTTTTCTATATCGAAATAGCTAGTTTATCGCTTAAAAATGTTTAGCATTTCTACCAGGGTGATACCGTGAAGATTTTAGTTTATTGAAAACTATTCAATTCTAGCATCACTTGCTATAATTTACTCTAATGATTATCAATTCGTATTCTGGTCTAATTGTATAAAGTTATTTGCATACAAGACAAAACATGCGTTTGGATACATGGTCAGTCTGTTTCGTTAACATTCACTGATCCAATTATCTACCGAGAATACTAGTGAATTGGTCGAATTTAATCTAAATTAAACTGGCACATATATCACAATTCGAAATCAAAATTTATTTTCACTGAAACTCAAATAAATTGTTTATATCAAATAAGTAATTGAAATTAAAATTAAATTAATAAATATTTTTAATGGTCTTACAGTCTTTAAAATATAATATATTAACTAAAATAATGATAGTCCGACTGTCCTTGTTTATGCTGGGTTTTTCGTTTTAGTTTAGTTCCTGCAGATGGACCACAACGATTCGAAATCGTCGGACGCCAAAGGAGAAAATAAAATAATAATAAAATAAAATAAAAATAATAAAAATAATGAATTATATTATATGTTAGTGAAGGATGATATGAGTGCCCCCATCACATTATTTTATTATTTTTAATTTTTAATCTAATTTATTTTTAGTAATAAGTTTTATTTCAGATTCTTCAGGGGTTATAATAAACAAGGACAGTCGGACTGTCATTATTTTAGTTAATATATTATATTGTACAGACTGTAAGACCGATAAAAGTATTTATTAATTTAATTCAAAATAGGCGACATAAGTAAAATTTTTAATATAGAAATTACAATTAAAAACGACTAATATGAAATAATTAGAGAAAATAGTAAAATAGAATGAAATTCACAATAAATTACAATATAAATCGAATTCATGTAATAGCTGAAAAATAGGAATCTCATATGATTTATGAATCAAAGGTCGCAAAATATTCATTTGGTACAAAAATAATATATTCGAATGAACGTTTAGAACATACAATTACATGAATAAGGAAATCGTAAAAATCACAAATTTGCAATTCAAAATGACGTCCAAACAAATATATTCTAAATAAACACCAATTTTTAAGAGGTATCATGAGCAAGGTAGTGATTAGTCTGTGTGAAGAACTAGGTGAATAACTTTGCCTTTTTTCAATTTAATTGATCAAATCCACTCGCGCATGCTTATAACACGTACGATATTTAGATCGGCAAATAGATTTAATTCAATAGATTTTAGAGAAGATTTCTGAATCTATTATTGCTCTTAGAATCGGAACTCCAAAATTGAAAATTTTATTGACGAAGGTTCGTCGGAATCTGTTTACAAACATTTTTACTGAGTACAAAATAGATTTATGCCACTAAAGGATATTTGACAAAAAAAGTCGAAATTCTATTAGTCGTTGTAGTAGTGGAAGGTACGACCGTTGCATTGTTACATAGAGAGAAAAAGGGACGGGGAAAAGTTGATAGGTATAGAGATGGATGAGCATGTTTATTAGAGGGAAAATCCGTAACTGTAGTGTCTAAGATAAACGTGATCATGCAATAAATCTCAGTTAGGGTTTCAAAGTTGCGTTTTATAGTATATTTAATAATTTTGAAATTCCCAATATGATAATGTATAATACCCTTTCTAAACATAAATTGCTATGATGTAAAAATCGAGAAAATACATTTGAAGGTTGACTAGGACGAGGTAGGCGTCCGCTATTGATTAGAAATTACTGCATTATTATTGTTAACGTGTACGGAGCTGCAGTAAGATATAGCTTAGAAAAATATAAACCAACACACTCCGTTAAAATCTTTTTGTATTAAATGCGACGATTATATATACATATATATACATTTCGCACGGCGGTTCGCTCGCGCATCGGATTCGCGCTTGGCACGCCTGCGGGGACCGTGGCGCAGTCAGCGGGTGTTGTTCCAATTTCGCATCATCGATTTTTAAGGCGGCTGCTGCAGCCGCTGTATAACAGCTGATGCGGCAGAGTCGTCGCGCCCTCCGCGGCCGCCAAAAACTTCCTCCTTCTACTCTCTAATGTAATATGTCGCCTCGTCCTCCGCTGTTCCATTTGTAAGTGGCGGAGACTGCAGCTGAAAGAGAATGAAAAAGGCGTGAATTTGAAAGTCACCGAAGATTTTCTGATTATTGCATACTTATAAGAAAACAATATCGACGAGATATAAGTACTGATATTAAACATTGAAGCTGGTATTCTGTATTAACGTAGTATAAAGTAGGATTGATTGATAGCGTATAGAATTTATGTGTTCCATTGGATTTATTTGTAAAAACTTTTGCGAAATTGCAAATAGAACGTGCTAATGACTTTCGAATTTCAAAGAAAAAAAAATTCTATTATAGGTTTATACTAACAATTATTATTATTAATTTATTGAGATATTCATATCGTAAATGAACTTTTAGTTGAAAAGTTTATTGTTATAATAATAAGGATTGTTTCAATTTTTTGATTAATTTTGTTACAATACTTCATAATATGAGGAAAGTACAGGTGCTACTTACCCTAATCTTCCTATATGTAGAATTTTTTTAAACTGTTTTTTTAAATATATATTGTAAAGAATTTATTTGTTCACAGTAATGGTAATTCTATAAAAAATTACTTATTATAATAATTATATTTAAATAAATATACATCCTAATTATTGCATTATCCATTTCAAATGTCGCGCGAGTTGTATATTCACGTGGTTATTACTCATTTTCATATAATCTTACGGTTTTACTTTCAAAGTCTTTGACATAGCGAAATGTAATTTTAAAATTGAAATGGATCAGAATTGTAAAAAGAAAATTTATTCTCTTTAGAATTGTTGAAGTGATTTTGTGTACATTGCACGTTGGAATATAACGACGGCACTTTAGAAGTATTTGGTTAAAACCTTTGCACTATACGGTTTAACATATATATGATTAATTAGCATGCGACCTTTCACGTTCGTTGGAAATGCAGTCATTATTATTTAAAATATTAACCAAAGTATGTGCAATAGTATCTATTTTTGAATGTATATGTATAACATTAATTATAAAAATGCTTGTGATAGTGTACTAATATACAGTTTATTTTCTTTAACTTATAAAAATATATTTATAACTTATCACTTATTATTATTTGTTGTAGTTACGATTTCAATCATTAAGAGAGGATTTTAGTCTCTTCAAAAATAATTTGACCTATATAGATCCAATATCGTTTCCATAACCAAATGTAACGAACTGAAATAATTAAAAATAATGTAATTACGAACTGTGCAAACCTACCGTCCTGCAGTAAATAGATACGTGGATAAAGCTCACTTTATTGAAATTAAATGTACATTTATTTTCACAAATATTTTAAATACAAATTTCACAATGGCACACAGAGAGAAGTTTGAAAGAGTAGCTATCATAAAAACACAATAACTAAAACGATAACAAAAGCAACTGTACCTTATTACATAGCGCTCATAGAGCGCAGATCTTGTCCAGCAGCTTTTACCCAGGCTCAACCCATATAGACATTGATATTTCTATTTATGCTCGCTCATTATAAGCATTTCTAACCATTGAAAGTAAACATTCGATGAATGATGCTAGTTCAATGTAACCAGTTATAAAATACACCAAAGCGAGTTATGTTTCTACCTTGTCAATGAATTGTTTAATCTCTAGTAATTATAATGATAAACTCGCTTTGCATAAGCTGTATAAATCAATGTAAAATATCAAATATACTTTTAATTGTATAATACAAGCCCACATAAAAAATATAATTGTAAATAATGTAATATATTATGAAATAGGAAGATGATTGTTGAAAAGCCAATATAGGATTTGTGTTAGGTAAAGGCAGATTTGAAAAATTTTCCCCTGAAGCCAGATAGATCTTCATAGCGTTCTAAGCGTCGGGTTGTCATAAAACAGGGGTTCGATGAAGTATCCATAATTGGCTATAAAATCTTAATACTTGAGTACCGGTGAGGATAGATATACTTATCAAATCTAACGAAGAAGCAGCATCAGATATGGGTAACCGATTAGCGCAAGTTTGAACCTGATAACATAACCCAGTTGATACCTCCAAAATGAGCCTTGTTAAGGATATCACGTTTACGATACAAGGTTCTTTCTATAGAATATGTGTGTGTGTGTGTGTGTGTGTGTGTGTGTGTGTGTGAGTGTAAATATGAAGCATAATTAATTTGAATTAATAATGCATTGTCCAGAAATTAGTGCTTTACAAATTTTTAATTTATTTATTCTTTTCTCTGTGTTACAACCTTAGATACTATGATATAATTGATATAATTAACAATAGTAGTACAAATAAATTCTTGAAGTATTTAAAATAGGCAGTGATTTGCTACTTTGAGCATTTGAATTCATATTTTGATTAAACTATATCAAATTAAACATAATGATTACCAATTTTGAGACGGTATATTATTTACTAACTTTTTTACCTACTTTATTTGCCATCTATTTTTTTATTTCTTCTATCTTTTCATTTGAGAGTTTTTAATAACTTTTTATTTCATTATACAACTTGATTCTTATTAAGAATGTTTATATATTTTTGAAAAACAACTTATTCGTATTATTCATTATCAATTAAACTTATATAACCATAATCAAAGTATATAATCATAATCAAAGACAAATAATTTTCATAGATAATTTTGTACAACATTCAATTCAAACTGATACTTATTAATTAAATGTTGTGAATTATTTAAGATACAATAAATTATTATTGTTTATTATATTTTTATTTTATAACTGATATGTAATTAATTTTTTTTATTGCAATTTCAAAGCTATATATCAAAAGATAATTTTCTTTAGTCTTGTTGGAAATGCGAATCTAATAAGTTTATCATTAAGTTTATACTATATGCTTCTAGTAATATCTAATTAAATTAATATTTAATAGATTCCTTAATTATTTACGTAATGTTCTACTCGCAAGTTATTGTCTTTAGAAATAATTTTTGGCAATGAATTAAAAATATTAAAATTATATGTGTACAACAGATCACAAAATTTATGATATATATGGTATTTCTAGTTTTTAATTTAATGCATGGAGAACATCATTAAATAAAAAATCTTTAGATTATTATATTTTTATAGCCTGAGGAATGTGTGTAAGTTGAAAATAAATTACGCTCAAAAATATTAAAAAAAAAAAAAACTAAATGGAATACATGAAATATATTAACTAATCGTAAAACACTCAATAAAATATGAATAACAACTTACAGAAAATGAAATTCAAATCTTATCAATATCAGAACTGCTCCAAGATTAGCAATATTTTACATTCGCACAATAGCACACGCACTCGTAATTTTCATTTCATAACACTAAGTTTATTTACAGGTTACATATATAAAAATTATCTGAATCGTTCTCCTAAATCACAATTCCTTTCACAAGATCAATCATATATAAGATTCGTGTTTTCAATTCTCCATATTCTTTTTCAAAACGGTGTCTTATGTGCAATATATTTCAGTCGCGCGATATCACAATGCCTCCCGTCCGTCACCTGGTGTAAAAAACATTAAATAGTGATTCCTTTGTTTTTTCGGAAGCCAGCTCTATTGGCAGCTGACCCTGACGATTCCTGATGTCCGTTCGGGCACCGGCCAGCAGCAAGAGCCAGCAGACCTCGCACTGCCGCTGGAGATTCACGTGGAAACTGTTGGCCACCGCCAGGTGCAAGGGGGTGTTGCCGTCGTTGTTGGGCATATTCACGACAGTACGTCCTTTGTTCAACAATAACGCCTACATTTAAATAATATAATAATTTGATTTAATTACTTCCACAGACCCATTCTATAAAGCGTGGTTATGAATCATACTGTGCAAGAAATAAATATAAACGTTGAATTAAAATATTACGTTGAATTTCGCAAGGGATCGATTGTAAATACATATGTTCTATATTTTATACGTTACCTTGATAATCACAGGTTCACAGTTTGTAGAACAAACTATATGCATGGCTGTATTACCATGTTGCAGATCAGGAATGGAGGGATCGGCGCCACGTTGAATTAGTAATTTAACCGTACTGGCATATGGTGACTTCAGTTTTTCCATAGACTGTTGGTTTTCCATCGCTGCCAAGTGAAGAGCTGTTCGACCTTTAATTTAAAAAATTGGCATTCTTAAATCAAGTCAAACACTCTTCTCTTACGAATTCTACTATTCTGGTAACAATTAAATTCTATTGAAATATTGCCAAATTTTTCTAAGCATTGTTACATGTATTAAATTAGAATATGTATATTCTGACAATGTTCAGTAAAACATTTAATAAGTTTAAGAAAGCTGAGCAGTATTCAGACAAGCTCAATAGATACATAAAGCAATATTGATATATTTTAGAAAAGATTTGCTGTTTCTGGAAAAATTAACAACAATTAACAAAAATGCAGACAATTTATTTTTAAATATTATAGAAAGAAACTTCCATAGAATTTTGTCAAATATATTATCCAAAAATTGTTGAATTTTACTAAAGATTCCTAAAATTTTCCCAATTTTACTAAATTTAAACAATTAATATACTTTGCCTAATATTGTAAGTTTTCGTTACACTTTACTAAATATTGTGAACAATTACAAGACTACAATGTTTCCAGAATTCATCTATTTGTAGATATTTCCAGACTTTGGCAAACATTACCAGACTTTCTAAGACTTTATTAAGCATCTTAATTTATCAAATTTATAATTGTTTGCCAATCTGGCAAAGCTTTGACGGAGTTTAGTAGTTTTTTTCCTATTAATACAGTAATGAACTATGTTCTATTGGAGCTTTAAAATGTATCTTATATTTCTATTTAAGTGAAATTAATGTTTCAATTCGAGCTTCAGATTCACCACTTTACATACTAATTAATTCTCATGTATTTTAAGGAAACTTCATTGTATTATGTATTTACTAAATCAATGTCTTATTATAATTTGAAATTCGTGATAAAGTTATGTGTCTAATTTCTTATTACTCAAAACATTTTGTTTAAAATATTTTTTTCAAATATTTTTTCAAATTCTAAGATCATATTATGATAAACAAAACTAAATCTTTATTGTAAATTAATCGAATACAATTAATTTGGATCAACTGAAGCTGAGATTTATTTTTCAGAAAAAGATATATTGCCTAATCATTTGCTCGTTTAAGTATTGCATATTAAATTTTTCGAAATGAGTTTGATGAAAGATTTAGTTTGTCAGAGTAATAGTTTCTTCTAGAAATTATTGTTTATTTATTTGTCGAAATATGTAAATAATTTTTTGAAGTTGAAATAAGTACTTTATTCAAGCTTATGGAAATTTAATTCTCAGCTATATGAACGTTAAAAATTTCATTATTTTCCGAAAATGTGGGAAATGTTCTACTTGTATTTTGACATTTTCCTTGCACATGAAAAGAGTTTAAAAACGTCCTGCAGCAAGACCAGTTTAATACGAAATAGCAGCTTTTGATTATTTTAAAGTCATTATAAACAATTAAGAGTTTGTTATTAAGAATGGTATTGACCTTGAAATAACATTTTTTATTAGATCAAGGTTAAATTCAAGGTGAATTGTAAAATTTATAATGGTAGTTTGTGTCTACAAGTTGTATTCTTTATGCTAGATCTCTAAAATTATTGAAAAACTTTTTCGATAACCTCAAGTCTTTAGTATAACTTTTCACAAAGTAACCGAGTAACCCACATTTTTGTGGGTCCAATTATGAATTTCTGTATTTTTAAAATACTTTTTTTACTACTAATAATATAAAAGCCTGCATTCATAGGTTTTTTAATTTACCATCATAGTTGCATTTGGAAAGATCAAAGACCATATTTCCCTCAGCATTCTTAAGTGAGAGTAGTTCAGCCAAGACTAAGCTGTGCGAATCACCTCGAGAAGCCAATTCGTGAATCAATGTATTTCCCTAAAATGTGAAATTTATAAAATAAATTAAAACAAAGAGATTCATTATTTTTACACTAGCTTCTTAACTTAGATAATAACAGTGCAATGGTATTTTTAAAAGTTTTGACTTCAATATCACGAGCAAATAGGCTATGATTTAAAAAAAAAAATTCTTTTTAGAAGATATTGCCAATACGAACGGAAGCTTCTTATTGTAGTAAATGATTTTTAATTAAAAGATAAGTTATTAAAATTAGAAATGAACTGTTTTTTTTAAAGTCTATGCTTAATCGAGAAATTTAAATATCGTTTTAAAAGTCTTTTAGAGGTATATTTTGATAAAATTACCCTGGGAGGGTAGACCGTTTGACCGATCTTAATGTTCTTTTGGACAAGAGCAGCTGCTATGTACCCTACTATATAGGATGCTTTTGGATTGCTCATAGCGGCTAGATAGAGAGCATCATGACCACGGTTGTTCAAAATCGTCAGTGCGCCCTCGATGGTTCCCAGTCGCTGGACAAGTGGTACCAGATAGGATAATTTCTTCAACAACTCATGCGGATTACTCACTAAGCACATCAGCGGTCTACAAATAAATAATATTTATTTTTATCTATAATTATCGTTATAGCTTTATGATAGAGAATATTTAATAGAAGAAATAACTGTTTCTGAAAGAGCGAAGTCACGAAAAGTCCAATAGAGAATAAATAATAAGATTTATTAGATGAACGAATTTTCTGAAAAAAAAAAAATTAGATAAAGAAAAATAGTGAATTTTGTGCACCAAAGTTAAAGAGTGACAGATAAATAAAAACATTTAAAGTTTAAGTTAAAGTTTTTTTAAAAAAACATTTAAAATTGAAAGTTTATAAAAATCAAAGTGTTACAGTTGACACGTCTATTTGCATTAAATGAGATAAATTTTGATGAAAATTATGAACTAGTAGCAAAGTAAATTTTAAATTATTGATATACGAAATTAGCTTAATTTTTTTTTAAATAGCTAACATAATTTTCTAACGCGTCCATTTATGTATATTTTGTATAAGTATTTTGTATAAATTAACTTACGTATCGCCGTCTTCGTCTTGCTTCTTCAACACAGCATCCGGCTTTTTTAAAAGATCACACATCGCTCTATGCAATTGGACGGGGTTAATGAGCTGCTTCAGACGCTCACTGGCTTTCGTAGGAGGCATATTTATAATAGCCCAAGGGGTGATTTGACGCTCGCTGCTACCGCTGCTACTGCTGCTACTGCCACTCTGCTCGCTTGGTATATTTCTACTAATTTTCTTCTGTGAGCTGGATAAATATGTTTATTTATATAAACACATTTCTTAAAGCTTAAAATTTAATTTAAAATTCAACCGATATATACGAATAATAGTAAATTTGAAAATAGAGCTTCAAAGAAATTTCCGATATTAATATGCGTTATAGAAAAGATAAAGTTTTCAACTTGACATGAGTATCATAACAGATCTGCATGCTCAAACTTATAAAACTATTCGTATACAAATTGATACTTTTCATCTATTTTATAAATATTTTTAAAAAGTTATTTTGAATTTTCTGGAAAAAAAATTATTATAATTTATAATGAATTCAAATAAAAAATTAATTAAAATTTCAAATATAATAATTAAAATCTTTATATTCTAACTTTTGAAGTATACGGAACCCATTCTACCTTCTACATTTATTGATTATGTTTGTTAACCACAAAATTCTTTGTTTCCATAATAATAATAAGAATGTTGAGAAATATATTTTTTTTATGTTTAAAGTTAAATACATTTATCGTTTACTCAGATTTATTGAAATTTCGAGGTAATTACTAAAGCCTAATATGTTCCAGCAGTCTTATTTTACTGTGTATTTCATTTACTTATTTTTGTAAATGTTTGTAAATTAAAGCAAAATGTCTACCTTTTTATTTGCGAGGTGGTACAAATCATTTGATCTTCCATTTGTAAATCATTATTTTTAATTTCGTTAGTTGAAGATTTTTCAGTTGAATTATATTCAGAATACTGAGGCCAAGGGTTATTTATGGGCAGATTTGTAGTTACTGTTGGCAGTCGCTGAACTTCGTTATTGATCAAAGTATTTATATTTATGAACTGCTTCTCATGAACCTGATATGAATTAATTATCATTTTAAATAATTTCTCTCTATAAATACTTATTTTTAATTAGTTTGGAGCTAGATTCCCGGCCAGTTAACGAATGTCCGATTAGCAAATCATTTAGGAATATCATTATAGTTAG
Source organism: Sycobia sp. Sy_11 (assembly GCA_018907035.1). Lineage (NCBI taxonomy): Eukaryota > Metazoa > Arthropoda > Insecta > Hymenoptera > Epichrysomallidae > Sycobia > Sycobia sp. Sy_11. The sequence goes on from JACCIC010000042.1 coordinate 1,798,424, forward strand.
ACTTTCTCATTAAAGTGGCAGAAAAAGTATACGTAATGAACATTGACTTTACCGATTTTATTTGCGGCATCTGTGGAACAGAACACTCTACCAATTCATTAGCGGACTGCTGTTCATTAGAATTTGATACGTCGGCTTCATCACCGCCGACGAATTTTAACAACATGCTTGTTAAATCATCCAAAGTTTCAGCAGGGTCAAAATCCGGTGCGGTCGGCGATTCGTTTTCATAGAGATATTTTCCTTTCGACTTAGTATAGTTGTTCGTGGTATCGCAGATCGAAGCATTTCTAGAACTGGGCGCCACTTGCAGCTCATCGTCGGAATATCGCTGTTGCCGTCGAGAGATGATCGATGGCTGTTCGGTCTTGCTCATGTCGCTGCGTATGAGCTCGTCGACCAACTGCAGGTGTAATTCCCTTTCGTTGATACTGTAGTCCGCCGCACCAGTAGGTCGCTCAAAGCTACTGTCACTCCAAGGCGAGAGATTTACGCTCAAATCTTTGTTCGTAGCATTCTTCAGACTCTGATCTACGGGAAGGTAATGTTTTGCCGGACTCGGCGTTTCGTAGAAAGACTCATCGGAAGATAAAGAGGGCGATATTTGATAGTTTTGTAAGTTGTGTGGTGACGAATCCTAGAATTTATAAGTTTTTCGTTTTTATTAAATAAATGTTCATATTATACAAAATTCTATATTTTAGTTCACAAGACATTATCTGTGTCATGACAGTTATATATTCAACCCATCTAAATTTAAATTTTACTGTTATTTATATATTTTTCGAGTAATCATACCTTCTCTTACTTTAAACGTACATTAAATTTTTCTAAACACTTGCATTGTAAAAGTATGTATAAGAAAATCAGTTACGATGCGTATAATAACACGAAAATAAAGATTCGATCTACTGATAAAAATTTCCACTTCGATTCACAATCGTGCAGGCACGAAATATTTTATGCAACAAGTTCGGCACATGCAATTCAAGTAATCATTCATGCGGAAGTAACAGAGTCAGATGGAAAAGACAGAGAAATTATAATGTCATTCTGTTAAAAATGGATGTGACACTATCGAATTTGTAAACAAGAAGGTAAAATTGATGCGCAAGCCAATTAACTGATGGGACGGATAATTGTTTTCAATTAAGCATGCGCAATATTAAATTAATTAGTTCAGAATCAAATAAAAATTATCTGAAATATTTTTCGTTTGCCGTTTAAAATCAGAGACTTTTTTGAAAATTAGTAAAACTGATACTGTGTCGAATTCCTAGTTTTTATTTCTTTTATCTGTTTAATTGACCAATTAAATTTAACAATTACCATTTTGATTTACGTCATCTTATTATTAATTAATTTCGCAATCGTAATCTATATACAATGGTAATTTTTATTAGCTAGGAAAGCTGAAAAAACTGATTCATAAATTTGTAATTACGAAAACAAATTACAAAAAATTTTTCAATATATTATAGTATAAGAGGAAAATGATATATATTAATTCCTAATCATAAAAATGTATTAACAATTCCCTTCATTGGTAATACTATACTAATGGAATGGAATAGAATGACTTTTTCGTGCAATAGTGTCTTTACCGAATCTCGTAACACATAAATATTTCTTCTGCTTGGGAAACCGGAAATAATCGGATGGGGCAAAATCTGAAGAATATAGTGAATAATGTATGAATCGTCTCTATTGTATTTTTAAAGTTTTTTATTGGTCTGCGTAGATTTTTTTTGTAAAAAATAATGCTCACTCATTATGTGAAATTTATTTTTTCTGATTTATATGGAACTTATGGAGCTTAATTACTTTCAAACTAAATTTACCTAGCTAATCTTGAATTACCTGCAAACTAAATTTGTTTGAAATTTTATAATATTTATTCATAGATAGCAGTGAACGAGAGGAGTTAACAAAACTTACTGCACAGAAACTTCAGAAAGTCGCGGACTTATGAATCCACTGACGGATATGTTAGTTGTAAAAATACACAATTATGTTTTGCTGGTTTTCGTAACTACTCTTTTAATGAATATGCAGAGGTCGAATAAAAGCTGATTCGCAAAAATTTATCTGGATTGTAGAGCTCATTCAAAAGTATTTTAGACAAATAGAATAATTTTTAACACAACTTTGATATTCATTCTTTCATTCCAGATTTCGTATCCTGACTATAATAAAACAATTGTCATTCACGCATCCTTACCAGTGGCGAGCCTATCGGACTGATGAAGACGTTATAGAAGGCGCCTCCTCCTCCGCCGCCGCCGCCGTTATGCGAACCGGGCGATTGTGCACCGCTCGATCCACGGCTCTCGCATCTGGAAGAAGAGGTCGCGTATGCGTTGTAACCACTGTCCGGTGAATCCGGACAATTGTTATCCGAGCCGGCGTACGCAAACGAGGAGGAGGCGACGCTCGCTTCGCTGTTATAATCCGAGGTGCAAGAATTGGCCGCTTGGAAGCCGCCCTGTGACAGGATCTCCAGTAGCGAACTTTCCGTATTGCACACGGCGATGGGGGGCGAAACATGCGAAGAGATGAAATTTTTGTTTTTGTATCCAACCGGCCAGTCGGTCAGAGAATGAAGTTGTTCCTTCGGCGGCTGTTTTATTGAGAGAAAATTATTTTCAAAATTCTTTGGAAACTAATCGAAAATTTTATAATATATATACATTTTTTGAAAATTCTAAACGATGTTTTTTATGGAATAATTTCCATATAAGCATTATTTTCATTTTCTAGCAACAGAACTTTCATTAATGCTAATGTTATCTGATTAATATGTTAAAAGAATGTATTAAACACATTATGAATTATCTAACTTGTAAAATTAGTTCATAATTTTAATATTAAGTTAATCTCTGGTATGTAATAAAATAATGATCATATTGATTCTTCCAGCAATTCGAATTCTGATCCGATGAAAAATATCAGTCAATCAATTTAGTATCGAACGATTTAGTAACCTAACGACTGAAGATTCATAAATTATTTTAAACGAGGCATGATTTCTAGATTTTAGTTTAATTTGACGCTCACTAATATAAAAAACCTATACTTTTATTAACATTTTTATCAACTGCTATATTATGGAAGTATAAAAGAGTGAAACACAAAAATAAAAAATTAATCAGTAAATTTATTTTGTAATGAATCCAGTTTATTATAGTTGACATAATAGGTTGACGTAATAAATTTTTTTTGTATTTTTGATTCTTATCAGAAATGAATGTGGATACTTTTTCATAGCATATATTTGCAAATCTTCTCATTGAATTACATTAAAATAAATTTGTAGCTTTATTTGTTACAAAATGTATTTTGTAGCTTTATTTGTTACAAAATGAATTTTGTAACTTTGTTTGTTATAAAATGAATTTGGTAATTTTAATCTTAGAATTATATATATATATATATATATATATATATATATATATATATATATATATATATATATACATTTATGGTCTGATATTTAAATCGATGAGACATTTTTATAATTTACATGAATTACAATTGCGAGTAATATTTCACTGCATTAAAAAACGATAATTAATCAAAATTTAAAACGTGCTCAATGTTTTTCAATTGATAACAGTGTATAATTGTGTTTACAGACATATATTTTATTCATTTTATTTGAATCTCAAATTGAGTCAATGTGTAGTCAGATAGGAACAATTAATTTAATTTAAAATTATATCTAAAATTATAGTTTTAAGGTCATAGTTTATTATATATTTTATATACATAATAGTAATTAATATATAAAAGCAAACTTTATATCAACACCTGAGAGCAACACTATATCCAATTTGGATACTGAAATAACACTATCCCAATTTGGATGTTGAATGGAAACAATTTTGACTGAAAATTTCCATTCAAAGCCTGATCTAGAATTTTTTTTCATTAAAATTTTGAGATGGGTCGTTTCTATTCATTATCTAAATTGTACTCTTTTAAGTAAAAAGCTAGAGGTCAGATCGACTTCATTCAAATTTAAGTCGGAAATAATGCTGTTCTCACGTGTTGATATCTTTATAAATTATCCATAAAATATATATTTAAAAGTAATGATCTAGCTATTCATTGATATAATACCCTTTACCACAATAAAGCATGCCCGTTATTATATATATGACATTGTAAATGATAATATCCTTTATAATTTATGTTATTGAAAGAAAAATAGTTTTATATGTAATATAGAAATGGCTTTCAGAGATAAAAATAGTTTATAGCACAATTAAATTAATCGTGTTAATTAAGCAAAAAGTGACTCACAGAGCATTCCAGAACACCGCTAAAATCCGAGCCTGTTGGTAAGAACGAATTCGCAATCGATCGCTCCTTGCTCATGTACGAGAGTTTCTTGAGGCAAAAGTCGATCTTCTCCCTGTAAACACGATCGGTCAAGATTGCCTTAGCGTCAGTGTCATAATCAGTCGCTGGCTGCTGATCATTCTGTTCCAAATCTAAAGTAGGGTAGGGTCTGGATCGATTCGCAAACTGCTGCTGCTGTAGCTGCGGTCGTCTGCTGGGTCCGCGCTCTATTAGTAGCCCTTCCTCCGTGTCCTTGTCGGAATCTTCCTCGTCGCTGGACTTATCCGAATTCTCGTCCTCGGACACGATAATGTTATTCGTGCTTTTGATATGTTCGGGACTTGGTTCCCGTTTCTTAGCACGGTCATTCTCAGGTTCGGTAGCTACTTTGATAACAACGACGTCTTTCGCCAGCTTAATGCTCTCGACGCCCTTGATCACTTCCTCCAATTCATCGTGGGATTTGCCCTTGCTCTTGGCATTCTTTCTCTGGCAATTCTGCTCAAAGCTGGTCGACTGAGAAGCCGTACCCGAGGTCATCTCGACGATGCTCGGAGATATGCGAGAAACGTGCTTGCTGCTTAAGTGGACTGGATGTCCTACCGGGAGGTGCAAATTTTCCAACATTAACAGACTAACCATTTTACTGTAACAAATATTTTATACAGATGAAAATACAAGTATTATAGAATGCTTCCATAGTATGTATATATGGTAAGGATGAAAAACATCCATTGAAAAATAAAAATATGATGAAAAGAAGACATAATCTATATCTCATATGTTTTAATTATAAAGTATGAAATGGTGGGGAAACAGAACATTACATTTATAGCTTAAGGTTATTGCCTAAGAAACACGTGAGGCATACATGTCACAAAGTGATGTTTTTAGCATATCGTCCACCTTCTTCATTTCAATATAGCTGAATATTCACAAAATTGACTGTTTAAATTTTGATAAAAAAATTTTATCATTTGAGTGATGAAAATCTCATTCGGGTTATCGTGAGGTGATATTTAAGTTATAAAGATAAAGTTGGCACACATTTTTACATATTGGAATTTTTTAATTAAATTCTTAAATCTCCGCAGATTTTAAACCGTCATCTAAAAAGCATTGAAACAGTTTATTATATGAAATGAAAAGAAAATGTTATAAGCTTACTCTGTTTACAAAATAAATGATTATTTGCGCAGTTTCTAGAATAAAAAGAAATAAAATTAAAACTAATTTTGGTTCTATCAAAATATTGTTTTATTATAATGGGATGGAGTTTTATTGTTTGATTTATATTGTCTGAAACAGTAATTGTTCCTCAAATAAAAAATTTTAAGGAATAACTTACTTGAATGCGTGATGACAGGTAGCGAAATCTATAGGATAAATTTTTAAATAAAAAAGTCATGTCCGTCTTTTAATATTGTAAATGTTAGCTATTTTATATAATTCATGAAGAATTTATTTCATTTGTTATATTTTTTATTTTTTTTTTATACGACTTATTTTTTTGCTATCCATTCTAATTGGTGTGATCAAAGTGTGTGGATGATGTATCACATTAGATATAAATAGTAACTAAAAATTTCTCATCTGAAAGAATATTAAACAAATCGAAATATGCGGAATCACTCGAATATAATCAATATTTTTGCTCCGTATATATATATATTGCTGATTAAAATGTCTTAAAATGTAAGAATTCAAAACGAATAACTTTGCATTTAAATTGCAACTCATTTCAGTATGTTTCATAAATAATATGAAAAAAAACAGGGGACTTTTATGTTATTATTATTCGTATATTATTTCTACTCCTTTTGAATTTTTATAAAGTTGTTGATGCAGGTGTACTTATATAGCCACTCATCAAATTATTTTATTTTGTGATATATATGTGAGTGTTTGTGCGCGCGTGCATGCGTGTGTGCGTGTGTGTCTGTATTTATAATAGATATTTTACTTGGACACTAATAAGGAAAAGTTTTGGTAAAACTCATCGGTCTAGTTCTCAAAAATAAAAATAAAGGAAAAAAATAATAATAAACAAGATGATTCGGTTGACCAACAAAGTTTCTCGATGTATGCATAAATTCTATTTCCGGCATCGTTATCGGTGAATTAGTTGTTGCACTATTAAACAGGTTTTGGTTAACGTGTAGTAATAATAATTACAACTCTACAGCGGTTGGAAATATCCGATTACCGCAGCATTGGCTGACGTCAATAGCAAGAAGCATCGAAGAGAAAAATGTAAAAATCTTCTGCCTATAACTGAGAGACAACGAAAAAAGAAGCACGCGATACCTCTCACGTAAGACACTGCGAATCGAGAGAATGCCAGATTATTCACTTGCTCTGGTGTATTAATAAAACAACGAAAGTCGAATCCACGGTCTCTGTCCATTGAGATATATATAGTAAATAGGCATCCAAGACAGGCATCGGAGCCGTGCTGCTCTGCCGTAAGAGTGCGTCGGGCTTTTTATTTCTAAAATTTTATTTCTATACATAAGAATATATAGTTGTGTAAAATTATTCGTCCTATATATACGTGTACATATATATATATATATATATATATATATATATATATATATATATATATATACCTTTGATGTGATATCGCCATTCTCAAAGCAATTCGCGATCGTTCGTCTCAGCGTCTCACTGAGTGCGCGAGTGAAAAATTGTTTACATTGCAGATCGGGCGAACTGATAGGCAGCATGTGCTGCCACCGTGAATGTATGTTAAATGAAGTGTTAATAATTTTTGCAGACTATGAAATTAATTCCAATTACATCATCATCGTATAGAAGATAAATTTATTTTAAATTTAAGTCATAGTTTGTAATGAAAATGTAAATACAATATAAATTTAACGAAATTGATGCTTGTTTCATATAAACTGCTTTCAGTTTGAAGCTTTTTAAATAATGCACAGACTTTCAATTTTATTAATTGAACGAATATAGTATTAATTCAAAGAAAAACAGACACGTTTATATATAGCATTATCAATAAATTGAATTGATTATCTTATTAAAAGCAATGATGTATTACATTGTCTCTTTCTATGCGAGGTTAAATTCAAATCGATTCCTTTTAACATCTGAAGCTCTGCTTTCTGTTGCTATCATAAAACTGTATAATGTTTTATTGTGTTCTTTTTTCTTTTATCGCTGAATTACTGAAAGACTTCATTAAAAACTTGGCACCGTTGTGTATCCCAGAGCTGTGTAAAATCGAAACTTTATACAATGCATTTAAAAAAATCTAGGTTCGGTATTAAATGGTTCTATGAACTTATTATTTCGCGTTTTTAACTTTCGTCTGAAAAATAATAATGTAAATTTACTTAAAAAACTTGCCCGAAAAAAGTATATATATATATAGCCTGACGAAAGTTAAAAAGGCGAAATATATATAGGGGATTTTCCCAACCTTGACAGGTTCTTTTCGCATACTATATGCATTTCACGTATTTACGTATACGCGCTGTGTAAGCGATGTATATAATATCTATTGCGCATCTCCGCTCGTGCTAAGCAGCGATAGTATGTGTATTAATCTTTGTATATACGATCGACGTATATAACGACAGCTTTCTGCGATCCGGGGAAACCTATATGCGCTTCATGAAAGCGACCGACGACTCGCGTTTAGCATTGCACTAATATAAAACCACATATTCGTTTATATATATATATATATATATATATATATATATATATATATATATATATATTAACAGCGACATTGTTATAGAAATAAAATGCGACAAACATCTCTGTTTTTATCTGCTGGGGAGATCGTCTATTATTACCGTAAAACAATGCTGGCTGGAATCTTCTAGAGAACGAATGAGAAATACACTGTTTGACTGTATGTCAGTTTTCTGTATAGAACTTTATTCGGAACTTGCATATTTTGTCCGTTATCTATGTATAATTCTTTAAAATTTAATAATGATGTAGAGTATAATTATGTGACATTCATCACATTCCTCTATTAGCATTATTTTAATTCGTTTTCATTTACGAAAACATTGAACTATTGCCTATTTAATATTAATAGTGAAGCCACGTCTAACTTGAATGGGTAACAATACAGACTCGTCTTAATTGTTATATTAGGTAACATCCGCTATCAATCCCCCCCTGCATATAAGAAAAAGTTAATGTTTTTTCGATTGTATGGATTTTATTATAATTTATTGACTATTTTTAGACGCGTACAACTATTTGTTTTATTCAAAAAAATAACATAAAGAAACTGCTTATTAGATGATCTAAATACAGTTTTAAAAAGAATAAAAATTTACTGATAAAAATCGATTATATTTCAAAAATTGATAAATTTAACTCGGCGAACATAATTTCACGACTGTTAATTCATTAATATTTAAACACAGATAAAATTTTTGAAATAGGTTATTTTAAAGTAACGAGCACCATATTATTTTCATCAACAGTAGTCAAGTTAATATATTTGATCCTTTGGCCACTATTTTATAATCTTTATGTAAATATTGTAATTAGTAATTGCGTTTTTATAGATATGACACTGAATATAGTATTTAAAAAAATACTTCTTCTTCAATTAAGTTAATTAAAATATAATTAGTAATAAATAATTTATGTAATCTTTAATTCGATTTTACTTTTATTTTTTATGTTATTGTAAATAATGTATAAATTAATTTTCGTTCACATTCTGTGAAGTAGAATATAAAATTATTGTTTAGAACATATTTTCTTCTTTTTTTGTCTATTTAATGCTTTTAATAAGCCATCTAAAATTGAATACTTGACAAATGTTATATAATTTTTATGCACCTTTTAAGATTAATTAAAATTTAATGAGATCATCTTTAATATTGGAAAATGATGTTACGATACTGTGTATAGATTTAAACTGTTCCTTCAATATTGTTCTGAAAACATATTTTTCAAATATTCATGAAATGTCTTACTATAAAAGCTGTTTATGGCTGAAATCATTTAAATTATCGATTTTTTTCTTCATATTCATAGGATTAAAAATTTAATTATAATTGAAGAGAAAATGCATTTAAAAATTTTGAGAAAGCGAGTTAGATAAATATAGAATGCATATTTAGTTAATCATAAGATATATATGTATATCGGAGCACTTGAAAATGAGCCCTGTAAAGTTTTATTATAGTACCTAACTCTCTCCAGTCCGAAGCAGGGTCGGCCTTAACCATATTATCGCCCTGCTTGTACCATTATTTTGTAGTGTCGTCAATGAAAAAAAAAGAAATCAGATGAGAAATTTACGTTCTTTTTTTCTAGATTTCATGTTTGCAAAAGTCTTAATGGTTCATTGGAAGTTCAACTTTTAATAAAGCTAAACGATTTAATTACAATTTTATTTATTGTGAAGGGTAAATATGTATAGATTACTTCTTGTTTTGAGAAAACTCTTTCATGTGTAGTTACAGCTAAGCAGTAGAAAAGAAATTTATTATATTATATTTATTTATGTAATTAAAAATTCTTATTAGTGTAAATTTTTTAATATTTCTAAAACGAATCTGTGAATAATGATTAATTCATTGCAGGAATCTTCTTCATTCATATCACATTAGGGATGAATGTTATATTTCTCTAGATTTTTCATTTTTGCAAAAACTGCGAAAATAGATGTATGCGAAGCGTAATCAGTCGAAAAGTGAAGTTGTATCAGTTCACTAATACTGAAGAGATATCAAAAGAGCGTGTTGACTTTATATTACATGAGAATTTGTCTACAAAAAGTTTTGTTCAAAGTAGATGTCAGGCTTATTCACTGTTGACAAAAAATAACATTTTTCCATGTTTATATAAAAAAAACTGAAATTTTTACGTCGATATCTAACAGTGGATAAAACATGGATTCACTTCATTGTAGAATCAGAACGATCGGCACTTACGTGGATAGCAACTAATAAACAAAGTTCAATACGGCCGAAAGAGCCAAAATCAGTTAGAAAGATTACGGCCTCGGTAATTTGAGATATACTTAATATAATATTCATCGTGTACCTTCAGACGGGAAATATTATGATTAATGCATATTACTATATATAGAGTTATAGAACCGTTTATAGGCCGAACATGTAAGAAACGATCGCATAAGGCTAATAAAAAATTCTATTTCGTTAAGACACTGCAGGTAGCACGAATCGATGAAAACAATAGTAAAATTAAATAAATTAAAGCTACGAATTGTACAATTGTATTATTTAGATTTGGCATCCAGTGATTACTGACTGTTTATAGACTTCAAAAGAATATTGGCATGTAAGAAATTGTACTCGAATGAAGAATTAATTTTGCTATAAGCTCAAACTGAGTCCTATTTTGAATCAAAAGTTAAACTGTTCTACCAAACTGGTACTGAAATGTTAGATCTAATTTTAAACAAAAAGAAAAAAAATTTTCAGGATATGCATTATTCTGTACTCAAAATGATTTTTCAAATGAAAAATTTATACTTCAATATACAACTCCCTTTGCAAATGCGTCGTTCCTTCATTAATCTTACTTGAAGTTCGGCGAATTTATGCCCGTGAGGATAGGTAGATAGAAAATCATCTGTTCAATAGTCAAAAATAAACCGAACTTCAATAAGAACTTGTCAACGTTTATATTTCTGAATATAAGTTCATCAAAACGTCTTTCTTTGAAATTTTTATTTTTTTTTTTAAATTTGTTGCCAAAAGGAGTAAAAACGTTTCTCCTAATATCCCATTTAATCTATTCCAATGGGCTGTAAGACCTCAATGTAGACCCTCTTCCATTTATCGACTAGGACAGAGGTCGGTGAGAGAGCCCATTCCGAGAGTTCCAGTATTGAAGTGTTGGACTCCCAATACGCAACCGGTAAGGGTACCCTTTCTTCCCATCAAATCCTATAAACTGGGGTATTCTATGGTAGATCATTTGTTCTCGTAAGTCTTTGAACGGAGGCTGTACGATGTTCAGGCGACTATTGATTCCTGAGAGTGATTAGGGATGCAAATGCTGTCTTAGGCAAATGAGACGAAATCCCTATATTATTGTAGTATTACCAAGGCACATGGGACATTGATGGTATTTGTTCTAGCTACTTCCTTTTCCCAGCTACTCGTAGAATTTAAATAAACAGATTTTTAATAAAAAAAGTATAACCAAAATGAAGAGAGAACGAAGTGGAAGGGGAAAATGATAGAGTGTACCATCGCCTTCTGATAAGACAGATACGAAGGAGTGAGACCAAGAGGTGCAGGCTTTCAAGAGGAAAAAATATGAGGCTGTACGCTAGATCTCTTTTTCAGCCGAGCGAATGTCGGCCCCTTCCTTCCTCAAGGATCCATCAATCTCGAGTGTTGTGCCGCTGGCTCTTATGGAAGAAAGCGAAAGGAGGTCCAAGAGGACGGCCGCACGGGTAACACCATAATTAAAAAGAAGGTTAAGCAGACTATTAGCAATTGGCAAAACTTTACAGACGATGAATTGGCTAATTGAAAGGAGATCTTAGCTTAAGCTATGAGAAAGTGACTTGCAGTTATTTATATTGTACTGCAGTCAATAAGCATGTATAAACAATATTTCGTCTCACTTTGTACGAGCGGCCATATGGGCATTTCTCATTTGATTCCCTTGATACATAATCCAATATTTGTACAGATTGGATTTTGTACATATATTTATTATAATTATTCGTACATATATATCGATAATTATCACTACTTGGATTTCCTAATATTAAACACTTTCCTTATACTGAAAAAATATTGTAGAAGGCCTGGCTCTGCCAGTGCAACAAATCTCAAAACCTTGGAGTTGTGCTTTTACTTCTTTGAAATATAACTGTTTCATTCTGGTTGAACCACTATGCAATCTTGGTACTTTTCCTGATGTATATCTTAAATTATGGTTTACCTATCTTATCGATAGACATACTGTTTGATTCTTATTTAGATCATTATGACAGTAATCGGTATATACGAAGGCGGTTCAATAAGTACCCGTGTTTGAAGGAAGAGGATGGTCCTTAAGGAAGCTGGTGTTATTATCGTATGTTGCCATCTATCAAACGAGGCCAAACTAATTTCAGAATGATTGATAGGTTAGTTTAGAGTTTTAAGTTGGCTATGAAAAAATTGTCGGCCCAATGGGTGCCACGATTGCACATTGTAGACAACAAGCGGAAGCGGCTGTTAACTTCGAAGCAGTGTTTGGAATAATTTAAGCGAGATCCGACGAATTTTTTTTGTTGAGTTGTCACCGTGATGAAAACTGGATTCATCATTACATACTAGAAACTAAGCAAAAATCAAAATAATGAACTTCTCACGGTGAATCTGCTCCAAAGAAGGCGGAGACGGTCCCATCTCCCGGAAAGGTCATGGTGACAATGTTTTGGGATGCGAAGGACATCATCCTGATGGACGTTTTAGAAAAAAGAAGAACGATCACTGGATAATATTACAGTGAGTTATTGGACCGCTTCGACAAAAAATTGAAGGAGATACGATCACATTTGGTGAAAAAAAGGCGTTGTTTCATCACGATAACGCAGCATTCATTCATCTGGATTTGTCGCCACGATTGCGTTATCAATTGCTACCGCAGCCCATGTATTCACCCAATTTGGCTTCCTGCGACTTCTTCTCGTTCCCTAACATGAAGAAATGGCTCGCGGCAAAAACATTTGGCTCAAACGAGAAAGTCATCGCCGAGACAGAGGCTTATTTTAGAAAGTTCAGCAAATCTTTTTTTTTGAGGGTTTAAACAATGGCCAACATTTTGGGAGAAGTGTATCTTTCTGAAAGGGCACTAATTTTTGACAAATTTTAAAAAAAATTTAATACGGGCACTTGTTGAACCGCCCTTATAGTCTATTAGTAATATTGTCATTACCGAAGGTGTTATTCTTGCACATAGTTCAGTTTCATGTACATCTAAAATGTTTTCAGTGTATATAATTGATCTAAATGTTTAATACGTAACTCTTATATAATTATCCAAAAGTATTAATATTATTGCTTAGTTTTGAAACTTTGGTGTCTAATTGAATAAAAGGACATGTATATATTCTTATTTAAGTATATAACTTTTCGCATTCTCAGATGCTATCTTCCCCTATCTGGGATGTGTTTCGAACATTCAAAAGAACGGACTCCTTGAAATATTAAAAAGATGACATTTCAAAAGTATGTATCAGTAATTCATTAGCGATTATTTCAGGATGTATAATTAATTATAGGTAAGGAGGCCTACGATGGCTTGATAGTTATAACGAAGAAGTAGTTACTCAATGATCTGAAGTCAAATCCCAGTCTCGGTCGATTGTCAGAAGCACCGTAGTAATAATTTACATGTGCTTTGTTTACAAATACATCGTAGATCCCCGTTGCTGATCAGCACTAATATTTGGGATCATAGATAGAAAGACTTTAAATACCTAAAAAAAAATTTTAGGTGACGTATTTGGACTCTTTTGAACTTTTCATTCCTTAATTTGCGGTATATTAGTATAGTGAACCACTATACTTTGTAATGCTTATTAATTTGTTAAGCCAAAAAGTTCAGTCTTGTAACCAATCACACCAATATTTGTAATTCGTCTGACGTTCTACCAATGTTGACCAAATAATATACGCTAATATCCGTACAATTCATATAATAAAAACTCCATTGGTCGAATTTCATAGTAATTAATTTAGTAGCTTTTTAGCAATGAGGTAACTATACATACTCTGTCTCTTTATTGTAGTAAGATTAATTCTCTAAAAAGGATTTGAGACTAACTACCAAAATTAGATCTATATATATTTCTAAGCAATATGCATATTATGGTAGATCGTCAATTTTACCAAGTCGAAAAGCATATCTGATCTCAAGAAAACTAATATCTGATCTATATATGTCTTCTAATATCTATTTCATATCTGTTTTTGGAAACATTTCAATATTGCGATAACCTAATATTCATTGTTAAACATAAATTTTACCAATTGTCATAAAAAATTTTGGACTGTTATTTACGATAATTATTCCAAAGTTAATATATCACTGAATAGTTATGTGGAAATTGCTTCCTTATAAAATTCTAATTTTTAAATAATAAATTCGTCTTTCTTTCAGCGTAAATTCATGCTCTTCATAAAATTTCGATTTTTTATGCTATAGTCATCATTAGAGCACTTTGTATGTGTCAAATACTTGAAAATAAGTAATTAAAATTACTTTTGTTTATATAAATTTAATTTTTTATCCGATTTGTTTCATTTCTATCAATTATTACGCGATTATACATCAGCTTCATAAAAGTTACTTAATAAATTACTTAATAAAATGAACATTCTGAGAATTAAGCAGTATGATTGACTCTCCACGGTATTTTAAATAAAAAGTTAAAAGAATATAAGAAATTGCTTAAAAATAAACTTTTCTACGTACTATGTAACTTTACAGTATGATATGAAACCGCATTAAATCCGTTATAAAACGACTGATTAATATTTTTTTACCAAAAACAAATTTGATGACATTGCAGAAATGAATACATGCAGCTAATTTTTTTTTTACATATTCATAATAGAAACTACGAAACTAAGTAATCACAGTCCAAAGAAATGTACCAGTACATTCGTTAATGTCGCTTTTCCTAAGAACTCTGTTCAGTACTAAGGAATTCTTATTTGAATATCACATTCGCCACAGAAAATTATCTTATTTATTTAAATAATCAAAAACTTCCATTCGGCTCCGTATATCTAGTTATTTAAATTACAATATTCATTTTGGACTTATCTGATTAATTTCTACGGTATCATACATATATGACGATACTGGGAACAAATACATAGTTGTTTTTCTACCAGAAAAGTTTTCAAAAACGTGTGGCAGCAAGATTAGGTATTAAAATGAATAAAATTAGAGATTTTTTAAGCACTATTTTTAAGCACTTTTCCCTTGTTAATCTCGTGACTCTAGTAAACACTTTTACTGATCAAAAGGTTATAGTTTTAAGAATTCATCCAAACTGTAGTTACAGTTAGATACAGTTTTCGATTAACTAATTACGTTAAACTTTCTAATGCAATGTCTGTTTCTGAAAACAGGAAGCCGAAACGACTACGGGCATAGAATATCTATAAGAATGTCATGTAATAAAAATCTTATCAGTTGCTGTCCTTCGACTTTAAAATATATATTTTCATACTAAGATTGATAATTAAATTGTTAATAGGGTGATATTAATAATTTATAATTAAGTGTTTTTAAATTTAACTCAAGTGCTTAAATTATATATATCTTGTTCTACAAATGTCTGTATATATTATTATAGTGGTTAACACAATTTTTGAGCAGAAAGATACAACGTAATTTGTACAAAAGCTTTAATTATGATTTTGATACAATAAATTAAAACGTAATGGAGATAGAATAGACCGAGTACAACGTTTGATATAATTTTAATATTTTCAATAGAAAGAAGTGACCTAATTACTATTATGTATTAAAGTGAAATATTTATTTAAGGAAAACCTGACTGAATTCTATATTCAGCTAAGATGTAAAACACAGTCAATTTATTTGAAATAAGTAACTATCGATTCTATATTGTTTTAATACTAATAAAACAATACAAAATAATATCAGATAGTAAAGAACTAAATAATGAACCTATAAAAGGTTATTTTTAAATCAATTTACATCGCATACTTACGTTGATCTTCATAAGGTTCATTTTCCTATATCGGCACTGACGAAACAATCGTTTAAAAACTAGCAAGCATGGCAAATCTGATTTATAATCGTCTTTAATCGCTGCCTTTGAATGACCAGTTCACCAGAGGCAGTGGCGCTTTTTATTGCCGCTTTTCCAATAAAATCTATATGGATATAAGTCTCGAAAGCTCGCAGGCCGGCTTTATCGAGCACGCCTGCGTAATTGTAATGGTTCCTTCAAGTTACAATTATTCTGAAATAACGAGAAATCGGATATCTTCTTCTTCTCAGTTGCACAAACCATAAAGAATCACTTGTATGGATCTATCTATAAAAAACAACGGGAAATGAGACACCACGCTCTTCACACACCACGCTCTTCACTCTGTCTACGCACTAAAAATTTTTTCTGCCTCCATCAGTGCGCCAACGGCGCAGCGTTGTATGCATATACTATATATACATACATACATACATACACACACACACACACACACACACACACACACACATATATATATATATGTATATGTATGTATATGTGTGCAAGTATGTAGATGTAAATGTATATATGGCAAGAATCTTGATCGCTTCACCGTAACGCGACTACTTAAGCTCTCGTCACAATATATAATATTTGTTGTACTCCGACGATGCTCCGCCAGCTAAATACGGATATATTAAAAAGATATATGCGAGCACGTAAGTCTGTATATATATATTGTTTGATCTATCTCGGGACAGCACCTGCGTCGCGCACGCACCTTGACAGCTGCGCGCAGTACGGCGGGCTCAATAGAACTCCGCGCACCACGTATGCGAGATAAGCATCGGCGGTCGACGGCCCGATGGTATTATGTTCGCGTGCGAAGTCCGCTATTTTCTATATAGTGGATGTAGAAACGATGCGAACGAGAGCTCGACCGGCACTGAAACGCAACGCACTCGATTAATGTGTCGTATTATAAGATTTCCTCTTAAATTTTCGTATGCGCGTGCGATCTCTCTCTATCTCGATGTTTCTCCTTCTTTTCCTCTCCCTCCCTCTCTCTCTCTCTCTCTCTCTCTCTCTCTCTCTCTCTCTCTCTCTCTCTTTCTCTCTTTTTATCTTTCGCTTTCTCACTCCCGTATTAAAACAGCGCTGCATCAGTCGTTGAAACAGTGCAGCCAAGCATATATAATAATACAAATGCGAACATATATACGCTGATGCGTGGCGTATCGTGGATCCGAAAGAGAAACCGAGATGTGTGTGTGTGTGTGTGTGTGTGTGTGTGTGTGTGTGTGTGTGTGTGTGTGTGTGTGTGTGTGTGTGTGATTGCGTGTGCGTGCGTGTACGTAATAAATGATACATAGCTTCATTACGGGCCATCGATCTTCAACTGGAAATCTCTGATTGGAGACTGCTATATGTGATATCGCAGCACGTTCGGCAACTGGCACGAGAAGAAAAAACTTCGTCTAGTGATTTTGATATAGATACGTGTTTAAATATCAAATATTTTTCACAATCAGTGTAAGCTTTGTACTCGTAATAAATTATGCTTGTATATAATTCTGTAGCAATTTATGCTACAAATATTGATTAATGCATAATTTTTTATTTCATTTATTATGCAAGATACTAATTAATATGCCCGAAAAATTTGTATTTTACCATGGTTCATCTACAAATTTCATCTAACAAGTTTTACAGTAAGCAGTAGACTGCGTTAAACGAAGGGTGCAAGATATCTTGTCTCTTTCATGGCTGCTCAGCTATATAGACAATTTTTTTACATTCTCCCCACCTTATAAATTGGTTTACATAGAAAATCAATGAAAGGTCCAATTCAGCCGTATTACACATAGCTTAATAGAATCTGTTTTTTAGATGGTAATGAATGAAAAAAATAAAAATCAGGTCGCTGAAATGCCTCAAAAATTTTTTTGTCATTTTTCAGATCGTTAAAAACTTTTATAAAGCTTTGATTTTGTCTTGATTTTGGAGCAAAATTGTAAAGAAGTGTATCAAGCCGGAATATTATTTTCATTACCACTCCTTAGTATATATAAAACTCATAATATAGCATATCACATTGTTAACTTTTTTCTTTCAGCTTCGTCTGTAAGAGTTTTTTTTGGTTAGTACTAAAAATATTATTGCATTGAAATAAACCATAAATAACGTTTTCTATTTTATATTAAATGATGTTTAAGTTGATCCAATTTTCGAACACTATTAATTTTAGTGAAATTTTGTTCTAAAAATATTTTCACGTAATTTCTAAGTAAACAGTCTTTCTGACAAACTTGGTAAAATTATCTTCTTCACCTGACGGAGAACCACCAATATTTTGACAAAGACTAATTATAGCATATGATGCTATCCTATTCAGTTTTCACTTCACATTTTTTGCAGTTTTCGTTAATTCTACATTTTATACGGAACTAAAAAGTTACGTTACTTTGAATTATTAGTTGATAATAACGATAGATCTATGATCAGCGTTATACAATCTGCTATTGAGTAATCCTTGAATAATGTTAGAAGTGAAAACGTTTTTCTTGTTTTTTAATGCAAAAGGTAGCTTTTTCAAATTAAATAATGATTTTTATTATGAAAAATTTATTTTAATGAAATATTTATTTTATTATGAAAAATCACTGGCTTCTTTATTTCTCAATCGAATGTACAAGACGATATATATATATCTATTTAACGAATTATGAACAAGGATTGATAACATTTTCATAATTTGACTTTTATAAAAATGATTGTTTCCAAGGGTTAGAAATAAAATAAGTTTAATTTAATATTACAAAAATATATTAAAGACATTTCTCTAAAAAGTCAAATTAATTCACTAAAAATTTGCGTATGTTTTACTGTTGACAATTAAAAGTGAAGTATTTAATTAATTAAATACATATGAAACAAAAGGCCATAAGTTACATGTAAATTAAGTATTTTTAAACTGAACTTTGTTCAACTAATGTTTTTTGACGCTAAAAGATATTAATAATTATTGCTTTTTATTTTTGTAAAGAACCGGCTATAATCTCAATTTATCTATTAGAATTTCACACTGACTATGTGTATAACTGTAACAGTGTGAACTACCCAACCGTTCAAGTTCTATAATACATTAGAGAAATTGATAATTTTTTATATTCATTATATATGCGGGATAGTAGTGCCGAGTAGTTTATATATATATATATATATATATATATATATATATATATATATATATATATATATATATAATAGGATGGAAACAGGAAAAAGTCAAATCAATAGATAAAATCTTTTAATAACTGACATTGTGTTCAGAGATTCATAACTCAAATTAAGTGAATTTTATTTAAATTTACAAAAGCGTTTTTATAAATTATTTACCATTTAAATGTTATACATGTATTCCTAAATATATGAAACGCACAATGTTTTAATCTTTTCTTTAACATTATATTTATTAATTCTTATAATTTTATAAATTTTTTACAGTAATGTTTTGCGTAAGAAAAAACAAATTAATTGTATAAAATATGATCATAAGTAGTATATAGATAAATATCTTCTTTTTTATTTCAATAGAAACTGAAACGGTGCCTCTTTTTGAGACAAAATAAACAAAATTTGTATGGTGCTTTTTTTTACTTTTTATTAGACTGTAAATGTCCACTTCCCAACTTTTGACATTTATAAAAATATCTCTGTTTATATTAAGAGAAATTAAAAATTCACGTTACTAATTTTATCTGAAAAATAGCTTTCTTTCTTTTAATTTATTCATTTTATTAGAAAATAATTTGAGAGAATTAGAGGAGATGCAGGAAATGAAAAGTCGAGATTGTCAGCATTGCTTATCACGTGAATGAATATTAAATAGATTTGGGATCGAAAAATTCTATTATGAATTATGATATCAATAGGAACCAGCATTTAAGGATCAAAGTAATGATCGCGTTTGTTTTGATAATTAACATTGCACTCTGCGCGATCCCAGTTGGCTATCTCGCAAAATTCCGGCGATTTATAGAGGTTATGCCCACAGGAATCCCGGGGATTTTTTTCCGCGACTTTTTTTACCTTCTTTCTTCAGTTCTTCGTGCGAAACTATTTATATATATACTGCTCATGTATACGAGCGTTCGCTCGGTGGCCACTTACGTATGTCGAATTAACATTCTACTCCATTGGTGCGGCATAATATAATGACGCATTTCAAAGATATCGTGTGTTCTACTCGAGTTAATTTACAGATTATACTTTTTTTTCGATTCTAAATTTATTTTTGTTGTAAATTTTTATACCGTGGTAGGCGCGTCACTGCGATTTTGTTGAATTAAGATTCGCCTGGACGAGCAATGGACTCGCTTACATAAGGTGCAGAAGGAAAAATGAGCGTGGCGAAAGGAAAAGGTGAATTAAGGTAAAAGTGTAATAATACGAACTAAAAATATAGGAAGAGAAGGGGAACATAAACATCAGTATACGCGATTTCACATGGCACTGGTGTTGCTTACATGCTGATTTCAGTGATGCTTGGTCCGTAGCTTGGGCTAAACCCCTCCATATTCCATATATAATTAAAGAGCCACCGTGCGATGAAAAATACGAATAAGACTCTCACGATTTTGTCAAGCCAGTACAATCTGCAACATGGATTAATATTCAAGATACGTAATAATAAATTAATTCGACAACGATGTAGATATATGCTATAAAAAAATTGTCAATTTTCCAAATGATAATTATTAATCATTAAAATATAAATGAAAAAATGAACAAGGTATAACGACATCGTTAGTTTGAATAATGGAAAAATATGAATTGTATTTATACTATATTAAATTATAAATTTTCAATATGATAATGACGTAAGACAGTCTACACTCGATTTTAGATATATAAATCTGAAAATTTATTAAATTAAAAATTAATATAAAAATTAATTATGCAAAGATAAAAGGTAAACAAAAGTTTTGATAAAAAGCAAATATGCAATGGTGAAATTCATGAAAAACTTATAAATGCGACTAAAATATTTTCTTCGTTAATTTAAAATATCTTTCTGATATGAAGCAAATTTTAATTCTTTTTATAAAGGCTTAGAGAGAATATAGAATTGGTAAAAGCAATAGTCGATGAAATGAAAAGGTGGTCTGCCGAACAAAATCGTCAAATATTATAAAATTTTATTTTTTTATTAATCATTCACATATAAGTAGACGATGAAAATCATTAACACTTTATATATCATACGGTGCTAGGAGGTATACATCAATATCCGGATACGTATAAGGGAGGCTATCAAATTTTGCAATCAGTTAAATAGAAAAAATGTTTCTAGAAATATAACAGACGATTGGATCATAAATTATCGTCCGACCATTAATAAATCCAGGTAAAAGTCACATTTGACGTAATTATTAACATTCAGGTACTCAGAATTTAAGTAGGTTCGGATCATCAATTCATTCGATGTAAATAAACGGAATGTATGCGAATAAAATGGATAATTCAAGTTAGTGAATTATTAATTATAATAATGTGATACTAATTTTAAATCTGAATATATAAATTGCCAATCTGTCCACTGAGTATATATCGTATAATCGTGAACTTCGACGCTTTGACCTGGAAAGCCTATTTTGTAGACTGCTGGTGTTTATTTACGCGCAATATTAGGGCGGGCATATTTAATTCCATAAGCTAAAGAATTATATTGCAAGCAGATATTTTCTTCTAGAAATATGTTTTCAACGGAATCGCGTAGAGCCATCAATGTGTTCTTATCATGGATTTGAATTCGAAATCGATTGCATTGCAAATGATAATCATAATATTTACTTGAAGGATGGAAATAATTACTTACCGATATATTGCTCTTTGACACGACTCAACATTTTTCATGTCTTCTTTAAATAGGAATACTTTTGCACCAATTACGCAGTGCCTAAAACAAAAAACCCAAATGATTACTTTTGCGGGTTTTAATATTTCTGTTCAAAGCATTATTAAAATAAAAGATTTTTTAATAAGTCAGATTTCACTCTTGCTGCTTGTACTGACCGCTAATTTAAAATGCTACTTTATAATTCACTATGAGTAAAATTCAATTCTATGACAACTTTTTAACACTTGTTAATCAAATGCAAGAAATTTATTCCCAAATTTTTTCTAAATTCATTATAATGGATACTAGTAACTTTTTTTATAGTCACAAATAAAGTAATGTAAG
Source organism: Sycobia sp. Sy_11 (assembly GCA_018907035.1). Taxonomy (NCBI): domain Eukaryota; kingdom Metazoa; phylum Arthropoda; class Insecta; order Hymenoptera; family Epichrysomallidae; genus Sycobia; species Sycobia sp. Sy_11. Next base: position 1,820,728 of record JACCIC010000042.1, read on the forward strand.
ACCCTTTAAAAATATGACGTCAAAAATTATTTTGCTTTTATATTCGAAATCCATTAATTTTAATTAAATTAAAAATAAGATTAATTAAAATAAGTCTTGCATTACTAAGACTAAGATTATTATGTTTTAAATTAAGAAAAGTACTTTTAGAACTAGCGAAGAGATCTAAAAATGTTAAACCGAAAAATAACTGTACATAATACTACTTATATATAATTATGAAAACCAAATTGTTTATTCTCTACAGTATTGAGATAAAGATAAAAGGAATCTAGATTCACTTGTATAAAAAAAGCTATACGGTTTTTGCTTTTTTGCTTTTTCTTGGAGAAAATTGATTCTCTAATGAGGTGACTCGCCTTGCTAGTAGAATCAGCGATCAATTTATAACAGTAATCTTTCCATAATAAAAATATTAATATCGTGAAAGTGCATTGAAGAGAAATTTTTTTATCCTAATTATTTCATTTACAAATGTATTAAAAAAAATTTCAACCACTTGAAACAAAAACAAAGAATAGCGAATTCATAATTTAAAATACTGTTAGACCTAATACATAAACTACCAATTTAAATGTATTACAATATATAGAGATTATTAATTATAGTTTGGAAAAAATTTATTCGTAAAATATTATTATAAATTAATTAATAGTACTAATAGTAATTTTAATAATATATTCAAATTAGACAAAGATTTATATTATTCTTACAAACTTAGTAAGTGAGAGAATGAAAATAATAAATCCGTATGTATTTAACTAACGATAATACAGTACCAAAATTTAAAATATGATTACTTACTTAAAGTAGTCCGTCATTTGTATAGACGAACGATCAGTAGAAAAATCCTCTCTATCGGTATCCGTAGATGGCAGGTTCATTAGCATTTGGTTAAACTTATTATTATGGATATTCCATTTATTACTGACAAAGGGATGCAAAGCTTTGATTGCTGTATAAATTTTTCGCTGTATATTCACCAACCTATAAATATTTTATATTTATGTATTTCCAATTCACTTAAAATAAATTTTAAATATTTATTTATACATTTATTTTGTAATGGAATATAATGTATTACGTTCATACACAGATTCAAGTGAATTCATTAAACGGCATGTAAATGATAACCATTTAATCATTATCTATTTCAAGCGAAAGTAAGCAATTTTTAAAACATTCTTATTTTTACGAATTTTAGTTATTTTTCTGAAAATTCATGTAATTGCCCGGAATACTCACTAATGAAAATCGTGAATAATTTAATAAATCCAAATAATAGATTTCAAAAGGATCCATTTTTATCTGATTAGTGAAAATTAACTTCGATAGCTGCGGCTTTCAAAACCTCAACTGTCGAAGAAGATAAACATTTTTTAACTGTTCATTTTACTATTTACGCAAATTCCTAATGATTTTTTCTTTATCAATTTGAAAATTTTTTAGCGGTTCTTAAAATTTTATTTCTTATGATTTGATAGGAAACTAATTTTTTATTGTGACAAAATAAATGAGTTCAGTAGTGGAAGAATGATAACTACTAACAGGCAGATGATTATAAGTTTGGTTCATAAAGTTTGCCCGACAAGATTTACCATTATTATTTTATGAACGTAATAGTAGATATTTTCAGTACTAAATTTCAATCTAAAATGTTCTTTCTTGAACTTCCTTGAACTTCCTTGAAGATTCTTCCTTGTGAAGTCTGAAATCTTCATAAACTAAGTGATTCTCATTGGGCCAATACTAATGACCAAGTTTTTAATTTCTCAGAATGGTTTCTAATTTATCTAGGTACATTCCCTAAATACTTAATTATACATAATCCAAACTAATAAAAATTTCAGGACTTAAAACATATAAAATTATGTATAATGTCGAAGGATAGCGACAACTTTGTAACCGCTGTTAATAGACATTCGTTTATAGACGCTAGTAAAGTTGTAATTAAACGAATGTAAGTTTTGTTCAATAGAAATTTGCTTCAAATCTTTAATTAAGTTCTTACTATTTATGAGCCAATTATAAAGTAATAAAATAACAGCTAAATAAGGTGTTCAATATATATAATATTCTTGGTAGAGTTGACTCTACCTTTTTATATATATGCTCAATAATTTTGTATTTTGCATTTTATATTCCAATATTCTTATTAATACATACTGAGTTAGCAATAAATGTATTTTGTATTTAATCTTTATTTTGTACGACTTGCATTTTATAAATTATAATTTCCTGGCAGCTTAATTACCTTAAACTAATATTTCAATTATTTTAATTTTAGAGTTAATTTTATATTTTTAATAATTTATTGTACAATTGACCTTACTATTTACAATTGTAATTTCTGCTATATTTATTGAGTTTTTTGAGTAAGGTAGAAGTATATATATATATATATATATATATATATATATATATATATATATGTTCTTCCATTATGTCTTGAATTTTTATCTAGCCAAATAAATTTCATTTGAATTTTAAAATACCAATACCATATTAGTAAATCTGACACTAAAATTCTTACAGAGGTTTTCTTCCGATGAGCTTCAATATGATATCCACAAGAATTGCAGGTAGTAGTTGTAAAAGTATGAACCAAATGTAATAAAAAATAAATGTAGATGCATAACTGATTTTTGGATACCAGAATACGTTCTCAAAGGTTACAGTGTCTTTATACATCATTAACGAATCAAAAATTTCTTCCCAACTAATAGACTTTATATCTCCACTTGCGCAATTGTAAACATGAAGGTTTGGATCTTCGATTACTCTAAAAAAGTGGTAAAAATACAAGTAATATCAAAATAAAATAGTTATTAAAGTAAAAAATCTAAATCTTAGATCAAAAATATATGTATACAGTTCAATATCGTTTAGATTTTAAAAAGTCTATGTTATAATATATACATATATATATACATATATATATATATATATATATATATATATATATATATATATATATATAGGATAAAGAGCGATATAAGATATTAGGAACGTTTGATACTTGGTAAGACCCCGCTTCCAAGTTGATATAATCATTCCCTTGATGGCGATATCGACTGGTATCATGTCTGGTATCAAATTCGATTCTATATACATAATTCTAAGTATACCCTTTCCACCGGCGGACATTAATCCTACAGGTCCATTAAAGTTATCATTCCAGCCAGTATATGGTTCCTTCCATGATGATATAACTATAAATTAAATTATACCATTCTTACCATTTATATATTACTCTAATTTAAGTATTATTGACGACGTATATTAAGTAGTTTTCTGTATAATTCACCAATCAAAATTTTATTCAGTATCATGCTATAAATGTCACATTCAGTTTAATGTCAAAAATAACAGAAAAATATTCAGTTTAATATAAAACTATTTTGTTTAACGGTTCTAAAATTTAAATCTGTATTACTTTATTTTTAAGTATTTTCATTTCTTCACAGATATAATATAGCGATTTTATATTTGAAATAATGTTTAAGAATATTACTATGTAAAAATATTTCAAGTAAGGAATAACGTTCTTTGGAAAAATTAATTTATTTGAATTAATTCGATGATGATATTTGATTAATTTGAATTTTTTAAATTGTATCATCAAAATTTGACACCAATGTCTATAAGATTGATTCAATTCAATTGATTCAAAGCCATCAAAGCTAGAAAACACCGATGCTGGAAAAAGCTGGGAGAAGATCTGATCAATGATCCATGGGGATTGGGCGACAAAATCATAACCCACAAATTAGGCATGTTCCGTAAAAAACATGCCTATGAGCGCGAAAATGATGGACGGCATCGTCTAGACCCTATTCTCCACTCATCTCAAACGAGGGAATGAGCTCCTGGCTTCCGAGGGTCCTGAGTCACCACTCTTCACAAGGACCCGATGGACTTCCGGCGGAAGTGTTGAAAGCGGTGGTACGGAGCCATTCCGAACTTTCGCTTGGCATGTACAACTCGTACCTTTGCCCGGGAATATTTTATTCCCGCTGGAAGGAGGCGAAACTTGTGCTGATAAGCAAAGGCAAGGGATCATCTAGTGCTCCGTCGGCGTACATTGCCTTATGCATGCTAAACACCGCCGGGAACCTCCTGGAAAAGCTGGTGAGACCCCGCCTACAGGCGGCGCTTTTTACATCTGGCGACCTTTCCGAGAGGCAGTATGATTTTTGGAGAGTGCGGCCCACCATAGATGCTATTCAGGGGGTAGTGGAGGCGGCCAGGACTACGAAGTGGGGGAATCAATTTTGCCGATCTATGTATCTTCTGGTGACACTTGATTTCAAAAACGCCTTCAACTCGGTTAGGTGGACAGACGTGCTGGGGAAACTGCAAAACTTCAATGTACCTAGATACCTATTCCAGATCATTGGGATTTTTTTTTTTTTTTATCTTATTTAACGTCGCTCTATTTATGCTTCCAAATATTGGTGCTAATCAGCGACGGAGGTCTACGATGTGTTTGTAAACAAAGCACATGTAAATTGTTACAGCGGTGCTTGTGTCAATCAGCCGAGACCGGGATTTGAACTCGGATCACCAAGTTACTAGTCCTTCGCTCTAGCGATCGAGCCATCGTAGGCCTCTTGGAGATTATTTGAAGGACATATCCATTCTGTACGAAATGATAGAGATCTCAAAACGAAAAGAGCTAACGTGTGGCAGGGCCCAAGGCTACATCTTGGGTCCCGATCTATGGAATATTTTCTATGACGGGATCCTTCGGTTGGTCATGTCGGAAGGCTTCTTGATGAGGTGCTAGCTGTTATGATTGTACGCAATATGACGCTAGCACAGACAGGACTTGAACAAACCATGCGCAGAATTCGCCATTATGTGATCACGCATGGGTGATCACGGGCTAAAACTAGCGGACTATGATTGTGTTTCTTACCAAGATGCTCCAAAATACAGGCGGGGGTGATGTTAGATACGAAGCTCGCCTTCTGGGAAGATATTCGGAGGTCGGCGGACAAGGCGACGGTGGTGATGGCCTCCCATTGCAGGGTCATGGTCCATGTAGGGGGACCACGCCCCTGCATCGCACGGATGCTACTATGAGCTGCTGAGTCTGCCAGGCTTTACGGTGCTAAAGTCTGGGCCGATGCGCTGCAGTACGAAAAGTATCGCAGGCGCAAGGCGGCTCTATAGAGAAGATGCGCTCTTTGTGTTGCGTGCTTGTATCGCATGGTCTGGTGACCCCGGCAGATCTCCTTCGGCCCAAGAGCCGAAGTTCATCCACCAGATGAAGAGGACACTTAGCCAAACCGAAACGAAACAACAACTCAGAGAGCGTTCGCTGGCTTGCTGGCAGAAGTGGGAACAAGATGCGCGCGGAAGATGGACCGCCAGACTTATAAGTTCTTAACAATGAATTCTTAATAAGAACTATACGTAATAGTATAACAGAGAGCGGCTAAGGAGTCTCTAAGTGTCGAGTTTTAACCCTTCTCGTTTATGTTACGCCAATAAAAAAGTACCTTTTTCGCCTGATCATTCCTCTTTGACTTCTGGTGGGTGGGGTTAAAGGAGTTCGATATCACTTCTTCCCTTCTTTTCCCTTTTTATAATCTACTTCTGACAGGAATTAGATTACAGTTTTACGTGCACGGAGTGCAAGCGGGATACCGGAACGAAATGGTGCACTTCAGGCACCTACCGGAGATGGAACCGTGCGGTCTAGAGACGGCCTTAAACCGGATCTATAGAGTTATACGGAGGCGAGTCACCGAAGGTCCCTATAAATGGGTATCACCGAGAAGGAGATTTCTGCTTTGAAGTGGAGCTCGCAACTGGAAACCTGTGGATGGCTGCGAAGGAGGGAGGAACTAAAACCGCGTGAAAGACGGTCCAACGATACTACCGTTCGGTGTGTGCCTGTGACTTACCGAAATGAGATCCTGGGTGGGGAGGCTAGCTTTCAATTGTGTATTTGAGCAACCCGCACATGTAAATTTCGTCGTGTGATGTCTGCCGGAAACTCCCCACAGAGCGAATTGTAAAAATCACTGGATGGACAATCAAGACAACAAAGTAGAAGCCGAGAGCATAGACACATTGACTTGACTGAGTAATAAGACAGAAGAAAAAGCTGATTTCACAACTGAGCAGGGCATTCTGCTAAAATTGGCCCCTTTAGTGAAAGGAATGATAAAGGGACTCAAGAGTCAACCGAACATCAAAAAAGATATTAAAGAGGGCCTACTTAAAGTGGAGGAGTTGATTGATCAGCACCGGTACATGAAAGTCAGAGCAAAGATTAAGAAGAAGAGCACCGTAAAAATAGCGGCTGTAAGCGCTATCAGATCGGCGGAAGGGAAGGCCTTCGCTGAAGCATTGAGGGCACTTCGTGCAGGGGTGAAACCTAAGGAGTGCGAAGCGAATGTCAGAGTCATCCGACACGCCAAAACGGGAGAGGTGTTGATCGAACTGAGAAAAACCAAACCCAATGATCGGAGAGCTTTGGCTGAAGTGTTACAGAAAAGAGCAGGCCAACGCGGTGCAGTTAGAGAACTGATCTCCAGGGGAAGTCTGGAGACTGATGCGGAACGGATCCTCAAGGGCAGCCTGACTGACTATCCAGGACCGCTAGAGATCAAAGTGACCAAATCTAATATGGTGGAGTAGCGGGCTGCTATCGTCGTTTTGCACGAGGTTGCCATCGTGAAGCTGCTAACCATGAAGCTGGTGAGAGTTGGACTAGTAAATTGTCGCGTACGAAGGCAGGAGATAGTAACTAGGTGCTTCCGCTGTCTGGACGATGGACACTGGAGCCATGGCTGTAAAGGCCTCGATCGAAGTACCTGTTGCTATCGCTGCGGGCAGGAGGGTCACACAGGGGCAAATTGTGCTTCTTATATTCTCGAGACGCTAACGCGGACGAGCGCAGACACATAGCCGGATCTGGTGACTGTCCGGTTTTTCGCACGGTCTTATTAAAGTCGACAAGATGGTCCTAATTCTGCAATGAAATTTGAATAGGAGTAGGACCGCTGACCACCTTCAAACTCAGATCTGCAAAGGTTCTGGGGCTGATGTTGTTCTCATTAGCGAACAATATCGGAACAAAGGTGAAGTGAGATGGTATTGAACTGGATTTGGCTATGTTTGGCTGTGGAGATACAACGTCACGTACGTGAGCTCTTAGCTCACATCAAAGCAAGCCATAGATAACTACCAAGCCTTCTTACATTAATCTTGTTTTGTTTTCAAACTTCAATAAATTTCTTTTATATTTATTACAAAAATATGGCTTTTTCGATTTTAAAATTCCTCTATAATTTTATTAAATTTATGGAAATTAATTGAACAAAAAAATCTTACTAACATTAATTTTTTTAATTGAATTTTCTAGAGTTTTAGTTGAATTGAATTCAAGATCAAATATTGAAAGGTTTTATCGTAACTGTACTTCCGTTGTTCTGGTCCTGCAGTACGAATGACAGAAGTTCAAATAAGACCTCTTATTCGAGGATGGTGACGAGACAAGAGGCACGCTTCACGAATTTCCTCAGCCTTCAATGGAAGGTTAATGTGACTTCTATATAAATAAGCGTCGGTTTGCCTTCTCTATGTGATTCCGGTTTCTATACAGGGTTTGATTCTGCCTTCTATATAGAGCATAATTCAGCCTTCTAAGGTTGAATTCTACTTTCGGTACAAGAGTCGTTAATACGAGATATACGAAATTAATTCTTAAGCGTATGTTGTAATTTATCGTTTTGCTTGTGAGGTTTACCAATAAATTGTATTGTACTCTTTTCTTAAGGCTTATATAGCTTCATAGTCTTTTCCTCCGAGTAATGAAGGAGAATTTCCCTAAATCTCAGGAAAACAGTGTCATTTACTTTTATCCTTTGGATAAATAAATGTATTGATTCAAAACGTTAAATGATCGAAATGATATTCAAGCAGCGTGCGGAACCATCAGGGATGAGCCCACCAATAATTCAATCTGTATGCATAAATTAATACAATTCTATATTGCGGAGATGAATATAGTAGAAAAATCAAAATGTTATTTAATAAACAATATTGTTAACTAAAAAATATTTAACAAAAAATCATTCGATGGACAGAATAGATTTTGAATCATAACGCGATTGTTAACGAATCACTAAAAAGGCGATTATCACCTTTAGAGGATATGATTACTTGAGGTTGGTGGATAGAAGTAGCTTTAAAATGAGATGAAGATAAAAGAGCATCTTTGAATAATTGCTTTACGTTGATGGATTAATACCAGTTAAGTAGTATTTGGCTGTTTTGGTTCAGCAGGGAACTATCTCTCTTTAGAAATATGAAAACAAAATAATTGCCAAAAGGTAGAAATGCATGCTACCTGCGTATAGAACCAGTTTTTATAGTTTTAATTTCAGTTCTATGAAAAAAGAATTTGTATAGAAATAGTAGTAAAAGTATAGTACATAGATTTATTTTAATTGTATATATTTTATTATTTACCTATAGATGGTCTATAGAGAATAATTGGTAGCAAGCCTTCGTAATCTGCAATCACGCTTTCGGATAATCTCTTTGAAAAAGTATATGTATTTGGAAAATTACCCATAAATCTAAAATAATATTCATGTTTAATTCTTTTTAGTAAGCATATTCTAACATGTTAGTTCAATACAAATCAAACTACGGTATATGATAAATAGTAGCATAAGCAATTGAATTTGTTGCAATATCTATATAAAAGAAAACATAGAGTCGTTCCACTCAAAATTATTAATTTAATAATTTTAAAAAAAAATGCTTCAGAAATAGTGATTTTTTTAATAACTAGTTTACAGCTTTAAGAAAATCGGAGAAAATACAAAAATAAAGTACACGTTTAATACCTATACATCAGAAAGACTAGATTAAATAGAGCAATTATAATTATTTCGTATTACATTTTTGTTCAAATTATTACTTAATATAAGATAGTTTCATAGATAACAGTTTGTTTATTAATATACTGAGTAATTTTATATTTTCTTATAAATAATTTCCTGAAATATTCTACTTTTGTATCTTTTTTATAAGAAAGTGAAGTACTCAATATTTTATTTAAAATTATTAATTTATCAATATCACTATCAATACTATTATGAAAACTTACACGGGTGCTAATATGTTCAAAGTGTGCTCATCAATATTCTCAGCGATAGTGATTACTTTCTTCCAATCGGTCTCGCAAGGATACAACTTTTCTTCAATAACGGGTTTGTCAACTTGACAGTAGGCAGTGCCTACATACATCAAAGCCTGCAGATTATAGTATGAATAGAAATAAAGCATATTAATTAAATAAGAAATAAATATTAATAATGAAAATTAAAATAAAGTTAAACATATAGAGATTTTATTATATTCTGTTCGAGGCCTACGATGGCTCGATCGCTAGAGCGAAGGACTAGTAACTCGGTGATCCGAGTTCAAATCCCGGTCTCGGCCGATTGATTCAAGCACCTCTGTAATTATTTACATGTGCTTTGTTTACGAACACATCGTAGACCTCCGTCGCTTAATAGCACCGATAATTGGAAGCATAAATAAAGCGACGTTAAATAACTTAAAAAAAAATTATATTGTTACTACTGAAATATATAATTAATACTTGACACCAAGCTAAAGTATTTAGTTTAGCATTAAGTATTAATAAATTTAATCATAAATGTTTATTATTAACAATAAATGAAAATCTTAATTTAAAAATCAATTAATTTTGACCGTTAAGAAAAAAACTCTACTTTGTTTACTAATAAGTATTAGATTTATTCAAAACAATAGATATAGTTAAGTAAAGAAGAAAAATAAATTTGCTGGATTTTCATATTATACAGTATCATATTACGTTAATATTATTGATAGATAGTTATGAAGTCAAGGCATAGTATGACAAGGAAGTATAAAATGTTCAAGTAGCAGCTCGGCGTACTTATTTTTACGAAGTAACATCACATCTTCACTGTTTCTATGAAAGTTTGATTACTGATCATTCATTACTATTTTGTAATTGAAATATTAAACTACAAATCTTAAAAATAATTAAGTGGCAAAATATTACCATCATGAACTTTTTTTTATTTTTAATAAATTTGTCTGCATGTCTCCCTGTACAGAAAACGTAGAATTAAAATCCAATAGTCGCTCTAAAACAGCAATTAAGTAACATTAGAAGAAGAAGAAGATTAAGACTTTAGAAGAAGGTTTAAGACCTGAAAAATTCTTTTCTCCCTTTCTATTTCGTCATGATGGATGATTTCGTTTGATGGATAAATCAGTCGCGAGAAGGAATATTGTAATAAAAAATATCCGAATCAAATAATCTGTTCAACACTTGACCGATGCCGCGATGGATTACTAGGATGAGCCATGCCCGGGCATTCTAAGAAGCCACAATCGGATTTAGAGGATCAAGGAAAACCGTGTGCAATGGAGGTAAGTTTTCTTCTCTCTCTCTCTCTCTCTCTCTCTCTCTCTCTCTCTCTGTAGCGAACAGCTTGTATATTTCTGTTTTAAATTCATTTTTTGTTAACATCGTATGTAGATCAAATCGTAATGATGAAATAAAAATGAAAGCTTTAATTTAAGATTATTTAGAGAACTTATGTTTATATTTAAGTCGATAAGTGGAAGTGAAGGCTATAAAATTAGTAGATAAGCTCAGTCGATAATGTAACGTAAGACGTTCTGTAAGCGAGCGAGAATTTATTGTTTAAATTATTATAAAGAATAATATGATGAATTCCGTTCCTGGAATGAGTTTTCTCCTCCAGAGATTTTTCCCATAGGGTTTTGTTCTGAAGGTTTTCCGCAGCCCAGAGCTGAGCAAATGCAGAAACATAGTTCATTATATTGAATAGAATGATACGAAAACGTTTGTAAAGAGACAATCGAAAAGAGAGGCAGATCGAGCGAGCGAGCGAGAGAGAGAGAGAGAAAGTTGACCTTCAACACTAGCTTGGCAGTGCATGGGCTTGCCCATGGCCTGGAAACCTCTCCGAGCTTCGGATATCTTCCGAAGTCGGACTGTCTCATTAAGGCAATCCCGAAGATTCCAATGGGGGGTGGATAAGCCTGGTGAGACAACTACGGAGTTTGTTAGTCGTTGCCGGCATGGTCATATTTTTCTGAGCGCTGTTGCAAGGTGCAAGGTTACAAGCCGGAGCGGCTTATCGGTTTGGAAAAAAAGGACCGCGGAGGTCTGGATGGTGTTGGGGCGACGGCACAATGCTATAGAAGGGACTTATTAAGAGCGAGCAATTCATTGTGATTTTCATACTCGAACGTTGCGCTCTTTTTTGATTGTCTTTCGAAGAGAGTATTATTAATATTTATATCTAATCTGTAACTCTTAACTATAAATTGTTAATTATTAAATTTCATATTTTTTTTGTAATCTTTCTCCATAATTTATTTTTGTGAAATTTCTCCCTCCCAGTCCTTGTGTTGAACTCTCTCTCTCTCTCTCTCTCTCTCTCTCTTCCTCTCTCTCTCCAATCCTTAATACTTATATCAGCGAAATTCCTTTCTTAACGTTCAATCAGTTTCCATGTCCGAAGGCTCACGGATATCGTATCCGTATAACACTGTTAAGGTGGCTTTGCTGCCCGTTTCCACGAAGAGTTTCTAATTCATTTTTGTTTAAAAACCTAGCTAAATCAAATTAAAATTATTTGGTTTATTCTAGTTATTAAAATTACAATATTAGTTTGGATCGTACACTGGCGGTTCTATTCTTTTTATAGGAAATAGCGTATTTTTCTCGATATCAATAATAGGTGCACAAGTAAGTTTCCAGAGGCAAAAGATGGCGTGCATGTGTATTGGATCCCAAGCATAAATGAAAGACCTTATACGAGGTGTATTCAAAAAGTAACGAGAATTTTTCAATTTCGCGGATTTGGAGAGTCCGCCTGTATAAAAGTATTTTTTTTCTTATGTTAGTACGCATGGCCCTGAATTACGATAAAATTGTCAGCAATATTCATTGTATAATTTTTAAGTGGCAGCCGCTAACATTAGACGTATTTTTAGAGCTCGGCGATTTTCGTTTGTCGAGCTCTTTTCGGTCATAGCGATCCAGAATGCCTCCACTGTTTCGACATCATATCCGTAAACCTATGTTTCGTCACCTGTTATAACATGTTTTAGTAGTTTTGCATCGTTATTAACTTTATTTAGCGACTCCTGAGCAACTTCCGTTCGCCGCTGTTTTTGTTCGAAATTTAACAATGCAAAAATCGTACTGTTACTGGTGGTAAAAAAGGGATTTATGATGATAACTCTAAATACAGAAAATCGTATACAAAGCCCGGCGAGGCCGCTCTATGGACGCTGCAATGAAATATTTACGTAAATAAGAGCCTGCTCTGCATATGGTGGAATAAAAAGAGGGTTGTATACTACGAACTGTTTCCGAGTAGTCAAGGACCATTGTATCGAACCCAACTTATTCGTTTCAAGCGAGCAAAATAGGAAAATGAAACCAGGCATGCCTTCGTTATTTTTCATCACTTTTACTGTAATGTGCTTGAGTTTCGTAGAAGGAATAAAAAATTCGGTCAATACTTTCTTGTGCTCGACAGACGAGAAATTTTTTTGGTTCGGAATTCATAAATTTTCAGCAAGGTGAACAATAGTTATAACTTCCAATGGGCGATACTTTGAATTAAGGATCTGTAATCATCTTTACATAACATTTAATAAAAGGTCACATTTTGAAAAAATTTTGATTTGACAGTACAGACAGCAATCGAACATATTATTTAGACAACTTAGCGTAAGACTACGTATTAAATAGGATCAATGCAAGTTTTACAAATGCTTCTTTTTTATTAATTTGGTAATTCCAATAAGTTTTTCACCTTTCAAAATATTAAAATTTCAGGACTTCATTTCTAACTTTACTTTTTCAACTCTTATCTATTTCGTAAAACGACGAGGCCATCTGTATGAACACTTGAAAATGTCACTGCTAGGGTAAGGTTCAGATATTTGAGTTTTATTTATGTTGGTCAGTTTTATGAATGTGCATACGCAGACCTAGTAATTGCCGGGGTAAAGTCGTCATCATTTCTTATGAAATGATTGGCAAAAGCATTCGTACCATTCTGGCGGACCCAACGTTCTCTAATTACATTGGACTCGTTTATTGACTGTATTTATTTGCATCGAAACCATATTATTACACATATTAATGAATAAGTGAAATCTTGGTGCTTTTCAAATATAAATTAGCCATTGAGTCCTAATAAAAACTTCAAATAAATTGTAGCATATCTGATAAGAAGCTTATTTAGATTTAGATAAATCAGATAATCTCAGATAATACTTCTATTAATTATTATTCATATTGTTATTATCGATAACGTATGTGTAAATAGTATATTCTAAATAAATTAGTTATTCTATGTTTCGACATATTTTAATCAAATAAGATACTAGAAAAAGTTTTTAGTGAACTTACAACTAATTTTTTCATTTCCAAGGCAAGGATGCATATGTCTCTCGTGGATCTAGTATTCAATAAAATGGCTTTTTTTAGGGGAATGTCAAATCTGACACTTGCAGCAACGTGAAAAATAATGGATACGTTGTCGATAAGAAGCTGTTTATTTTCTGCAGATAAGCCAAGGCCCTCAATATTTGTATCACCGAACACGGGAATCACCTTTTTGAACTGCTCAGGTATGTTTCTTAATCTGTCGAATACCTATAAAAGAATAGAAAAAGTTGACTGTTCTTCTTTTATAAAGTATAAATTAAAGCGGAAAACTATATATTAATTAAACTAAATATTAATTACACTTAGCGAAAAATTTCAGGTTTTGATTATAATCTATCCTAACATATCATTATTATAGGTATGCTAGTGATCGAACTATATATATTATTATTTATAAAGCCAACATTTCACTAATATTAGCCAACCTTTCAGAAACTATTTATTTAAAACAATTAAAATTTTAAGAATTGACATAGCTTATTACAGCTGTATTTTATTCATTGCAAATCGGAAATGTGTATTACTATTCACGATTTTTTTTTCTCTGTTATATCTATACAAATTTATTTTGTAATCTCTATTTGTAAGTAATAATTTTGCATTATTCATACTTTATAGTGTAATTTTCTGCTACTTATTATAATGATAATTGTTTTAAATCAATACTTTTCGAAGATGTCAGAAATCGTCCATGAAACGTTAAATTTTAGCAATAATAAGACTTATTGTTTGATCATTGCTTTATATATTTTACTCTAAATCAGCTAAGTTACATTATTGTTGAATAGCAAAGCGAATCGCGAATGTAGGTCATTTTCATACTGGCTCGTTTAACAAATATTCCATTCGTTCATTGATATTCATATTCCTCTTTGGGCGCATTAGAACGAAGATCTTATCTATGTCTGGGCAAGAGTAAAGCAGCTTCTCGATCAAGATTTTACCCATAAAACCAGAACCACCGGTAACAAAAATACATTTGCCAGCATAGAATGCTGGTATGGAATCACTTGGTTGTAGCTGGCTCATCTGCGAACACAAATACATACTAATTTAAATGTAGTGTATACAATAATCTATATCAAGTCATATTCTAAATACAAAATTTTATCTAATCCATTCCAAATGATTCATATTACTTATTGCTTAAGGATAACCTACTTATAATTTTTTTTATTATATTATATATTAGTGATTTCTCACTTTTGATGCAATCATCTTGATTAGACACGCTTGATCAATGATTTTTTACGCTTTAAATTATAGTAATAGCTACTCTTTTCCACTTTTTATTTCCAGTAACAATTCAATGCAAAATCGGCATATTTTCTTGGTGCTAAAAATAAGATCCCAAAATCAAAAGACGAATTTTTGACGAGTTTCGCGGCGTCATTTCCTGCGGCACCAAATGTCCTAAATTTTTATGAATCTTAGTGATTTTAGACGCTTGAAAATGACATCGCGTGATACTCTCAACAATACAGGAAATTCTTCTTGTATTTGACATGGATCTTCATCAAAGAATACCTCCTCAATTCATCATGAATATCATGATGAAATGAATATTTATGACAAAATGAATATTTATGATGAAATAAATATTTATGATGAAATTAAATCTTCATCTTCAAACCTTTTTTACTTGCCCGAATACACTTTGTTTTCGATATCAAAAGTAACAATTTTGAATCAAAAGTAACAATCTTTTCTCACATTCTAGTATATGAAATATATTCCGGATATATATCTGATAGTAAATAATAAACTGCAGATGCATTTGTGGTTAAATTAAACCAATAAAATAAAATTTCTCGTATATGTTGTTTAATTGGCATCTAATCGACATTTTCAACGGAGGAAAAATGTTTTATATAAATTTATATTCACTTCAAAAAATAAAACTAAAATAGATTTTTAGACGTTCTTTCAGAAATGGTAAACATCATTTAAAAAAAAATAGCGTAAACGTTACATATGAGGTTAGTAATCAATATGATTTTTCTAAGATAAGACTCAATATTTGTAAAAAGATTAAAGAAAATACAATTTTCTAAGGGTAAATTACTTACCGCAGTTATCATTTATGTGTAAATTTAGAGATTAGTTTTTCGTAAAAATGATATGTGATTAAAATATAATTCTAAAAATGTACATGAAATACCATAATACTTAATGGGACAATGTAATAAAGACTATTTTCAAAATTTGTTCTGAAACAGGTAATGTACAAACTAAGTTGATTTTTTATTCAATTGTGGCTTATATTAAACACACAATGAACACTAGTTTCAATAGTTGTTGTAGATATTTGACCCATCTGAGGTCCATAGCAATAATCAATTTGAACATTATAAATCGCCATGAACTTACAAACTTAAATAATTTCGCAATAAAATTAACTTTACATGATAAAGCTCATCTATATTTTAATATTGGAATTATTAGAACTACAGTTTTGAAAAGAGAAAATACAGATGATTTATAACATATTTAACTATAGTTTGACTAATATTGTCCAATAATGAATTCAAAATACGGCAAATATATCTAATTTGTGATTAAGGGTGTACTAAATTTAATATAATTTTCATCTCACAATGGGGTTTTTCTTATTAAAACGAGGAATGTCATCTTTAAGACAATATACTTGATGGTTCTGTATTACTCATCGTATTTGTTTAATGTATATTTATTCGCATTTATATGAACCAATAAATTAAAAACACGTCATCAATTAAAAGCTTTTACACAATTTGAAATGTTATTATGTTAATTACATATTTTTCATGATATATAACTCACGTTGTATTAACCAAATGGTAGTTAATGAAGAAAATCATTTCTTAATTGAAATTATTTAGACATAAATTATATTAATCTTACATATTTTTAGAACTAATTATAACATTTTAACATGCGTCTACTCATATATATCATGTTCGATGGCTTAAACCAATTACTTGTGTTCTATCATAAATCTATAATTATAATATATATACCCGGAGACAAATAAATTCAATTTGTATGATAATATTGATTAATATATTTCTTCTAATTATCTATTATATGATTTCAAAGTCATTTTATTATAAGCCCGAGATTAAAAATTCTTTTTTTTAAAGTACATTGTAAAATAGGATTTTGAATTAAATTTTCTATGAAATTAAAAATCGAGTTAGAGATTAAACGTAGATTTCGTCATTTTGTAAGTGAAGTATTATAAGAACCTGAGAAAATCGAATTTATGTACAATTTATTTCCATTATAAATATATATATATATATATATATATATATATATATATATATATATATATATAATTCATCATAAACAAATGATGAAGATACATTTACAACTATTTCGACCATGAAAATACTTTTTCATCTATTTCGTCATGAAAGTTTATATCTACTTTCACAAGCGCTACTTCTGTCCAAGAACACATAAACAAACTTACCTTGCAAGCTTTGGAAGAGAACGTTTAATTTAATGAATGGCAGATGATCGTTTGTACGAGATAATGACGCCCAAGTCTCGTCGCGAACTGAAAGCGTGATAGACAACGACTGAAACGATTTTTCTACGGCAGGAAGTTACGGCAGGGCAACAGCTGGCTTTAGTCGCGGATACACGTCGATGATCATTGGTCAACGTAGTGAAAAGCATCGATATGACATACGATGCCTGCGGTAGAATGTTTGTGCAAATTCGATTGCACATTTATCGCAAAATCAGAATTTCATCTAACATTCTTCTTCTGTACTAGTTAAATTGTTTTGAACTAATGCGACTACTTTATAAACGTACATAATTAACTTTTTATATTTCATATTTTTTAAAAGTAATAGGTCGCGTGAATAAAAAATTATTAAAAAAAATTATTGTATGTTTTTATATATTGCATATATTTCACATGCCTATGTTACAATATATTTCAAATATGTTTTAGGTATGAATTAGGACGTGAAATCAAAATAATTTTTGCAAATTTACTCGTTGCTTTCAAATCTATGTTCCATAATCCCAAATGTTAACTCAAAACTCGAAAATCTCGTTATAAACCTAGTTGATCTATATAATTGTATTATAAAAAACAGCTATACAATTATATATAATTAAATCTGGTATTCTAATTCTTAGATCTAGTTGTGAGATTTGTATTTTTCATAGTACTACTAGTCGCTTATAAATTAATATCTGTATGTATATAATCTGTATGTATACAGATGGTAGCAATATATTGTATACTTTGTATTGAGTTATCGAAATTTTGTAAAAAAACAAAATGGTAAATTATGTTACATTTTATTGCAAATCATACAAAGTGAACTCGAACTACTTAGTCATATATGGAAATTCAGCCCTCTTGATTGTCTCGATCTGAATAAGCAATCATTTACAATAAATATTTTTTCTATAACATGTTTAACTGATTATCATTAAAAACATTCGTTTATTGATACGTTGAAAAAGTATGTTCGAAATACTAATAAAAACTATTTAAATTATATCGCAAAGACTTTATATATTTAATACTAATTTCAAATATACTGATAAATTTTCTATCTATCTTATTTTAGCTTTATATGAATGAGGAAGTCATCAAAATATGCTTAACATTTTATCATTTTATCTTAATATAAATATTTTTTCTATAACATGTTTAACTGATTATCATTAAAAACATTCTTTTATTGATACGTTGAAAAAGTATGTTCGAAATATTAATAAAAGCTATTTAAATAATATCACGAAAACTTTATATATTTAATACTAATTTCAAATATACTGATAACTTTTCTATCTATCTTATTTTAGCTTTATGTGAATAAGGAAGTCATCAAAATATGCTTAACATTTTGGAACATAATACTGAATAAATGCTAATTTAGCAGGTCGAGTGAGTTCCAAATATTTAAAGAAATTCTTCTTTTTCGCAGTTCAAGTGGCCTCTATCGCGACAGAATTTTACATCACGACGAATATTTTACATTTTATGTTTTATTTTTACTTATCCTACTTTTTATTGCGTGTGCAACACGTTTGTACAGCTATATGGCCTGTTAGATTACCCTCAGACACTGAATTAGGAAATAATTATGGTAAATCCCAAGTTGCTTCCACCCCTACTCTCTTCAATACCTATGCGTCAGTTTCTAAAGCGAAGACCCGCCCACTATACCCATTCACAGTCCATATATTCATACTATCAACCCGTCCGTTATTTCTGAAGTTTGTATGGCAAAATGTAACCAGAAGTAATAAGTCAATAATCAAATACTTCTTGAGAGTCCAATAGTTTAATTTTTTGCGATAATTTAAAGGTATCATTACACAACTATAAATGTAGATTAATAAGAAATAAGTGTTAGATTTACGTTTCTTTAAAGTCATTGTCTTTTATTCTACCAAGAATCCCAATTTAAACACTTCTACACGTCTCATTTAAGTGCAAGTTAATTTAAGCAGTTACAGCGATGTCATTCATATTAAGTTAGCTAATAATTTGCGTATTATGACAATATCTTGTATAGTTTACGTTAAAAAACATAACGAAGTTTATGTTGCAATCTCGCTAGATTTCATAAACGTAGAAATTATCATTAAAGAAGGAATTTTAATTTTCTTGTCCTATATATGATTTCAAAGGCGAATGAAATTAAAAATAAATAAGGGGAAAAAATAAATACAATCTAGAAGATTAATAAATAGGAGTGTCAAAAAGAAACAGTGCGAGTATCTAATCCATGCTTCGTAACAGGTTAAAGCACAAATCTGAAATACCAGTTTCCCTTTGCAACCTCGGTGAAATATATACCGAAAGCTATCTTGAAAGAATCAGTCAATTACTATATATTATCTTCGAAATTAATCGCAACTGAAGAACAATAATAAAATCACTTCAATATTGCTGGTTCTTAACCGTATCCCATCTGTATAAACGATGATTCATTCGAAATTAAGCATATTCATGATGTTTTAGTGAAAATAATAACATCGAGAATAATGCATAACTCAGTAGCTAAAATATTGGAAGTTTGATATTATTATTCAATAAATGCACATTTTGGTAGTATAATATTACATATATAGTATTCAGTAGTCATATATTACATATATAGTATTCAGTTATAATAATTTCAAAAATAGAAGTCAAACTTTTTGTTCGTTAAAAACTGGGCGATAATCATATGAACGCTGTTAATTACATGATAATTATATTCACAATCAAATCTAAACTATTATGATCAACCTTTTTAAAAATATATCGGTATTTGGTGGGCTCCTTCTTAACCTTACCAGACTTCGTTGATAAATTATTAGGTATTTTTTTGTCCAAAATACATGGTATTCATATACATTAAACGTAATAGTATTGTAGCAATAGTATACAATAAACAACGTATAGAGAAGTAAATGCGCGTAAAGGAAGACGTGACTTTTCCTATGGCTTTTCTGAAATTTTCAGAAGTTATGTTTATTTTAAAGATAAAAAGATGGTAGTTCAGTTATAGTTGAGCACATGTCATATATGGGCATATTTATATTTTGCCCCGTTATATACACACGTGCTGAGTGTATACTTTTAGTGTACTATGCGTTCCAGCCCTTTGTGATGTCTGTTAGTAGTAAAAATTATCAGTAGAGTCATTTTCAATGCTTGGAGAAGCTTCTCAATCGAGTGTAACTTCATTTCTATTAAATGAATCTCAATCACGGAATAAAAATAAAATTTTTAGAAAATACCTCGAAACTTCTAGTTACATAAGTAAAGCTCAAGAGAAAAAATGTTCTAAAATAAATCGAGCTATAATAATGACATTTGTAGGCGACTTAACACTAGCACATTTTACAGTATCAATAAGTCAAATTATAAAGCCGAAACAAACCTCTGCACTTCTAAAGTATCGCAAAACAGAGTATATATTTACTTAGCTAGTAAAATAATGGTGAGGAGCTTAGCCAAAAAATTTTAATTTGTTGTGATTTAAAGAAAGAAAATATTCATTAGACCCCTGGCTTCAAAATACGATAGAATTATACTTTCCAATGATCCTACTATAATTCCAAATAGTATCTTCGGAAGCATACTTAATTTTTTTAAAGTAATCGGCATTTCAATCGTAACAAGAATGAAAACAATTATACTTGATTCAAGGGATGGGAACTTTGAGAGCCAAAGGCATCAAGTATTTGTAAAATCTGAAGACACGTTAAAAATTCTAAATGTGTTATGAGTTAAATACGAAGACATCGATTTCACTATATATGCAAGTACAGTATTATTAAAGTATTACGGTATTATAGTATTAAAGTAACTATCGAACGTTTGAAATATAAATTAGGAGGATATATCTCAAGAAATTGTACAAATACGGCGGATCTTTCTCACATAGAGCACGTTGAATGCATAGAATCAATAGATACAATCGTTTCAACGCCTTTCCAACTTTTCTTCCATGTTTTTAAAAGAATTTATCCTTTGCTTTAAAATAGGCTTCAGTTTTGGCAATAACCTCCTCATTCGAGCCAACTTTTCTTCCCTGGAGCATTTTTTTGATATCAGCAAAGAGTCAGTAGTCGCTGGGGGTCAATCTATTGAATACGGTGGGGGGGGGGGGGGGTGAGGGCAATCAAATCAAAGCGCAACTCGTTCAATTTTGCCATTGTTTTTATGGACTTGTGGCATGGTGTATTGTCTTGGTGAAAAAGGATTTTTTTCTTCATGTACAGTCGTTTTGCTGTGATCTCCTCCTTCAAACATACCAATAAATCAATATAATAATCAATGTTGATCAATTTACCTTTTCTGAGGTAGTCAATAAAAATCACCTTACGCGTATCCCAAAAAACATATGTTATGACTTTGCCAGCAGACTGCTGCGTTTATGAACGCTTTGGGCGGCGTTCACTAGGCATGTTCAACTAAGGTGATAGCCTCTGGAGTGAAATGATGTATGCATGTTTCATCCATGATCACGCACGAAATCCTTTTTATTGCGAGTAAATAGCGTCCAATCGTCGACTCGTTGCTGTTTCAGCTTATATACATTTCCGCACATGAGAGGGACGAATATTTGCTGTTGGAAAAATCCTGAGGTTTTCAAAAGTGTTTATAAAGCTATGCTTCCTAAAAGCAGTGATTCGTGCTCTGACGGGAAATTCGGACATTTGCATACAAAATAATCTTTCTACTGATTGATATTCAGATATATCGTATTCTGGCTTTAGAAAAATGCGAAGAATTGAAATCAGGAGCGATATTCGACTCGCCACTTTCGGCATTTCGACTGTCGAGATGCGCTAAGACTTAGCGGAAAAATTAGGGCTGCGATCGGTGAGTAGGTCTTATCACCGAAAATTTGATTCCCTTGCAAGGGAATGGCGGAGTTTATAAAGTTGCGCTACATGAACGGTCGGTATTATTCTTATCTGGTCTTCGTTACGGTATGCATAGTTTTTTATATTTTTCAATATTATCGGATAATTTCATAGTATCGGAAAATTGTACGATCATTATAATAGTTGTATCGCCCTCGAAGTCAACTATATTGAATAATAAAATCGAAGTTTACCAAAATAGTGTTTTACTATGCCTAACTTGATCCAGATTCACCTGCACTCCATACATAAGGGTGAAAATGCCAATTTACTATGAAAAATATAAACAGAGCTTATACGAATACATCAAGCCAATACATTTTGTAACAAATAAGAGTAATAACAAGTTATTAATGTAGTATATTTTATAGGACGATATCTCTGAAGAGAGCCTTGCAATGAACCTATCTATCCTTTAGTAGTTCTTTAAAATAATATAATTCAATAGATAGTACTAATGATATATAAGTTAACTATAAAAGTACGATGTTTCTTTTTCATAATTTACGTAGACTACTTACGGTTTCAATTTTATTTTATTGCGTTCGCTACGCTTCATATCTTCTTTGTTTATGTATAATTGTATGTCTATGTATATTATCCTGCATAGAAAAAAATTATAAAGTACTTTTTCTTTTTATGCTCATATAATAAAATGTTTCAACAGAATGGTTGATGTACATATTAGAAATTGTACTTATGTCTATTTTTGTTAATTAAATTGATAAACAATTGTAACGATGATGCAGTCTTTATACAATAATTCTAGTACAATTGAAATTACGTCATCATCTTATAAATGTCATCGTCTTTTAAATATGATTGGCTTAAAATTTGACTTAGTGAACATAATATTCGCGAAGTGGTATATTAAAATTTGCATAAACTATACTAGACTAAACATGAGCTTCGATCTTGAAGAAGAATTGGAGTGATTTGAAATATAAATATAAATTAAATGTGGTGAGGGCAATCAGGATCTTTATTAACATAAAATATAGATTATTTTAATTTCATTTTTAATTTTCAATTGAACTGAATGTTTATTTTATTTTTTAGTAGTAATCCATTTTTAATTCTACAAGGGTCATTATAAACAACGTAGTCTAACCATTATTATATTAATATAGTATATTATAGGATAAATACTGTATAACCGATAAAAATATTTACTAATTTAATTTACATATCCTTTAAACGATCCAATTGTTAAACTACATTACAATAAACAGTCTATACATCCATTTTCCTGTTAATATTATCAATGTTTAATTCAACGGATTGGATTCTCTTAATTTTTTAAATAAAGAAGTTGCATTAAATTTTGTTTATGAAATGGAATTTCGACTGTGGAAACGTTGAGGATGCTGCAAAATGCTGTTTATAAAGAGTGTTTTGTAGAAATCATCTTCACAAGTGATATAACGAGTTCAAAACCAGCCGCGAGAGTGTTAAGGAGAATGTGCTCTCAAATTGGTCAAAAACGAAAAAGATCAAAGAAGCTAGCCAATTTATAAAAGACAAAGGTTTAGAAACGCTCAAATACTTTAGCAATAACTATTGTGTTTTCAAAAAAGTCCTGGTTTTTGAAAAGAAGAGAGTAACAAGCGATTTTATTCTTTATTAGAACCAGATGGTAGTCTAATTATGGAAAACTATTTGCGTCTCTGAGATATATCTAATTCATAACAAATCTGATGTGATAATGTAATCAGGCAGAAGAAAACTTGAATGATGACATATGGCACTGTTAGTTTTATAATAATAAAACGCGGAAGCTTGTATGTAAACTATTGAAAAGAAAAGGTTAGTTTATCAAAGCTATCGATCGAAATTTGTCACGTTGAAGAATGATCTTTGCGCTTACCAATGCTTCAACAACTTATCTCACATGAGGGTATTACAGTACAAAAAATAGATAAAAGAAATAAAAGAATTGTGCGGGTACATATGTAGCTTATTGGAGACTCTTTCTAAAGTAATTTCTTCATATTCTGGGGTGCTGTTTTGACACCTCAGTTGTTGTGCTTCTAGATCTCACTTCTGTATAATATAAGAATACAGTATAATGAATATATATATATATATATATATATATATATATATATATATATATATATTCATCTCATATGTAAACGTTCGTGCACATGCATGTATACGAGTACATTTATAAGTATCTCTTAAAATTTATATTGAAAAATATATATATGTATCTGTAGATATGTGCAAACGTGTGCGCGTATGTATGTAAATAAATATATAAAATAAAATTATCATATTTTACAATAATTTCAATTACTGTTGTATGTAAGATGAAAAGAAAACTTAACCATTAGTAATATATAAATTAAGTACTATATAAAATAGTATAAAATATTTATGTTCTTATAACAGAAATTGAGAAAAGTTTATTACATTTTTTAAATGATGTGACAAACTCTGAAATTGGGCAAACAAAACTTTGATACAATTTGCATTTCATAATAATGTACAATAATTATTATCCAATTCGAATATCTCTGGTAGATTTTAGAAAGTATAGTAGCTTTTGCTAAGCTGTATTCTTGGAGTACAGAGTCAATTCTTACATAGGTATTTGCCCAATGAGCTTCAATATTATGTCAAGTACGATTACAAATAGTAATTCAAAAATTCAAACCAAAATATAGAACTGAACGTGTGAATTAACAAACGTCAATTTAGGATATTAAATACATATAACAAATGTTATATAACTTTCCAAGAAATTTTATCCAAATACCATATTTTTATCAAGGCCTCCACAATTGTAAACGCGAACACTTGCATCATCCATCATCCTGAAAAAACTACAAATACAATAATTTTCTATGATATTATATAATAATATCACAACATAATATTATATTTTATAAGATAACATAACATACTATCATAAAAAAACGTCATAGCTTAACATAAATGTGATATTAAATACGTCGATTGCAAAACTCTATAATATCCTGCAAGTTTAAGAAAAGCCCACAAACTATTTTATTTTATGTCTTTGGAGTCCCTTAATACAATATCGAGTACACTTACACTGTCATAGTTAAGGCCGGTATCCTAAGGCTGAGCGTTAATTTGCGTCAAGTATTCCGCAGTTGTCGATCTAAAATGAAATGCAGGGAACAAATAATAGAGTAAACTGTTGAATTCAGCTAACCTGTGTTGCGGGTACATTATATTTTTATACAATATATTAGACTAAAGGAGGACGCTCGTAATTAATTTCAAATTTTAAAGTTATATGCATTCAATAAGTACACTAAATATCAGCGAAACACATTCCCGAGTAGAGGAAGTCAACCCACTGTATTAACTCATTCCGAGAAGGCAGATGGATATGAACATGCTTGATGTATTCAAGTGAAGGAATTAAGAAATTTGTAAGAGATGCTCTGGTCAATTCATTGTATTCGAAAACATGGGATAATCTTTGACCTTCAACGATCGCATACGGAGGCTGGAGGTTACCCAATAAAGGAATACGATTGAAGATACAAAGAGGTGTACAAAATACACTCGGAAACTTCTTGATAAAAACTGATAGACTAACAGATTATCTAACTAGCAACATAGTAGTCAATATAGTAGATTATATAAGTTATAGTTATTACAGCGTTCATTTCAAGTGAAATTACGCAAAATTTTAATTTAAAATATTTAATTTCATTTAAATAATTTAAATTAAAATATAATTTGATACAGGTAGGATTCGTTTAGCTATATCATCATTGTGTATTGTATACAATCTGCTTGAATAATGTGAATAAATAAAGTAAATAGTGATTTTACTTGGTGCGTTATTCGAATCAATTTTCTTGCAATCAGATGATTTAATAAAAAAAACTTAACTTAAATATCAAATCAAAAAATGAATAAAAACTTTCGTAGAATTTAGTTAAAAATCTTTACTAAATACTAATAAATACCTAAGTTCAAGAATGCTCAATTTTACAGTAAAAGCATAAAGCTCGACTATTGTTATATTAAAAGCATAAATAATAATTCTAGTGCATAACTGGTCTTTGAAAAAACACTTAATATTTCAAAAATAATACTATTATGTTATGTTCCTTTTTCAAACAGAAATAATTATATCTACGAAGTGCCTACAATAACTTTGTATAAAAAACTTTTTTAATGAATCTATGAACGTGATTTTTATTAAAGTATTGGTAATTTTCTATATAAATGATAAAAGATTGGATTCGAATATATTATTTATTAGGTAAAATATGTTTTATTCATTTTATTTATGTATAAAATTATAGCTGTCAGAAACAGAAAAAAACCGAAGCTAAAATATAAAAAATTGGAAAAGTAATTGATGAGAGGATCCTCCTCAACGGCGATACAAGAAAGCTGAATGAACCTTTTAGTTCGCTATATATTTAAGAGATACTTAATTAAGAGGTAGTGTCAGAGTCTGTGAAATTCTTCAACTTGCTTGTTTATAGAATTATATGATTATGCGCACGCTTGTGTGTAGAAGTACTGCGCAAGGGTGCATTTATGGACATCGCTGTCCGTTTACCGATTAGCAAGCTGGGAGCTACCGGCCGTGATTTGACCGATCAGCAATAATGTTTTAACGTATGTAGGTAGGCGCGTTTTCTTACCTAAAACGAGTTTTACTGCAAATATTTCGAATTTATATATTTCCTCATAACTCTTTCGCTACTACTGCTACACTTTCAATTCAATTAATAATCATGTAATATACTTTTCTGAAGTACTGCCTTGAAAATATTTGATGTTTTATTAAAGCTGAGATGTTGTAATTATAATAGGCATGCACAAGTAAATTTTGCTAATAACATTCAGTTTAGAATAATATGAAATTAAGTCCATTATACCTTTACCAAGTATTTGTACATATGGAATATTTTAATTGAATTAAAGTTCAATTTTCTGATATTTCACATTCTCAAGTTACAATTCTGATACATATGTTGCCATTAGTTGTGGATATACATTTTTTGAGATCAATTGTGACCAGACGCCTTATTAAAAGATAAAAAGTTTTTAATGGATTAAAAACTACAATCTTTGTAGTTTTAATGATGTATTAGCTCTTCTAGCTCGCCTGGAGCTAGTATTATTACTCTTCGTGTAGAGAACTCCATATTATCAAAGAAATGCTTGGAGCGCTTTTAATAATTCACTGACATCATTAAACAAAAGGTTAATAAATTGTCCGAAGCAAGCGACAACTATATGGATCAAATATGTGGTTCGAACAAAATTAATGAAACTCTTACACGTTTGTTCTTAAATACGTTTAAGATCTTGTCATTTCTTAATTAACTAGATAGCATTATAAAATATTAGGAATGATGAATACGTGACAATTCCACGCCGCCAAGTAAAAATAATCATGTCCTTGATGCGGCTATCTACGGGTATGCAATCTGGTTCAACTTTCTCATCCAGGTAAACATACTTGAGTGCACCCATGACACCAGGGACTACTAACCCCAGAGGTCCATTTAAATTATCGATCCAACAAGAATAGGGCTCCTTCATTGAACTAATGACTGAAAAATAAATTAAAACCTTTTTTATATCTATCTCTTTTCATTTCGATCGTCTTTATTTCTAATTTAGTTTTGTAAATCTGATAATACTACACAGGTATTTTTATACTAAATTTTATTTATACATTACTATGTAAATTCAATATAGAGGTCTCCCAGAGATGGTATTGAAATACGAGACGGACTCAACTCGCTGCATTATGCGAGGAACGATCGCTCGTCGTCCCCGCGGATGTAGAATGCCAGGAACTCGGCTCGGTCTTCATTTTTACCATTCATCGATTTATTAAAAAATCAGTTCAGCCGTGCTGTTGCAATTGCACGCAACGTCGTTATGTTTTTCCCCCGCGCGTTCACGGACAGTCCGATCGTCTGGACCGGCGCGAGTTCGTAATCAGTTGTAGGGAAACATCGTGATCAAGAGTATCGGGGAGCGGCTGGTGAAGATTTTGCAAACGGTCTCGTTCACCGGCAATAGCGA
Source organism: Sycobia sp. Sy_11 (assembly GCA_018907035.1). NCBI lineage: Eukaryota > Metazoa > Arthropoda > Insecta > Hymenoptera > Epichrysomallidae > Sycobia > Sycobia sp. Sy_11. The sequence continues at coordinate 1,848,680 of JACCIC010000042.1, forward strand.
CGCCTATTTCCTGACTACGGTGTGAGATCAGGATCGCGTTTTAATTATTCTTGGTTACGAGTGAGACGCAGACGAGTGTCTCTTCGCGGTCTGGCCACTGAATATGCGCTGTAGCCAGACTCGAGGTGGTGTACGCCGTGCACCGCTAGCTCGAGTATGCGCGTATGCGCATGTGTGTGTGTGTATGCGCGTAGCCTAAGCGTACGTTTAGGTACGCCCTGTAAAGCATATATGGTTGACAATGATGAGTTTTTTGAGCAAGTCAGTACATGTAAGTCCATTTCTTTATTGTACAGTAGAACCCTCTTAGCCATTTTAAAAGTGCTCTTAAAACTATTTACATGAATAAATAAAACATAAATCTTATACTTATAAATGTATATTTTCTTAAGAAAAAAAAATTATATACTTATGTATTCAAAATTTATAAATAATATAGATGTAAATTTTAGCTCTGAAATAAAAAACAATTAAAATTTTTTAAAATTCAGAATTTTTCAAAAAATACAAAACACTAAGTTATAATTATATTTTTTTTTTTTTTTTTTTTGTAAACCGAACCTGTTTGATCATAGTACATATGATCATATGGAAATGTCATTTTTTGTATAAAACAGGAAGGTAATTATTATGTTTATATATTATGTATAAATATTATTCTAATTTCTATTCTAAATTGCAAGAATGGAAATACAGTCAATATCAACGACGCTTGATCTCTATATTTAAACATAAATTAAGGCAATGGTTCTACGGTACGGATCTAAACAGGTTGAACCATATCTGACCTGATGAATGAAACACTCACAGTCTACTTAAAGATTTTACATGGTCGCAAACTTAATATAAATTAATATATATTAATTTAAATATCTTTATATATCAAAAACTAAAAGCGAATGCAATTAAAAAATTAATTATCGAAAACTCTTTAAATGCTATATAATATCATCATATTAAAGAAATTATTCTCTCATAATTAGCCTAGATTATTTAAATAGAACAAAAAAATTTCTTTTCCATTTGATTATAGTGTTTTAGCTAACGAAATATAAAAGGAAAGACGTTTCGTCTAATTGTAAATTTTATATTTAAAATTGTTAAAAATTTAAGTTAAATTTAATTTAAAATTAAAGTATTTTGTACAACGTCGAAATACTTGCGTCAAAGACTGGAATGGAAAGAATACATAAAGAAATAAATGGTCTATAAATAATAAGATCTTCTTGAACTCTACAATAAGAAAGTATTGTCAAGATAGATTAAATTAGAGTAATTTTATTGATTGTAATGGGAAATTAAGAGCTATCAACGAAATAAGCCTTAAATTTTAACATTGTTCCAAGTTTATAAAGTTGGTTTGCAAATAATTAGAAGTTCAGTATACTGATTATAAAATAATATTGATCTTCATTAAATGATCACTTTGACTTTTAACCAAATTGAGTAAAATTTTATATAGCACAAATTCAAATAAGCATTATAAAAAATGCACATAGTAATTGAAATTACGTCGTTAACAGCGATCGATAGTCTCATGCATTTATGAATTATTAAAAATAAAATAAAGACATTTTGAAAAGTAATTATTCATTTTGGAAAAAAGGCTCACAGAAATAAGTAATGCACTCTAAAATAATTTTAATATTTACAGAATATTTTTTTAAAATTTCTATAAGCTTTTAAAATCAGGATATTTTAAAAAATTACATTATCTTTCAAACTAACAATCAGATGAAAAGAAGCAAGGATAATTCGATTTCAATATTAAAGTAATGCGAGTTTTAATTGATTTTAGAATAAGAATTTAGTATTATTGAAACTGAATGTTTCATATTTACATTACATAAATGAATTTTCGCGTAAAGAAACGCCTAAAGAACTATTTTTACAAAAATATATTTATGAAAACTAAAATTTAATGACTCAGTATATATTAAATATATCTCCAATTAGCTTCCTGAAAATAAAATAAATTCACTTTTAAAAATGTTCAAAATTTAAAATTCACCTTAGTTAGTGTTTTTGATAGCCCTTGTCATCGGATCTTGATTATTCAGTTTTAAATGGAAATCTTAGATATATAGAATGTGCTATATAGAAGATAGAAGACGAGAAAATTTACCGTTACTAATTGTAATATCTGTTAATTTTTCGAGAGATATTGGCGAATAATCTTGATTACTATTTAGGACTAAAGTATTGAACATTTCAAAATGTTTTGTGACCAATGAAAAGCTGAATATTGATACATTTTGCTCATATAAATTGCTTTAAGAACATATTTAATTCGCACTTAAGTGAATAGTTAACAAAGATGGAATTTTTTCATCTCGGTGGCTGATTGAACGGTCGGTCGATCGCTACTGACATAAATGAAATCTAGTATTTTATATCTAACTTCAAATCATATATCATAGCGATGCTTGTTATGTTTCGTTTTGGTATAAAAATTTTGAGATGAATTTTAATTTGTAAAGTTATGCCTAATATTGCACATCAAACTTTATGTCTAACAATAAAATGAAAGCACGATGTTCGTTTAACATATGCCTTTATAGATAAATTAATATTTTTCAAAAACTGATTATTGTATCCGTATTATTGATAGAATAAGCAGTATTATTGACATGTTTTTTAAAAAGATATTTAAGTCGAAATCTGACATTTTATTTATTTAAGTTTTATCAAGTTTAATGTGCGCGAAACTTATACACCTACAAATATACATTTTTGTATTAAATTAAAATTTTTAATATACATTTTGTTAATATGCGCAATATAATAATTTCGACAACAATAATATAATATTTAACAGTAAAACTAATCAGATATAATGATTGCAATTTTTGGAAAGAATGACACACGTATTTGCAGGCTCCAATTAATCTTGCGATGAGGCATTCAATGTTGAAAGGTAAGTATCGAAGGATTTTTTTAGGTAATCTATCAGTTTTCTTCTTTCAGTCTGAATATATTTTGCATAACCATAATACATGGTAATCTTCATCATATTCTTTACATGGACAAATAGCATTATCTAGGAATTGAAATCTTGCAAACGAGGCTAAAAGATTCGCTCTACATTTATTTATGGTTACAATATCACGACAACTTAGGTGTATGTAAAAATACCATACCAATCTTTTGTTTACCCCATCTCTTTTATACATTGCTCAGTTTACATATTAGTTTGCTTTTTATATTAGTCAAGGTAGTTGATCAAAGGCACTATTATAAATACAAACCATCTGAATCAGTTATGTTAGATATTTTGGCTGTGTTATCTTCTATTTCGTTTCCGATATATTTGCCAAATTCTATCTTTACATATATACTTATATTTATAGTTTTGTAATCATAAGAATATATATCACAGTGTTGATATTGTTTAGCTACGACTGAATTTAATAATTCATTAATGCACGTAATCAGTAGAGAAGGCCTCTTTTTCGTTTTAAATTTGATAATTTTTTGTATAGAGTTTTATCTCAGAATGGTATCGTACGTGAATGATTTTATACTGCAAATAGCTTTTATTGTGATGCATTTGCATAGGAATTTGAATCGATGTGCTTTGAATGTCATTTTGAATTCGGAAAATAAGATATTTTTTGGAGTACTTATGCTGTAACCTAGTGCTGATTACAGCTAGTGTATAGTGTAATCAACGTTCTTACATTTTTTTTCTGTATAGCAAATATGGTGAAAAGAGTTAAATCTATAGTCAAGGACCGAGGAATTTCGCGGTATCGCTCGATTTTATAACGGAATTCTTCTATAGTTACAAATCTTTAGCTCCGCAGATATTAATAGCGTTTTTTGGGTGCTCTACATGCTGCTCATCATTCATTTCTCCGAGTCATTCCTCGAGAAAACCTGTGTGCAATCTTCGCATCATCTGCACGTTTAGGGAACTGGTACTCTAGTTAGCACCTGCATAATTCATTTCATTTTTAATTGTATACGTAAAACTTGTAGAGGTACTTTGAGCCAAAGGAACTTCATTAAGAAGTCTCAGCGTTAGATCACTGTTTCAATTTTGCATTCTCCAGTGTGCGAAGAATAGGGAGCTATTATAGCTATATATTACATTTGAATGACGATGTACAATAACGGGATTTATATTATATTAATTTTTATATTTATATTTATTTTATACACCTTTATATTAATGTCTTAAACAATGCTGTTGAAACTCTGTTTCTTTATTTTTTTTCTAAGCTTATAATATACACATAGAATTTTATTATTGTATTACTACTAAAAATAATTTACGTACTGGTTTATTAAGCAACTGTTTCATTCGATCATTAATAGCCACATTTTTCTTCTCCGGCATGAGAACAAAGATCTTGTCTATGTCGGGACAAGAGTAAAGTGATTTCTCAAATAATATTTTATCCATAAAACTTATGCTAATAATATACGGCTGGAAATTGTTGAGATTATGCAAAATTTTTGCTCATTTGTATGAAAAATTTTAATTTGAGAAATATTTTTTCCTCCTTATTTCATATATTTCCGCTGCTACTTTTATGAGACATTCGAAAGCTTAAAACGTAATATATATATATATATATATATATATATATATATATATATATATATATATATATAATATATATTGTCAGATTCTGTTAAATCTCTAGTAAGATTATTTTAAAGTGCATTTCGTTATCTTTACTGATTCGTTTAATTTACATGTATAATTAAATTAATAAATATTTTTATCGGTCTTGCAGTCTTTATGCTATAATATATTAAACTAAAATAATAACAGTCAGACTGTCCTTGATTATTATCACCCCCAAAGAATCTGAAATACAAATTATTACTAAAAATAAATTACATTAAAAATTAAAAATAATAAAAATAAAATAATAATAAAATAAAATAGAAAGAATGAAAATAATAAACTATAACCTATGTTATCAAAGGATAACCTAATTGATCCGTCACCTTAAATTCAAATTATGCTTTGCTGTCCGTCGTTTCGAACCTACCGTTATGCTACGGTATATTTTTACACGTTCATACAAGAAGATTTTCCCTTTAGAGGATATTCTTCTATTGCTATAATCATGGGGAGAGCGTATCGGGATTAAAGAATAAAATACTTTTTTTGAGCCAAATAAATTACCCGTTTATTGGCGCACACGCATAATAGGGATAAAAGCTCGTAGGCATGCGGTATATTTTGCCGAATACTCTCATATAATAGTGAATCAATAAATTAAATTTGAGAAAACTCTTTGATGAAACTGAAAATAAACTGTAAATTTCATTTTTATTACATTGAAAAAAAAAGATTAGTTACTTCTATGAAATCTTTAGCAAAAGAACTATTACAATATAATTAGATAACTTAACTTAGTTTTTCATTGGAACACATAAAGAAAGAATAAAATTAATCATTTAGTAAAAATAATATTTATATAATATTTATGTAAAAATATAAATCCAACCAAATATTTAGTTAATACAAAATCACTATAGTTAAATTTACAAAACGGTTTCATTTAAATAACTAAACACATTTTGTAAAAATAAGCAATCAAATTGAAATAAATGTTTGTTAGTTTTAATAAAAGAAATGAGTAGAGCTAACTAAATATTTAACAAAAATGAAAAAATGAAATATCGGTGAAACCAATTACCAATATAAAGCAATGTTAAGAACTAAATATTTCTTTGATGTAATTAAACAAATATTTTGTGAACTTACATTGACTAAGTTCAAAAGGTTTTTTTAACGAATTAAAGAATTTATAGAAAACTTAAAGATTATTGATTTGATCAAACATTATTTATGTATTACCACGAATTGTCTCTTAGATAGAAAAAGTAATTATTAAGTTTAACTCATTTAATAATTAAACATTATACATAAACTAAATAACTATAATAGGTCTTAAGGTATTTTAGTTTTAACTAAATAGTTATTAAATCTAACTGAGCAATTTATTAGAAATGATATTACTCTAACTAAATATTTATTTGAATCAAGAAAGTATAATGAATCGTTTCGTCAATTTTAGAAAATATTATCTTGAGTTACTAAAATATTTAGTAATTCCAACAAAATATTTTATAAAATCAACTAAATATTTTATTAGTCTTAGAGATATTTAATATATTCAATGATTCGTTGTGTAAATTTTATAAAATATTTTTTTATATAAACTTAAACAATTCGTTATTTCCATTATACATTTAGTTAATCGAACTACATATGTTTTAAATTTATCAAATGTAATGAGTTAATTCAATAAAATATTTAGTAAGATCTCCTTAATGAAATCATTTTATTGATTGTACAAATATTTTTTTGAAATGACTAATTTTCTTTTTCATTGTAGTTAGTAAATTTTATGTATTTACAAAAGTAATTATGAAAATCGCAATTATGAAATAAAAAAAAAATATATTTGAAATAAATAAATAAATAAATAAAATAGAATAATTGTAAAGTTACATACTACAATCACGTTTCATCTAAACATAGATATATAAAACTTACCTTTGGAACTTTAAGAAGCTGTAGAGAATTATAGTTTCACAAACAATAGCGGAGAAATAATATTATATTGTTATAACCGGATCGCACAATGCTGAGATCGAAAAGAATAGCAACTGAATCAGAAAAGTTCAACCTACCCATGAATCCATGTGTGCTTTCTCTATAGAGCAGGAAGTGCCATCAAGTCGAATCAATAGTTGATTAACTCGACAAGTCATCGGCTTAACAATCGGCATAGCAATACGTAAAAGCGAATATGATTTGCATGAGTTCAGTTTTATTTAAGTTTTAATTGTACTAGTTCCTCTAGGCGACATATGGTAATTAACAATGAGTCATAGGCTAAGAGAAGTCTTTTTTATTATTTAATGCAATTCGAGTTCACTTGGATAGACGAGAATTGATTAGTCGTCTTTTTTTAGACTAAAATCAACTAGCAAAAGTATGAGTGGGGGCCGAAAGGTGTAAAAGTTCTCATATTTTAAAGGAAGTTATTTTACAATGGGTATCGAATTATTTATAATAATTTATATCACGTTTCTATTCCAGTCAATTATCTTTCAAGACTTTCGAAGGTGAAGTGAGAGTACGCAGAAGATTTATCAATAAAAATAATTGGCTAATTTGCAATATTCGCTTTTTTGTAATATTTGATATTTTTGTTTTAACATTAGTCTATGTAAAAAAGATTTTATACATTAAGAATATTTGATTCTTCATTAGGTTGCTAATCAACATTATTCTATTAAAAGTATCTTCTTTTGATCACTGCAATTATGGGTTCTATAGATTTTATATTTATTATATGAGCAACTTCTGAAAACTTTTAAGATTTGGTTAATAGAAAATATATTTTTTTACAATAAATTCTTGGTTGAATTTTTGTCATGAAATAGTGGGTTCCAATAACAAGAAAACAGTACAACCGCTTATAGTTTTTACAATCTTCTGTTTTATTTTTAAAAAAACTTTTTATCTATTTTATCATTACAAATTAGAAATAAACTCAAAATTGTGATAATGAAAAAATAATAAATATTACTTGTAAAGTCAACAATATGTCTTACATAATTTATTCAACTGAGAATTATATTTGACAAAAACAAGATTATTCTTTTGTTTAAAGAAGATTTTTCTTCTTAATTTAATTTTTATTTATTTCTGATATAATTTATTACCATGTTATACTAAATTTGAAAGTATTTTATCGATATAATAATAAAAATTTCACAGATAATTTCATAAACGATAAAACACTTTTCTATCATGATTTATATGTGACTAGAAAAACGTTTATTTTTCAATACACAATTTCTGAACGAACAGTAGAACATTTTAAAACTTAACAGTGTTCTCTCAGGCATGATGAAAAGTAATCGAAAAGATGTAATAAAATGCAAAGCTTTTATCAAATGTTTTAGAAACTGTTAACTTTTTTATTTTTTAAGAACAAGTAATTTCTTAGAATTTCTTCATAATGCATACATTTTTAATATTGGTCTCACATTATTTCAAATTTTAGAATTATAAATATAGTTTAGTTATAAAATAAATAAAGTACCTTCTTTTATACTATACGATTTGGTAAAAATAACTTCTTCTACCTAATAAAATACTTCGATTCTGTAAGAAACACTAAGCAGTTTGCTGAAAGTTAAAAGATTTATAGATTTATTCATACCCCTATTTATTATTTATTCTGAAGTCTTTCATTATGCATTTTTAACTCTATAAAGATACGATTTGTCTGATTAATTGAAAAAATTGATTGGATAAGCTGAGTAAATTACACGTTTTACAAAAGTAAAATAGATATATAAAGTACAAGAATACGATAAGTAAAGAATGCGACAGTGTATATTTCGATCATGATGTTCCTGTTTAAGTGTTGAATTTAACAACATTGGATTCGAAATCACTGATGCTCCATAGATAATTGATGCTGAAAAACCACCGTATTAAGAACAGCACCAGAACAGCTTTTAAGAATCTATCAAGCCAGTACATTCTGCAACATGGATAAATAAATTATTAATTGATATTTAGAATGGAAGAGTAGAATAATGCTTCAATAGGTTGACATTATATATAAACAATATTAATAATTTCAAAATTATTAACTGCTCGAATATTATTTAACAATTTAAATCGATAACGTATATGCCATCAACCGAACAAGAATTATGGATTTTATAGAATTGGAGATTTCAGATTTAGACAAAATTTGCAAATAAGATAAAATTTATAGAAAATAAATATAATATTAGAAAAAGACAGAAAGTCACGAAATTTCTTTATTCTCTATATTGAATTGTAAATTCAAAAATTGTAAAAAAAAATATAAACTTCAAAATTTTATTTTAACAAGTTCAGAATAAAATGTGAACTTTTATCTTAAGATTCAAACGTTACTCTTACTTAAAGGACGCTTTCTCTTATACCTACTCTATAAAAAATCGTATATTTGCGCATGACCTTTACAGATACCTCAGAGTGAGACGTTTGTTTACTCGCACCAGCTCCTGGTGTCTTGGTCAGTCTCGTTCATGGGATATTTTCAGTGAATGTAAATGTATTCTATATAACTAATATTGTTAGTTTATAAATTTAATAATATAATTTATAAAAATTGTTATTGGCTTATATTTTATTGGGTATTATTTTATATTCATTAACTTCCTAAACTTTTCGACTTTTTCTTTACACTCTTTCTTCTATTAAAATATCCGCATGATTATTTTTCAGCATTAATTTTAACGATTTTAATTAATTCGTTAGTCATGCGTTCATTGAAAGAGTAACAATATATATTTAAATATGATTAGAATTTTTTGTAAAATTTCTGTACTTTGCTATAGTAATAGCTGCAGAATTATCTTCATATACCTTGATAGGTTTTACTAGCTCTAAATCAAACATTTTAACTCAGTCTGTAATCAATTTGAATTCGTTAATGGCATATAACAAGGCTATGTACTCAGCATACATTTTAGTAGCGACTCCAATTATTCACCCTGTGATTTCTATCAGATCTTGAACTAGCACTTCCATATAACAAAGCACTTATTAGATTCCTATAATTTATCCTTATTTCACATTGATCAGCTTTCTCAAGTTTTAAGCTCGTTTTCTTCAGTGTATGATATAATTTACCTTTGTTTTCAGTACATTTACATGTCAAGTTCTTTGTATATTCCATCTGACTAAGCAATATTGCATTATAATAATAATAATAATTATTTTTTTTTACCTTAGCCAGGTCTCCCCAAAATGCTTAAAGTTCTGCAGGCAAATCTGAACAAGAGTCGGACGGCGAGCGACCTTGCTCACGCAGATCTGTCTTGAGAAGGACGCTGACATCATTATTGTCAGCAAACGATATCGGGATGGAGATGTTGGTGTGAGGTATTGCGATGACCTCGGTACCGCAGTGATTTGGATTTTCAACCCGCACCGCTTTCGAGTGGAGTACTATGGATCTGGCTGCGGCTTCGTCTAGGTGAGGGTAAATCACCTAAATTAGGTCAACTTCTATCTCACCCCAAATGAGACCCCAATGGAGGCGGAGCTGGTAGTGGCTGGGTATTTTAACAGCAAAGCTCTCGAGTGGGAGGAACCCTGGTCGGACTCCAAGGGAAGACGAGTGATGGACATGGCATCTAGATTAGATCTGGTTGTCCTGAACATCGAATCCATGTCGACCGTCCAGAGGCATGGCTACAGGGAAACCATCTCTGATGTATCCTTCGCGACGGATATTCTGGCCGCACGTGAGCGGGACCGGCGAGTGATCGATGACTATATAGCCAGCGATCACCAGTACATCACGTTCCGCGTTGGTGATGTCGTGTGTATCACGGCGACGGTTGAACGTCGCCCAGCCAGATAGATTGTCGCGAGGATAGATCATGAGAAGTTTTCACAAGTACTAGAGCGCGGACAGCGACTCCTGCTTGAATTACCAAGAAGCGGAATATTTTGCGGGCGGACAAAAGTGGTGACGGAAGCTACAATGCATCTGATCCGCCAAGCTTGCAAGCAAGTGATATCGAGAAAACACACAGGCTATGCTCGCCGCCCGGCTTATTAGTGAACGAATGAAATCAAGGATCTGAGGCCGCAATGCCTGTGGCTATGGCGCGTAGCCCAAAGGGCTCAAAGGCGCGACCGCGATGCCGCGCTATTAGGATTACTGAACATTTAACGACGAAGAGGGCTCTGAAGCGAGCTATCAAAGCCAGTAAACACAGGTGCTGGAAAAAGCTTGGAGAAGATCTGAACAGTGATCCATAGGGATTGGGGTATACAATCATGACTCGCAAATTAGGCGCGTTCCGCAAGAACATGCCTATGAGCGAGAAAGTGATGGACGGTATCGTTCATGCCCTATTCCCCACCTCAAATGACGGGTTGAGCTCCTGGCTTCAGGCCTTGCTGTTCACAAGGGCGGAGCTAGAGAGAGCAGTGCGCTCTCTGAAGAACAACATGGCACCATGATCTGACAGACTTCCGGCGGAAGTGTTGAAAACGGTAGTACAGAGCCATCCTCTGATGGCTCAGAATTCTTGCTTGAAATATACAATTCGTGCCTTCGTGCGGAAATATTTTATCCCCGCTGGAAGGAGGCGAGACTTGCGCTGAAAAACAAGGGAAGGGACCATTTAGTGCTCCGTCGGCGGACAGATCCGTATGCATGCTTGACACCGCCGGAAAATTCCTGGAAAATTTGGTGTAACCCCGCCTACAGGTGGCGATTTTAACATCTCGCGACCGTTCCGAGGGACAGTATGGTTTTCGAAGACGGCGACCCTCCATGTATGCTATTCAGGAGGTAGTGAAGACGGCCATGACTACGGAGCGGGCGAATCATTTCTACCGGGCCGTGTGTCTTTTAATGACACTTGATGTCAAAAATGCCTTCAACTTGGTTAGGTGGACGAACGTACTGGTGGCATTGGAGAAGGACGTCAATGCACCTACTCCAGATCATCGGAGATTATTTGAAGGATATATCCAATCTGTACGACACGGCAGGGGGTCATGGTCAACGTAGTAGGACCACATCTCTTCATCAGGTGGCTGCTATTGCGTGCTACTAGGTTTGTTACGCTTTATGGTGCTGAAGTTTGGGCCGATGCGCTCCAGTACGAAAAGTACCGCAGGCGCATGGCGGCTGAACAGAGGAGATGCGATCTTCGTGTAGCGTGTTCGCACGGTCTTGGAGGCGACATTCCTAGTGGTTGGTTAACTCACCTAATTTATCTATTTCACAATTTTGCGTTGCATACATAGTGGCTATTCATTTGCTTACGCCAATGACGGACTGCTTAAGTTTACCGGCCGTTTGTTGTTGACGAAATAGTTCGCGTCTCTTGCTTTAATGATTAATTTCTGCTCTGCTGCTGCCGTAATCTCGTATTGATACATATTTGTGTACATATATGCTTCTTGATGCTTAGGTAGCCATTTTAACAATCTTTAGCATCATGTCCATAAGTAAGATATCTTTGGCTATTTTCTTTATATGAATTTGCCCGTTTTTCTGTAGTATCCTCTTTTTCATCCTTGATTTCGATTATTTTCATTCATATATATATATATATATATATATATATATATATATATATATATATATATATACGTAACATTTGGATTGTCTTCTTTTAATGTATATATAAGGTCTACATATATCTTGACAGCGTGTGAACCATATAGTGTAATTTTCCTTTTTCGCTTATTTGAGTTGCTGCACTTTTCAGGATTATTCAGATTATTCATTTATCGAGTTCTCAAATCCAATAAAAAATAGTGTTGAATTATCAATAATGCATATTATATATATATATATATATATATATATATATATATATATATATATATATGCATTACATTGCCATTAAATCTTTACTTTTTTATTAATCATTGTCCGTTTCTGTGTTACTCTCCGAGTTACTTCATAATAATTTTATATTTTAGAAATAGCATAATTGATTTCTATGATATAGAATAATCTTCGCCATCAAATACAGTAATTATGATCTCATTTTTCGATGTCATCTTCTCTTGAGGAAATTGTTCCACACTTTCACAAATATTAATATACTCAAATTTTTTAACATTATTTTTCTTTTCTTTTAACAATTTCTGTTACTAAAAGACATTTCATGAAAGTTGCCAATTATTTAAATTACGATCTGCTACCAAATTAAGATTAGAAAAAGGAAGGTTTTAATCTTTTATTTAAAATGTATTTATTTTTTATACGATACAGCTTACACTTAAGGGACGCTTTCTCTAATACTAACTCTATAAGGGATCGCATAGATGCACATGACCTTCACAAACACATTAGATTGGAACGCTAGATGTATTCACACTGTTTTGTTCATTCTCGCTAATGGTATACCTTCAGTCAATATAAATGTACTATACATAAGTAATCGTTACGAATGAGTTGAGTTTATGAGATGCCAGTTTGCAAGTTATATACATTATTTAAAGAAAACGAATAATTAGTATTAATATTCTTAGTTTGATTAATATGATTTGTTTTTAGGTTTTCTCATTGATGGAGGCATAATCAAAAACTACTGACGTTCAATAATTAAGGAGAAATATTGAATGATGAAAGTATTACGTATAAGAAGTATATATGGACTGTGTATGTATTTATTGTATTATATGTACAATAATACAAAAAAAGATTCGAAGGAAATAATTTTTATGTACTGTTATCTATTATACTTTTTCAATAACACAACCCAGAACTTTTATCGTGGTAGCATCTGCTAATCTGATGTGAACTACTAGAGATTCACAATTGTTTGTGCCAACTGGGAGGCGACAGAGGTTGAGCAATTAATCACAATCTCCAGTTATTCCATACGCTATCCAGTCTTTCAGCGCCTATTTATATTTTGCAATCGGCCTTCTATAATCATAGCAGTACTTAATGATAACGCATAGAATCATACGCAGTTATTGCATTAAAATTATATCCTACAAAATGGCCTCAATAAAATGTGTAAAAATGTATTATGGATTATTATCATTCATGCTTCTCAGATCTAATGGACAATCAATTTTGCATGTTATGTTGGCATACTTGTTCTTCTAGACTCTCCTTTGGGTGCCCTATATTAGCTTGAGACTATTTAACGTTATAAAATTTTCAGATTAGCTTTATTGTCAACTATTAGAGCAAAAAGAAAGTATTCTACGTTGCCACTCTATAGATTTCTTTATCTAAAATATTAACATCTTTGAGGAGCATAATGTTCTTTACATATGAATGCTATTCTCTAAAAAACCGTACCTTATTTGTTAAATAAATTTCATAAGAAATGTTCTTTTACTGAAAACATTATAATAATCAGACAAATAATCATCTAGAATATAAATAGATATAAATGAACTAAAGCTGAATCCAGTCAGGAGAGCAGCGTATAATTTTTTGCTTGGGTAGATTATCTCAATTGGGGAAAACAAAAATTCTCAATCGAACCATTAAAGTTAGATATTAGTCATTTACTGCTTAAGGCAATAAAGAATATATAAAGTTTTGTCCAAAAACATTTCATCCTCAGCGACCACTACACTGATGCAATTACTGAAACTGCTTTAGTAATCGCTTTTATCAGGTACTGCTAGAAAGAAAGTGAAAGAGAAGAAGAGGGAAAGAGAGGAAGGGAATTAAATGTAAATGCCGCACACTAGTCAAGTATCCTAACTGAGGAGAGAAAGAAAGACAAAAGAAAACATGACCTAGTTTTGCGGCCTTAAGACAATCGATCAAACGCGCGGCACTAGGACAACGGCTAAGAAAAGTAGGAAAAGGAGTTTTGCGACAGGAACTTTCTTGACAGTCTTGTTAAGCTTTCGTCGAATTATGTAATCGAGCATGCAAGCGCGGGAAACTTGGACTGAAGATGGCCAGGAAATCGTCAAAAGTGATTTTTGTACGAGGAATTTATTCCAAAAAATCTACCAAGAAATGTAATCCAGAGGATAGTTAAGGCACTTCAACTGTTGCAGATTAGACTAAGGTTAAAATAGTAAATAATATAGTTATTTGATTGCCTAATTTGATAAGTAATATGGTCGACTATATGTACAGAAAAAATTCCCCTGATTGAAATATCAATATGGAATTTATAAAAGTTAAATTTATAGTATTTAAATCTTATGAATTCCTTTAGCCTTTCGAATATCTCAATTTTAGAAATACAGGATTTCAATCCCTAATTCAAAGCTGTATAATTTTAGGAGATACTCGATTCATATCTGGTATTGTTTGAATTTGGATTATGATGAACCTTTTTGCCCATTAGAACTCTCGCGTTTTGGCACTAATAATGATTTGAATTTAACGAGCACGGGATTTATAAAATTTTGACCTCTCCACATATTCAATGCCTTTGAAAATTTTACTAATAGCAGCTGTACCTTAAAGGTTCAAATTTAAATTTGCAAAGAATAATACTTTAGATATAGAAAAAAATAAATTAAAGGGATATTTTTACCAAATTTTTAAATATAAATTCATTGGATTAGTACAATATTACAAATTTCAATCTCATGTTAGTAAAAAGATATTTTTGTAATAAATATTTATAAGAAATTTTAGTAGGTTCGAATCTGTATGCATCATAATTACAAAAATATTTGCAAAAAAATTGCTTGTATGTTGGAATTTGTAATACTACTTCCAAATATATATTTATCAAATTTAGTTAAAGAAGAAATTATTTAAATATTTCGTTAATTACCAATGAATGAAATTTTGGGCAAATATAAATTAATTTATACGAAATATGATTAGATAAGGGAGAAGAAGTCAATTCGTATTTGACGTAATTAAGAAAGAACGCCCAAAAGAAAGAGCAAGATTAAGTGAAAGAGAGTGAGAGCGAGAAAAGAGAGAGAGAGAGAGAGAGAGAGAGAGAGAGAGAGAGAGAGAGAGAGAGAGAACCTGATTCTAGAATGAAGCGATGGATTTACAATCCTGAAGGCTAATCAAAATCTTCTGATCCCTTTTGTTATTAAATGTATTTCCTCTTTATTTAAATAATAATTTATAGTATTTTTATGCCTCTAAAAATTTCATTTCTAAATAATTAAGGTATTTAGTATTCGTTTACTAAAAAATGATATAACTTAAATTTAAATAATATCTATATAAGTGTATCTATTACTCATGAATTTTATTTACAAGTAAACATGAGATGGTTTAATATATATTTAAATTTATAATAAAATTAATGACTTACCGATTGTATCTTTTTTTATACTCTTCAATATTGTTAAGGTCTTCTTTAAATAGAAATACTTTGCTCCCAGTGATACAATTTCTGCATTAAGAAAAATTTGTAATTTATTTTTTAATTCTTACAATAATGGAATATAAGAAATTGAAAATTTGAATTACTGACCTCATATAATCAATAAATTGGAAATTACTGTAATCGAATGAAAAATTCTTATTGTCTATAAATGGAACCATAGAAAAAAGTGCGAAAAACTTTTCATTTGTAAATCTCCATTGATTGTGCATATAATGTTTAAGCGCTATGTTAGCAATATAAATTTTTCGCTGTAATCTGACTAGCCTACATATATGTCAAGTTTCAGTTTTTATTATAATATATTTAAAATAAAATCATGCAAAATGTATTATAATAATTTTTTTATATTTCTCATAAAATTTGTATTGTACGAACTCTGCTAAATTTTTAATAAACAATATATTAATAAGATTTGTATATCGTTGTAGAGATGGACACAATTCTTCAATGATTATACAAAAAGCTGATATATAATGATAAAGTCTTGTACATATTTCTGTAGGAATAAAGTCGCTTAAACTAATATCAAATAACTGGCTCTAAATTCGATATTAATTTTATAACGGAATTGCATACTTCGTCGTAAAATTGTTCTTCCATTGTGAATTTAAAGTTAAAAATAGATATTTTTATTTAAAGATCTTACACTTATCTTTATTCATCAAATAATACTTCACATTATATCGAAGATTATACTGACATATTTAAGCAAAAATCAAATTGCGAATTATGAAATCCATTTTTTAAAAATATATATTTTTATATATATTTATATAAAAAATATTTTTAAAAATTTATATATTTCATATAGTGCTAGAAATATATTCGCTTAAATCAGATTTCCAACTGTGTTCAACAGTTTTAAATAAAAAAACAATAATCGTAGTAAAATTACATCGTTAATTTTAATTTAATATTTGAAAACCGTAAGTATTATTGCTAGTTAAGTGAACTTTATTCATACTTGAAGGTACTTTGGTATCATCTAATTTACAGAAATTTGAGAAGTAGAATACTTACATAGGTTTTTTCCCCATAAGTTTTAATATTGTATCAATAATCATGGCAGGTAATAAATGGAGAATTAGTATCATAATATAATACTGAATATATGTTGTTGCAAAAGAAATATTAGGATACCAGAGAGTGCTTTCGAAAGGAGAATCGTTATAAATATCTAGTGATAATCGAATAATGTATTCCCAAGTATAGTTCTTTTTATTTGACGTTGCACAATTATAAACAGAAATGCTGGGATCCTCCGAAATACTGAAAAAAAGAAATAAATGTTTTTAGTTTTGGGTTAAAATAATTTACTATAATTACATTTAGTAATCTGAATATATAACAGATATTTCAAGTTCGCACTTTTCGCTCTCTAGTGCAAAAGTGAATTATATTAAAATAGTATTTTTTTAATTAAGAAATCCAGTCTAGTGATAGTCTGTTACCAAAAGGTACAGTTTTTATATTTTTATCAAAACTATTTAAAACATTTCTATTTACTCTTCTTAACTTTTATTAAATTGCATCTAAATTAAGAAGCTTCAGACATGTGTAAGACTTATAACATAGATGCCTGTATAAAACCAAGAATAGAAAGTTGTATTCAAATTTTTTCTAATGGTATTAAGTTGTTCATGAAAAGATCATTTTCTGGAAAAATGAATTTTTTTGATTGTAAGAATGAATTGAATTTAAAATGAATGAAAAATGAATTTTTTCGATTTTGTTGAAATCAATTACTATGACGCGGTTTGCATTAATAGCATAGAAACAGATAAATAGAAATAAATTTATTCGATGGGTCTAAAAAATATCAGTTTTTACGGAATGGTAAACTACGAGTGGATGAAAATTTTTATTAATATTAATTGTATGAACAAAAACCTTTCAGGTAATTTTTTTTCCAAAATGAGCTCGAATATATGGATGGAATATGCCGAGAAATATATAGTTCAAAAGATAAATAAAATAACAACAATTGAATATTTAAAAAATATAATTTCTAAGATCACCGTTTTATAAATTTGAGACAAAAATAATTAATGTTGTATACAGTTCTAAAATACACTTAGGGAATTTTAAAAGTCCTATACATAATAAATATTAAATTTTTATATTGATATCTTACACATTCAGGAATCTAGAAACTTAAGCCGGGTTTTACGCATTTGATTATTCCTATAGAACCTTTATAAAAGTTCAAAAATTATATGTGTTTTTTTCAGGAATGAAAAACTAAAAATTAAAAATATTAAAAATGATAAAAAATATAAACGTACATTTTTTGTGTTAACCAATGACTTCAATATAATTAAATATTTAATGACTATAAATAAATGGCTTATGAAGACTAAAAGTATTCTCTAAATGACATGAAATATAGTAACTTTATGTCCAGCCTATTTGAAAATTACAATGGAAAGTTATAATTTTATGAAATATTACTTTATGAAACTGTATTATATTTGTAGAGTGAAATGTCGTATAAAACATCAGGAACGATCGATACGTGACAATACCACGCTTCCAAGCCGAAATAAGCATCCCTTTGATGGCAACATCAACTGGCACAAAATCCGACATAGTATTCGGATTGATATAGAGGCTTCTAACTACGCCCTTGCCACCACCAACCATTAAACCCACAGGCCCGTTAAAGTTGTCAACCCAACCAGCGTATGGTTCCTTCAACGATGATATTACTGTAAAATAAATAATAATAGTTGTGTTACATTTTGTAACTCATCTGATTTTTGTGTTTGAAAGTGCATTTAATAGCACTCTATATAATACAAAATGTTTCTAAAACAACCTTTAGAATTTTGTACATTTAAAAAACGACATTTATAAAATTTGAAACAATAACTTTAAAAAGAGAGTTTTTAATCTATTTTGGTCGATAAAAACAATCACAGATTTTACTGTTTAAATAGATAATGACTTTTTGTTCTCTTTGTTTTTTTAATTGAACGCTTAGGCCAAATATGTTTGCCTCTCTTGAACAACACATTGCAATGCATGTGATGCGCGCAGCTTATTATTTCTACTTTGGAGAACTATATAGATTTGGAATAGTAAGTGGTTGCAAATTTCCTAGTTATTATTGACGTCATAGATTATAATATTCTATGTAAGCTGAGTATTACATCGTTTTAATTACGGTTCAAACTACGGTCGTATCATTTATCTGTGAAATACTTCTTCCTTCAAGGAATGAGCGTGATTTCTACAGTTATATACTGAATGAAGGCTTGATTGGAAAACTATTGTGGTTAGACCTTTACTAATATTCACGATTAATCTTCATATTGTCTGGTCACATGTTTGAATTTAAAGTCGAAACCAAAGCAAGACTGTTTAAAATGGTTTTAAAACACAAACAAGAATGCTGATCATATAAATTATTATTAGAAGCTTAGTCCTAGCTATACTATATTATTTCATAATTGGTATTAATACTGTAATGCATTATAAATTTAAATGATAGTTTAAATGTTTAAGATTATTATAAATTATATATGAAAATACTTTTATATAGATTTTTGTTATTGTTAATCAGCCTATTATATTATAATGATACGTCTATTATTCACTTATTCTATAATATAATATAATAATACAATTACTATTCAGTTTGAAAAAAGAACTAATAAAATAATATTACTTTTAAATCTTATAATTTCATTAACTTTTTGATATTATAGTATTGTATGATTTTGTTATAAAAATGTCGTAATCTTGTCATGAAAAGATAATATTCATGAAATATTTTCTCAGACTAACATTTTAAACTAATATTTTAACTCCTTCAAATTAAAACCAATACTTTCTTAAGAGCGAAATAATGACAAGAGAAAAAATAAGACACCTTAAATCATAGTAGTTTTTCGATCACAAGACAATATTTTACTGAATGTCATCCTGTTTTGGTATTAGTGAATGAAATTCGCACGACGAAACGAAAGGAGGCCGGAAAAGATAAATCGGAAACGGTGGTTGTCAACTGCAGCGTCTGGTTGACTCCGGCGTTTCACAACATATATAGTGTATTACTAATTGAACAGGGCTCGCGCAAGTTTCAAACATTGACAGAGACAGCGGTGTGACTAAATAATTTATTTTGCGCGTTTGTCCAGTTTATTATGCTAATATTGCATAATTTATTGACGATCGGAGGTGAATTTGAAATGTTAAATAGAGGTCGAAAGATGTGGAGTGTGTACGTGTAGGTGAGACAAAGAAAGAAAGAACGTGGAATAAAATAGTGCTCTGGCGATGTAAATATCATATTATGCGTATTATACCAACATAAAAATTTCACTATAAAAATGGGTATTAATTTTTGCTGCATAATGCAAATGGCTCTATTTTAGCGGCCTTATCAATAATGATTCTATCAATATGTTTTTATAGATTTCTTTCTCTGTCGTTTGACGACATGATAGAATTAAAACTTACGTGATTTTTCGTGGAGTTAAGTATTAGTAGCTGTGCATTATTGCAGATTTTGCTGAATTTAAATATAAACACTTACCTATAGATGGTCTGAACAGTATAATTGGTAATAAACCTTCATAATCGGCAATCACTCCTTCAGCCAATCTTTTTGAAAATGTGTATGTGTTGGGAAAGTCATTAAGGAATCTAAAAAAAACATGTCAATTAAATATTTTTTTATATTACTATATATAAAGCTATATTACATTAAGTTCTGGATCGATAAAAGTCGATATTATCTATCCTAATGGGATAGATATAATGAATCTTCAATTCTTTAGTGTTTAAAATTGGGGCATCGGAATGAAAGATTTCGAATTCAGCAGTCCTGATTTTATTTTACCAGTAACGCTAAGCAATGTTACAATCAAGCTATATATAGTGATATAAAAAATATAGCAAAAAGTAGAGCTTATAAAATGTCTCGATAATTCTATTTGCTGTATTATGTTTTTCTAATGTAATATGATATAATAATTTCTTGAATGAAAATCATTCGTAAATTTTTGATTATGATTATTATATATAGCATCCGTTAAAACTCACATTGGTGTCAATATATTTAAAGTGCGTTCGTCAATGTTTTCAGCGATTGTTATGGCTTGCTTCCAGTCCATTATGCAAGGATATAGTTTTTCATCAACGATCGGCTTATCAGTTTGGCAATAGGTTGTGCTTACATGCATTAAAACCTAAAATTATCCACATGACACAAATAAAGCAAATTATGTACGTATAAAAATTAAATTACAGTAGACAAAATTATGATGAGATATAGTAAATTTTAAAGATACAATATTATCATTACTCAAATTTTAACCAAAACTAAAATATATTCATAAAATTTTAAATTTGAACAATTGAGTATAATGCGTACATAATTTTCTAGTTATTTTGTATATGATGTAAATGATTTCACAATAAGAAAATTAAAATTGAATTTTACCAAAATTGATATATATATATATATATATATATATATATATATATATATATATATATATAACAAAATGCACAAATTGATCATTTTGACTTACTACTAATTTTTTCATTTCCATAGCAAGATTACAAATATCTCTGGCGGATCGCGTGTTCAGCAAAATCGCTTCTTTAAGGGGATCGTCAAATTTAACATTGGCAGCGACGTGAAAAATAATGGACACGTTGTCAATAAGTATTTGCCTGTTTTCTGCCGATAGGCCTAAGCCCTCGGTCGACAAGTCGCCCAACAGAGGAACCAACTTGTCGAATCGCTCGGGAGTACCTCGTAATCTATCAAATACCTTTAAGAAATTAAAAACGGATCATTTTTATTCTACAAATAAGTATGGCGGATTTTTAATGCAAAAATAGAAAGAAGATATTATTTAAGTCTTATGACTAATTATAATGAATCTGAAATCTGCGCAATGATCTATTAATTATTATCAATTACTGTTTAAGTGACTTTAAAAGGATGCAGATATCGATTTGCTAATTGAGCAATAAGTATATTAATAAAATGTTAAGATCAAATTAAGTTATAGAAATTGGAAAAAAGTTCTGAATGAATTGAGTATGTATATATATTTAACTGTCGCCGTCTAAACAATACTTTCGAAAACTATTTTATTTTTATTTTTGTAGATTAATTCAGCTTTCTTACAATAACTATGCAGTCTTTATAAATTCATAAGCTAATGTGAGATATTAATAATGTACAGTGAAAAGCCATTTACAAACCGGTAAATTTATCAGATTTTTCATCCGCTCTTTGATATTCATATTTTTTTTCGGACGTATTAATATGAAAATTTTATCTAAGTCGGAACAAGAATAAAGCAACTTTTCGATCAATACTTTTCCCATGAAACCGGTAGCGCCGGTAACGAAGATACATTTGTCAGCGTAAAACGTTGATATTGAGTTAGTCTCCTCCGATGGATTCATCTAAAAGTAGCAAATTCAGGAAGTTTATTTGAATGAGGCGAATTTAACAATTGTTTCGATCTTTTAATTGTTTTTTTTAACAGGATTAGCTTTTTAACAATATTTATATTTGCAGTTTTCAGTTGTATTTGTTTTTAGCTTTATGGCTTCATAGATTATACAGACGAAGAATTGAGCAAAATTTATTTGCACTTATAATCATATTTAATAAATAACCAACATTTTTAAAACGATTAATCCTTTTTTTTGGTAATATATTTAATGTATTGAATTGACATCAAGCTTTGAATTATTAATGTAGAAACTTAGATTTGATAAAAACAGTTCTAAATTCTTATTATCATGAATAAAGAATTTCCAAATTTATTTTAATTTACATTCAATATAATTTTTTATTATACAATAAAATTCGTTAACACTAATTATTTTGCACTCTGCGTATGCAAATACCTTAGAAAACATTTAATTATTAAATCGAATAAATGAATTTTAGCCAAAAACTCACGTTTCATAAGCATCGGTTTTCAATCCATTAACATATACATAAGGGAAACTTACCTTGCAATCCCTGAAATTCAATAATGCCCGATAAAGAAAACAGAAAAGAAACGATATAAGAAAAATGCGAACAGGCAAATATCACGACCAATGACACCTTTAGAAGCGGCGCTGATGGACAGCCGCAAGAACGACAACTGAAACGAATCGCAGAAATTACCCAAATCGATCGAGATATGACCTTCACGGAGTTGGGCCGGAAGTGCCGTTCGGGTCAAGAGCCGCGGTGGCCATCGGACCGCTCATCGACTATTCATCGGCGTAACGATTGCCGGCTCGAGGACCGGACCGTCGATTGGGATAAATTTGCATCGCTCGCTCATTGGTTTTCCTTTAGTTTTAATACCATTTATTTTATGCATTGTTTGGGCGGCACGCGATGTAATACAATTATAGCATCGTAAAAGCTTGCCATTACTCGCGTCGAGGTAGCTGTGTGTTTTTTTTTTTGCATCGTCAGTCTAACGGCTGAACGGTCTTCTCGGAATGATACAGATACCTTCGAAGTCGATCTATTTTTCAGCGTTAATTTATACTATTTGGTTCTAATCCCTACGATACTTACGGCGCGTTCGGTTCTATAAGTTTAATTTTTAATGGTTCGACTTCTTGTAAATACGAACTTTCAACTTTATTAATCTCTTTGCATACTCAACTATGCCGACTCAGACGTAATAAATATTTATTATTATAATGCTAAGGTATAAAAAATAGCATAGCAAATAACGATATAACAAATAATGATTATATATTTTTATATAGATCAAATCTGAAATAAATAATTCTAGTTAATATTTACCAAAACTGCAAAAATTTTAATTATACAAAAGATAACATTAAAATTAAACAATGAAATATAAAAATAAATTATAAGTAATTAAAAATTGCAAAACAAAATAAATAACCTTGTTTTATACAATATATATAATTCCGTAGACCAACACAGTTTTTAATTTGAAGCACAATTAATTCTAAATCGATTATCGTTACTTAAAAATTCTTCGGCAAATACTTCATCGAATTTAGCTCGAAAGTCGTACTATATATATATATACTATTTAGTTCTGCAGCAACGCACTCTAACCCTCAAAAACTAAAACCTGAATTTTTTCGGGAACGCGCGCGACTGGCTTTTTAGAAGAGGCGGAAGAGGGGAAAAAGGGGGAATATTCATAACTCGAGGTCATGGAGAACGACGCGGAGACCGCGTCGGAAATACCGAGCCCGGAGGCGAGCCCGGACGCGGATTCGCCCGGCGGCAAGCACAAGTCGAAGAAATCGAAGAAGAAGCGCAGGCACCGGGACCGCGATGACGCCGACCGGGTCTACGTCAGCCCTTACGTGGAGTACGAGGAGGACGAGAGCGAGGAGAAGGGGGTCGCAGTCGCCGAGACCAATATGTTCATGGTCAAGCTGCAGATGCTGAAACAGATCCTCGTACAGTGAAATTCAGTCCTAATGAGCCAGTGCTCGGGGAGAGGGGCGGGGTTATGTTTGCTCTTTTCGAATTTATCGTAGGTCGCGGATGAAAGTAGATCGTAGGACTCGTGGGGTTTTTGAGCGAGTCAATTAAAAAGTCTTTCGTTCTGGTAACTGTAAAGAGAATATAATTGGCTTCGTATGATTCGAATGATTTTATTTTATATTTGAAATGTTGCTTTGTTGGAATTAAATAAGAAAATCTAGTTATGGGTTGGAAATGGAATTGATTACATTTTACTGCGTTATCAATTCGCCGAATACGTTAACTATTTATTATCCTTGTATACGTTAGGTGTTTGTTGATTTTTTAAATAATTTTTACTCGTGCAATTTAAATTTATTGCAATTATACATTGTCTCTAATGCGTGCGTATTAATTCAGGTTATAATCTAGATGTCAAATTGTCAAATAATGAACAGATAGGTAGACGAGAGCAGTTTTGATTTGCATGTAACCAATTTATATACCAAATTTCCTTTATTATAATTACCAATTCATAGACCACATTACCTTTATTATAGATATTATTTATAATATAATACAGTATGCTATAGATAGGGTATATGATTTGCAACATGTGATGTAGACAATGTTGTTTGAATAAAATATTATAATGATTGTTACTAAGGGAAAGTTTTAAAAATCGAACTTACGTAATGGTCCATTTCATAAATGTTTTTAATTAATCCTTAAGAACCTTAAGTCTATAAAGAATTTTATATGATTAACGTTTGCTGATGTGCAAAATATTGTATTGGCAAATATTAAAAATACTAGTCATTTTTTTATTATCTCGATATATTTGTTAAAAAAAACATTGATATCGAACTTTCATTTCTTACTTTTAAATTAATTATAATTGATACAATAATAATTATAAAAGAATCCTTAAACCGTTCAAATCCTACACGAAACTCTATTTCAGAAAAATGAACTAATATAAAAGAGCTGTTGTACATATCAAATCCAGTAATTTTTCAAGACCTAACAATTTAGCATATTTTAAATTTACTCCACTAGTGATTTATTCGCTGAAATGCATACAAAATCTAATAAATGATATTTTCTATTATAAAGAATTTGAAAAGTAATAAGATGAACATAAATCCCATCGAAATATACCAAACGCTATTTAGCAAAGGTTAGCAATCCTGTTGTGC
Organism: Sycobia sp. Sy_11; assembly: GCA_018907035.1. NCBI lineage: Eukaryota > Metazoa > Arthropoda > Insecta > Hymenoptera > Epichrysomallidae > Sycobia > Sycobia sp. Sy_11. The sequence continues at coordinate 1,874,180 of JACCIC010000042.1, forward strand.
AAAATGTCAAGTCTAAGTTGTTAAATTTATCTTGAATTAAGCAAAATAATCTGTAATGACCACATTACTTTCTGTGTTTCAGGTGGTGTTAAAGCCACAGGACTCCAAGAAGAAGAACATGTCGAAGGAGAAGGGAAAAGGTGATTCGGGTTTACCCGCCGAGCTCAGTGCCCAGTTGGAGGAAGACAAGTAAGTTGTCGAGCTCATTCGTAATGGCCGTTCGAATAAATACTGTCGCGTAAGGTTCGTAGCGTCAGCGGCGCGAAGGACCCCGACAACCTCCGAAAGTGCATTGACTGAACATTGTGTAGATTTAAGAACGGGGGCGGGGAAGGTGCGCGCGTCCATAGATCCAAACGCTGGTCCAGTCAACGTAAAAACGATAGAACAAGTGTATTTTGCTTTAATTTCAGTTGACACCACTAACTAAAACTTCACAGTATATAATTTCAAATAAGAAAATATATGATGTATATCGATCTTAAATACGAGTTCTACGGGGAAATATTGTAGTTTCCTGTACGGGCGGTTGAATACTATATCTAAGCGCCTCAGGACGATTTCTACGGGGAATTTCATGTTTGGATGGTAGAATACGATGTCTAGGTGTTTTGGAAGTTTCTTAAATAAATTATCTATATGAATATAGATTTATACATGGAGTATTTTTTACTAAGATATTATTGAACAGTTTAGGAAATCGGTTAAATAGACGAGGGTTGATATATATAGTTCTTACAGTTTTCTTTTATATTTTGATATCCTCTATGATATATTGAATGTACATTTTTGTTATATGAAGCGATAATTTATCATAATAGTTCAATTAAAATTGCACTAAGAGTAAGAGTAAGTATTTTTTAGGAAATTCAATTTATTAATAAGTATTTCGGAGTCCAATATTTACTTATGTATTTTTATGAAGATCTTCCTTGCCTTTAATGAATTTATTTGTCTGTTTGTTACTAATCTATTATGTTCTGCATTTCTTATTGCTATAATTATACATGATAATGGAGAAATTATACATGATAATGGGGAAAAATTCATATTAGACCTATCATTAAAAAACAAATCTATATAAAATCTTTCAGTAAATCTTTGGGATAAAATTGCATTGTATTTATGAAAAACTGAAAGTACTCTTTGACTTATACATATAAATTCTCCTATACTGAAAAGACTACGTAGAATGTGAAGATATGTACAAGCTTAAAGAAACACCATCTCGCAATATAAACATCTTATGCTTATGAAAAGTGCGCCCTTAGGTTCTTTATTTACGAGGCCCTTAACAAAGGCGTATACAATAAAGGTATGCTAAAGCTCGGATGAACAGAAAATCTCAAAATAGTCCCACAGCTTTTCAAAACTCGCAATCTCACTAGAATTGCCTCTTTAGCCGTTGCCCATTATTTTCGTACATACATACATATATATATATATATATATATATATATATATATATATATATATATATATATATATATGTAACATCCTAACGAATGAATACGCTCTTTTACGCGACTGTATAAGTGCATAAAGGATGTATAAGCCATACGCATATCTTGCGTGCACAGCATTTTAGTGTCCTCTCTCTCTCTCTCTCTCTCTCTCTTTCTAAGCTATTATTACGGAGATGCAGAATGGTGTGCGCGCGGAAAATTGCATCGCTGCAGTGCACCGAAGCCGCGGATTTTCGCGTTTGGCCGACCTCGCGACTGAATTTGCCTGCGGCTCGCCATATATATATATATATATAGTGATGTGTGTGTGTGTGTGTGTGTGTGTGTGTGTGTGTGTGTAAACTAACGCTTAGATACGGCGCGTGCTACTAAATTGCGCTACTAGTAAACGCGAATTGAATATATATGCAGCAAGCTCACGCTTGCGCACGCACGCATGTAAGCCGCTTTTCGTGTATAAATAATTGTGAAATTGGTGCGAAAACAGTAAATTTTATATTGTGTGCGTGTGTGTGTATGTGTGCGCGCCGTACAACAAGAGCAGCGAGTCTAAACAACGCGCTAAATTGTAATATAGTATAATTATTTGAATGTACATACGTTTGATCGTAACCGATTGTCCATGAAACTTTTATGACTTATACAGTGATGAAAGTAGGTCGTTGTGAAAGAGGCGACCGCCGGAGGCGTAGCTACATGCATACTGGAGAGAAAATTTCCTAGATTTCTCGGGTTTAACAATAACCATGCTTACATAACATTGATTTTACTGCTGATTTTTAGTAATTAGTACTTTATATGTTATCCCTTATATGTTGATGAGGCTGTGAAACTGATAACTATTTTGATTGATCTCTCTTAAAATTATTCAAAATTAAATTTGTAGAAAATTTATTAATTTGTATATGGGCAGTCGACAGAAGTACAATTCAATTATTTTGAAAAATTGTTGTATTAAATTCTTATTAAAAATTTTTCGAGCTTCTAAAAGAGTATTTAAACGGTAGTTAGTGCATTTACAGTAAGTATTTGGTTTTAGATGGTCCGCGCTCTTTTCGTGAATAACTCTTTATTTAAATTCTTACATAATTTTAACTAACTTCTGTAGCAATTTATCTGTTTTAATAGTTGAAACAGGTTTCATAAATTTTCAATTAACCTTACCTGTGTGAAGTCTCGACTATTTATTTATTATATCGAAATCCTACGAAACTGTCATTTTCTATGTAGATAATAAATTTTCGTAGAGTTTTAATATACTTTTATAGCGTGAAGCGAAAAAAACAGTTTCTCTGTCACAGACTAGCCCCTACTTCAAAAAGTTTCTTTTTATGAATAGGGTTGCTGAGTCAGCTGCGCGCGTCATTAGCTCCGGAATAACGTTACCTGCAGCTTTTTCTCCAGATTTTTTCCAATTTCCGCAGACACTCTGTGCAATGTAATAAAATATTTCCCCGCTACTTGAATTCGCGCTGATCGCTTCGAACATACGCAGGAAACGCATTAAAATTGTATATCGCGCTAGCCTGTTACACGATCAGAATAAAAACTGATATTTTATTCATATTCAATCATACGAGTTCGATATAATTATTCAATCTTGCATAAATGTTACCCTAACAAGTTCAATTTATATCGAAATACAATATACATTACAATTTTTAACACACTAATTTTTTTCGTAACATAGTCGACACCTTGAAATTATCTTGTTTATTAGATACATATTAGAGTATTTTAGTAAAATGTAGTAAAATTTATAGTCATTTAAATCTGAATTTTTTTTTTTTTACTGGGGATTGAGATTGGCATACGAAATATATACTGTTCGTCATCAGCGCATGCAAGCTATAATTTGTAACGCTAATGTAAACAGCTTCTTTCCCCCTCCACTTATTTATTGCACGAACAAAATTGTATTTTACGTATCCATAAATTAGCCCTGCGTTTGTAAATACAAATTTAAATAAACGAAGCACATCGGCTAATAAATTATCCCCCTAATTTATCCTAATTCTTAACTCGCTCTTTACAACGAACATCCCTTGCTCGTTCCATAAAAATACCGATTCCCAGTGAAGCGCACATGCGAACGCAAGTCCGCGCAGATCCGCATCTAGAGCGAGCTCGCTGATACGGCCAAAAACCTATATATATACATATATATGTGTATATATATATATATATATATATATATATATATATATATATATATATATACATACGAGCAAAACTTGCAGGCCTGTCCATGTACATGTAGACATAGACACCGTGCGCGCGCACTCCACGGCGTTTGCTCCAGATTTTGGCTGGCTTCCAGCGATTTCACCTCGTCGTCCTCGTCGCCCCTCACCTCCCCATCAACCCTTTCGTTACTCGCGCGGGATATTTAACGAGCTGGCGTTGTAAACCTTCTCAGCGACGACGCGGCGAGCGCCACACCTGTCCGCGGCCGCTACCCCTTTATGCCGCCTCATCGTCCATCAGCCCCGCGCCTGGGGGCCGCGAATATACGCGGATATAAAGCCGAGGGAATTCGCGCGGCCGCGGCCGGGGGTTAATTTAGTAGCGAATCGAATGCGCCGCGAATAGCTTCGCTGTGAATTTTCTTGCGTGATTTCGCGGCGAGCGCGACGCGATATCGGAAGGGGAGAGAAGGATTTCATTGTGGGCGGTTCGGGTTGATTTTTACAAATTATCATTTCGATATGGAATGGTGAATATGGAATAGAGGCTCTTGAAATTTCGTTTACGTAAACATCAAATTGCGAAAGTAGGTCGAAAGGTTTACGTGCAGCACATGAAATCTGGCTTGTTTGTGGAATTTTACGAATTCTAAAAAGGATTGAATTATTTTTAGATCTTTTTGATAGAACACGATCAAGCATAGCATTATATTCATCCTGGAGCAGTAGGCCAAGAAATTTATTTTTATTATCATATTAGATTATTTTGCGAAGTATTATGTTTTTTAAAAAGATAAGGTTCAAGTGTTTTGGGCTGTTTTTATGTAATTTATAGAATTATAATATAAATTTCAATTTTTCATATTGAATTTATGTTGTATAACATGAGTGATTGCAAGTTAAGGACCGAACTAGAATTACATGTTTAAACATTGCCTTCGAATGCAAAATTAGCAATTGTAACATCGGAAATCAGTTCAAAATTACTCAAAAATAATTTTGAACTTCGCTATTTATTAGCGAAAAATCCATCTTCATTCTAAGCTATAATTGAAAGATCAAAATTAAAAATATACGTGAAAGGTTTATCGTTCATTGTTAACAAAATGATGTCTACAATAAGCGAATATTTAGAACAGATAAAGTTCTATGCCAGTTACGTCGAACCGCCAGCCGTCAACAAGTCTAAGCAACAGGATGATCGGTATTATGCGCGTGGTTGTAAATCAATTATATTTTTTTTGATAATACAGCCTCCTTATCGTATAATATTGTTCTGTCAGAAATCGCCTCATTCAAGAACTTCAAGATGAAATCGAGATGGAATCATACAATACCGAGCTGAAGATGCGAGTCGAGGCGAATCAGATGCAACAGCGACAGAATCAGCTGGATAAAACATTGCGCCGCGTTCACGAACGAATGAAGACCTTTGATGATTTCACGTGGCAGAGCTATCTCGAGGAAGAGGTGAGTAATTTTACTAATGTCATTTACCAGTATTCTCATATAACTCATCGTTTTAAATTAGAGCAGAGGCTGTCGACCTTATTTAGTGTATCGCCCCTCTTTTGAATGAAGAACATATTCACTGAGAACAAATTTGCCTGTTTTTAAATCGCTAACGTAATTAAATTGCGTAAAATTTTGACCGTATAGAATGATAAAATTATGTCAATAAAAAGCTTCACTAATGCAAATGCATGTATGCGTACCTGTACGTGTCAGTATCAATTTTTGACAAATATTCCTTTAATATTTGTCTGAATATTTTTTTATATATCAGGCATATATTTAAAATATTTGATATTATACTTCTAAATTATTATGTTGAAGCCGACAAGAACCCATATGTAAAAGATAGATTAATATCGACTAAAATTAAGTATTTTGTCGAGTTTATGAAACATATTTACAATGAAACATTTTGTGGAGTTTATTAAAATGATTTTGAAAATAATATAGTGCTGGGAATACAAATCGTTGGGCTGGAGAAGCAAATCGTAGAGAATTTGAGAGCAAAATTAGTTCTATATTGCTTGGAAAAACATAAAATAATTCCCACGAAAGTGGGGTAGCTTGCAGTAAATTATTGAAAGTCTGACGAAAGCTACTGTACATTTATTGATTGTCACAGTAAAGCATTTAAAAAATTAAATGTTAGCTTCTCATATATTTAATGAAGGTTTAATGACTTTTTAGTATTGGACTGCGACATTTCTTTTTCTTTTAGATGTAAAGCTGATTGTACAATTTATGAATATTTGCTTAAAAAGTTATAGTTGACTTATTCGATAAATATTAGAATCATCAACAGTGATGCATAATCATGTTAGGATATAGTAATGGATTTTGTGAAACGTTTCCTATGTTTCAGTGGGAGCGCTACATGTCTTGCGACGGCTTGCCAGATCCAGCTAATCTACCCGAATTAAATACCTTCCTTTACATGTGGACGCTCCAGGATGCGATGGCCAACATGAAAACTCTGCCAAGGCAATGCGAAATCGTTATATACGTAAGAGATTGTTGTTTTTAATTCTTTAGATCAATATAAAAATTCCAATGATATCTTTCGATCGCATTATAAAATCATTTTCGTTAATTTATTAACTATTTTTACAGATAATAAATAAATTGGACGAAATCATTGAATACGCCTTTCAAAATAGGAGTAATTACTTGGCAGAATGCAAACAGGTATATAATAATATCCCATCTAATTATTAGATGCTATTTGTAATTGGAGCAAAAAATTTAATAGTCCGAATAAAATAAATAATGGTGTATGCGCATCGTTTGATCAAGTATTGTATCTTTTTGTTTTTGTTAGAGAGATACTACAGATAAAACTATTGTCGATATATAAGTTTTTTTTTACAAAATTATATAACTTTTCTATTACATTGGGGATTTTTTGTAGTATAGATGCGCCAGAAGCTCCGAGATAAGCTTCAATGCTGGATAGACATGGCTAGCTACGCTTTACTACGTCAGATCCAAAGGGATATGGTGAGGGTCGATTTGAAAAATTCAAAATATGTAGACCACTTAATTCCGCTCGTCTGCTGTTTCTGGGCTTTAATAAAGCTGCCGATCAGCATTAAAGTAATTCCAGAGAAGGATAGGTATTTATATACACATTGCACTGCATATAGTATTATTAATTAGCATATAAGAGAAGATATGATATATATGATATGAATTCAGGAGACGATAACACATTGAAATTTATTTAAAATTAAATATTCGTAATAAGTGCTTTCATATATTTTAATTGGATAGAAAATGTGATTAATTTAATATGAAAGAGTAACATTGTTACATACATTTCTCTATTATTTAAAACAAAAATACTACTCAAAATATGTAAAAAAATTGAAACTCATTCAATTAAAGAGATTGAATAACAGATTGATTAAAAATGTTAAAAACATAATTGATTTTTACCTATAATAAGGGCAAATAGAAAACAGAAAAAATTTCTTTATCAGTTTATATGAGGGATTGATGAGTCTAAACAAATCATTTATAGAAATGAAAAAAAAACTGTAATTAAATTATTTCATAATAATAATGAAGCTCAGATATGGATTTCAAATTGTTAAAAATATATATTAGCTAGGCAGATTTAAAAAATATCGATTTCCTATATTTCAGGAAATACTGATTGAAGAAGAAAATTTCTATAAAAGTTATAGAATTTTCGATCGCCGTGCATCTGTGATGTTCAATTTGATGTGAAGATAAAAGCTTATTTTACCCTATATTAGGTTTCTATATCAATTTCAAATTTCAGTTCAACGAATACATCATCAATGAACTTTACCTTCACAGTCAAATGAAAAATCACCAATGAAAGACATTTATCGATGCTCTTTTTTATACTGAAATATTTTTAGAGATAAAAAAAAATCAAATACTTTTTAGGAATTTTACATACAGCAAATAATTATTTTCTCAATGTCAATTAACCGGATATTTTCAAGAATTTTCAAATATTTTATATATGTTATTACGTAGTCCAATAAAATAATTATTTTTGTTAATAATTTAAAACTAATTGTAAAAAAATTGTAAACAATTTTTAAATAAAAATTATTTAAAAATTATGAAAAATAAAAATTGTGCAAGTCAAGGAATTCACATACTTATAAGACGTTAACAAGAATGCGATTGAACGTAGATGTAAAAAAGAACTAGCAAAAAAGGATGAGCAGAATTCCGAGATAGACTCAGCTAAAATTACTCGCAACCGCAATGGCGAGACGACTGATTACTGATTAATCCCGCATTAAGACCCGCCCGACCGCTCGCTATCCCTTTTCCGTTATTCGTCCCTCTTTACAGAAAACCGGTGGAGGTGAAGTTCCAGGAGGTGGGCTTGGCAATTAGGGTGCCGCTGGATGTCAACTGCTACTGCACCGCCGTGCGCGTTCTCTGGTTCGGCTACGACCATTACTCCGACCTGGCCGCCTCGTTCCACAAGCCGGAACTGCCCGCCGAATACCTCATGGACATGGGTACTTAGCACGCCTAAAAGCTCTCAATGCCCGACTGCGCGCGCTCTGCTGCGCATGAATTGCCCCCGCAATGCCGCGGCCGACTTCCCGGGCTGGCTTAAGTCGAGTAGTTTGCTTTTTGCGAAGTATATATATATATATATATATATATATATATATATATATATATATATATATATATATAAATTGCAGTGTAGCATTCATTAATACGATATTAATTCTATTTACTTTGCTTTACCAAATGGGATGCATTCAATTACTTGCATTATGGGTGTGCATGAATTTTTAAGCGATTCCCGTGTGCACTCCGATACAAATCATAAAATTCCGAAATTAGTATACATTCGTTGCTGGACTATGTTCTTTATTTATTAAATATATTTATATCATTATGTGCAATAATAATAGGATGAAATTTAATTTATTTACAACACATATCACATTCTTGCTTATAATGAATTTTATCCATAATAATTTAATTATATTATTTTATAGAAAGGAAAATAGACGTCTGTCCGTATTTTCTTTGATTTTGAATTAATAATTTGGTCAATCAAGCTAGTGAGAATTTATTAAACCAAAATTATCTATTTTAATTAACTTAAATAATAAACACTTATTATTTTTATTTATATGTAATTTTAATGATTAATGATTGAACTATTAGTAAACTGATTTTCTATAGTGTTTATATTAATATAATCTATTGTAAAAATATATATATACAGATAATAATACTATCATTCAAGAATTTCCATTTGAAATTAATTTTGAATAACAAATTTTCTCTTAAATTGAATCAACGCTGCCTATATCATTTTCTGTTATAATGCTGCATTAATGGTCGTTTCGATATTTAATTTATAGAGTATATTCATGATTGTATTTTTATATTATGATTGTATTTTTGTCAGCAGCTATGCAAGTCGAACTATTTAATTGCCTTACCTTATTATTTCAGATTAACAATACAGAAAATTTTTTAATTAACTATTTTAGTTATTACATCCTACCTTATAGGTAGACAAAGATATAATAAAGTTGAATGAACTACTCAATTACCATCAGAAAATATAAATACTTAAACATGTTAATGTAAATTTTTACTTACGTATTCGTGTTTAGTATCGTACATATTCAATATACGAATACTATTATATAACGATTTCTCTTAATTTTAAATACAAAACGTGGAAAGAATATCGTATGAAAAATAAAGAGATTCTTTGAAAAAAAATATAAAAAATAATATGAAAAAAACTTTCACATTTGAATTTATACAAATACCTCGGAATCTCAATATAATTAACAATAAAGTAAAAATAATGGTCAATATCATCCGATTTTCCAAAATCGTCAGTCTAACCAAATGGGATTGTATAATTTGATAGGTTATTCCATTTTATCATCTCCTTTTTGAATTGTAAAATTTTCCATTTACATTTGATTTGAAGATGGAATAAAAAAAATTTTTTCATGTTTGTCTAAATGATATACTTATATCAATTTTGAGAGGATTAAATTGAGACATTTTGTATATTATATATAATCATGAACATAATAAGTACAAGAAATCGTAAATGCAGTAAAATAATATTGAAAAATTGTTCAAAGTTTGTTGAAATTTATATTTATGCACTAAATACCTATGAGATACTTTTTCAGAATAAATTAAAATGTCCCAGTCAGGAACTTCCAATATTTGAACGATGTCGTAAAAAATCATTTCATTATTAAGTATCCATTAATTATTAGTTAATTATCAGTTAATTATCGAATGAATAAATATGAAAAATTCTATTGGTCACTCAGAAGCCATCAAAAAAATAAAATAGAATGAACTGTAACCTTCCGTAAAAGTTGGCAAATCACGATGATTTTTCGCAAGCCAGTAGAGCACAGATTATTTTATTGGTGAAGTTTATAAAAAATATTTGAAAATATATAAAAAAAATATTCTTTTGAAATTTTGAAATCGTGCTTTTTTTAACGACTTACGATTAAAAAGTATATATCTTCGGTACGGAAGTTGGCTTGCCATGCTGTTTTTTCGCTAAACAATAGAGCGGTAAATTTTTTCTATTCAACGGATATTTAACGAAAAATTGTCGGCCGCGTACGATTCAAATTGACGAAAGTTTGCAAGCCCGATAGACGGAGGTCTATAAATCCATCCGAAAAGCAATTGCCAGTAATGCCCCGCGCCGGCCTCTACGGCCTCTATTCCACCGCGCAATCAAGCCAAACCCTGGATCGCTATATATACACCTATATATATATATATATATATATATATATATATATATATATATGTATGACTGTGTGTCTGTATATATGTCTATATATATTTATTTACGACAATCCTCTATCACCTCACGATATATAGATTTACTGATCTTCTGCCGGGGCGAGTACGACCGACTGAGCGAAATCCGGGACGAGCAGAGCGAGGGTCGGGCCGAGCGGCTCGAGGAGAAGCGCCAGCTGATCAAGAAACTGATGCACCCGCCGCCCAGCGCCCCTGAGAAGGGCTCGAAGGATAAAAAGGGAAAGAAGAAGAAGGCGGCGGAGGTGGAGCAGGAGCCGGTGGGCTCGCCTCTGCCGCAGATGGACAGTCCCGAAGATATACTTTTGCGGAAGGAGGGTTCGATTATTTTTTATTTTTATCTTTATGCACTATAGGCGAGTGCTTGACAGTGGCGAGAGGGAAAATGGATATAGACCACGAAGAATGTCGATTGCGTCGATATCGATGCCGATTTTATTTTACACGTTTCGCCGAGAGAAATTCCGCTAAAGTTGTTGAATATTGAATATGATAAATTTTTACTAATATATGATAGCGGCACGACTGAAGGATGGATGGCCATCTTCTCTCTCTCTCTCTCTCTCTCTCTCTCTCTCTCTCTCTCTCTCTCTCTCTCTCTCTCTCTCTCTCTCTCTCTCTCTCTCTCTCTCTCTCTCCTCTCTCATCTCTAATTTTAAAATGATTTATCACTTCAATGTACCTATGTGATGTTTATTCTTTTTTTTACTTCAATACGTAATATGTTGAGTATAAATTACTCATTCTTGATAATAATCATGGATTGATCGTTCATCATACTTTCAGTTCTTAATTCGGCTTTATATTCAATGCTGTTAAATAATCTATCTGTTAAAAAATTTAAGTATTCGTTTTAAAAGATTAAAATCATATTTATGCAAGTAATTCGGCTTTTATTCAAAGTTAGAAAAAAGTACCAATGTGAAATCATGTTTCAAATGTTTTCAATATTTTTCCTCAATCATTATTCGGTCTATTTTTTCTTTATAGAGGAAATCAGAAAAGAAACGAGACGCCTGCTTTTCACTAGATGCAAAAAGACAGAGATTAATTTGCGGAAGTATGCTATACTTGGAGGAATTTATCAAATTGATCTGATCCATCAACCACCGCAGCCAAAAGATATGGGCAACGACATCTTCTTGACGACTCGTAAGTGAGTAATCGTGGAGAATTCAAATATTAGACGTAATTACTCGACCAGTTACTCATAAGAAGATTGATCGTTCATATAATGTGAAACAGTCTGATAGCGCATAAAATTAATGAGTTATTATTCAGTAACAATTATATATTTATCATGCTGCTTTAGTTGAATTGAAATTTAGATATTTTCAATAGTATATTATTTTATATTTTGTAATAGTAGATCTTTAGCAATAAAGTTCGATACGACAATGTGGAAAACTTAATATTCTGAATTTCAATTGAATCGATGATCCTCGATTAATTTATATAGAAAATAAATACCAAAGCAAAATTTAAAATAATATAAAAAATTTGACGACCTCTATAAACCATAAACTTTATGCCATGCATAATTATTATTTAATTCAATGATTATTTTTAAAATCTATTTTAAAATCTTCTTTTTTTATTTTTTCTTCTTATGATACTCAAAAACACTCTTAGCGAACATATGCCTAGATCAATTTCACCAGATAATAAAGGAGACAATTATTCTCGTAAAATCAGAGTTAAAATTCGCGTAAAATCTCGTTAACAATCCCGGCGAGACGAGGCGCACCGTCTCGTTTTAATTATACATAATGCACGGGGTTTAAATTTGGACGTGCCGGTTGGCTCAGTGCAGCTGCCGAAGGAGCTGGAATTCGTCGAGTTTTCAAGACCCTATAAAGCGCCACCGCCAGCCCCGGATTCCGAGAGGACCCCGGAAGTTATCGAGGCCGAGATAAAGGCGCTGGAGGCTGCGATGGAGGCACTAGTACTCGTCACCCTCAAGTACGTACGGCTATAGTTCCCACCCTTATCGCGCTCGCTGGCTAGCTCGCTCGCTCGCGCGCGTCGCTCACGTCGCCCCCCTGGTGCTGTCGTTGCTTCTACTTGTTTTCGCGCTAAATTGCTCGCCGAGATTTAATCAAGTGATTCTTCAGAGCACGACTGTGTTTGCTACGAGTGCCGTTTCAATCACTGAAGAATAGAAAATATTTCCAACTGTTAAGTGTTCGTATTAACCTTAAATTTCTTGAAAGTCTCTTTCTACGCATTGAAAGAGCTAGTTATAAATACTATTGAAGTTTATTCTTAATAAATTTGCAGAATTCAAATATAGTACAATTTAAAAAGCTATTCGTCAAGTAAAATCGATATAATCTAAATTAGTTCTATCTGTCGAATATGCTATTCTATTATATATGTCGGATAATGAATAGCAGAGTTTTTAAGTATGAAACAAGAGATCTTCTGCAAAATTGAATTTTTTTGAAAGAAATCTTTAATATTAAAACAGATTCAATTGCATATGAAAGAAAATATCGTACTATCTCGCATAATATACGATAAATACTATGTCATATATACTCTTGTTATAATCATTATGAATTGGATACGAATTGGAAGGAATTGAACTGAAGAATAAAAAGAGCATTTACTGCAGTATGTTCGTTAAACTATCGTAAATATGAAATTCAAGTATTCAAGCAAATATAAGTAATAAAAGACTGATTGTAGTCTTTAATAATGACACATTTGAAGTACCCATAAATAAATTGATGAGTGTACTAAATCTTTGAGGAGTTCTGTGTTCATTTACATGTGGTCTTGCATATAATTCAAAATTGCTGTATCTAATTTTGATAGCTGGTATTAAAGTATTTCCCATGTATATATATAATACATATTTGCAGAAGCACTCTCCAATGTAATTTTATATTCAAAGTTGTAAATATCGTAGGAGCAAATAGACTGTGATTTTATACTTATCACCCAGCTTAACTAAGCGATTTGATATTATCATTGGAGCATAATTATATAATAATGATGTTTTTTTAATTCAACAAAATGGGTTATTTTTATTAGTTACGTAATTCATAAATAATGACGATTTCACATAACGGTATGAATATGATGTATCGAAAACAAAAATGGAAATTATATATAGAATATATATATATATATATATATATATATATATATATATATATATATATATTGATAATTGTAACCTTAACATAATTAGATTACATCAAAAAGTTCATATAATTTTTCTGCAAAATAGTTATTTTCAAAGTTCAATATTATTTCGTTGTATGAATAACTATATTTAGTTTTACCTTTCAAATGTTAACTTGCTCCAATGAAATCAAGAGTAATGAGAAACATTATGTTCTATCGATTCTTCTCTTCGTTCTCGTGGCAGGCTTCCTGAGACCGTAATGTGGTTCGAGCCACCTCTCGTCGCCCATTGGTTGGCGAACGAGCAAACCTGGTCTACCGAAGACGTCCACGACATCAAATACAACGAGGAGAAGCAGACCATCACCTTTCGCACCGGTCGTCTTGGCCTCCACGGCCTGGCAGGATATCGTTTTGTTAATCTGCCTTTTCAGAGTTGGGAGCTCAAGCCGGAGCCGAGCAAGACGGGCGGCGGAGGCGTCCTCCTTGGCATCACTGGCGCCATCGTTCAGCTTGAATTTCTCGTTAGGGTGAGAGGCAAATTTATGCGGTGGTATAGTTCTTAAAGGCGTTCATACTTCTATAAATTTACCATTGACTAATCATGGGAAGTGTTTTAAAAATGTAATAAAGGTGAAGATGAATAATATAATATTATTTAAAGATTATCATAGTAATGTTTAAGTGAAACATATTAAAAATGTGTATGGAGGTCTAAGGAAAACTGTAGGGTGATTTCTTAGATTTAGATTATGTTCTATACTTCAAAATGTTGTACCACGTCGAATATGGATGCTTCAGTGAAGAATTTAATTCTAATAATAAATAGAATGAGAATAGACCCAGTTTCGGTCATTATTGTAAAGGCAAAGAGATACTGGTGCTCACAATTACGCGCCATGCGTACACACACACACACACACACACACACACACATCGTTGATGTTTGTGCCACAATGCGATAAACGAATGAACGTAATTTAATATATAGTAATAAAAAATTCTAGTAGGTAATCGCAATTTTTCTTGGAGGAGAAGACTTGGTGGGTAAGCCACCTTGTGATGAACCCGCAAACTATCTATTTATACGGATATCAGATTCTCCTCTTTAAAATAAGAAGTTTTTCCAAATAGTCATCAAAATTGATAGAAAGAAATTTTCCATAAAATTTATGCAGATTCTTTGTACATCTAAACGTTTTTTTGTACCTGTAGTACAGTTCCAAATCTTAAATTTCAGACACAATCTTACTATGCCGATGGGAGGGATAGAGAGAAAGAGAGAGAGAGAGAAGAGAGAGAGAGAGAGAGAGAGTGAAATTGCTGCTATCTCAGAACTGTTGCATTATTTGTATAGATATTCTACTTATCGGAATCATTCTAATTTCGTCTTCTATACATACATTTTGCATTACGTGGAAGTCAGTCCAGAAAGATGACAACAATTGTGAATGTCTTTCCAATAGCGCAGAGAACGATATCTCTTTGCACACTGTTACGTCGACTAGATGGGTAATCATGACTATGGACGTTAGAGCCCCTTCTCCGGTCGAACGAACATGACTGTACTCACCCGCGCGATAGACAAGATAACCACATAATCCGGTAAATAGTCAGCCTCGTTCAATTAGACGATACTCGTGTTAGCGTTGGCCGATCGATAACTCGCAGTTACTCTTACATCATCCTTTCACACAGGGTGAGCGTACAATAATTTTGCAAAACTGAATCATTACAAAATAAATACTTCTACTAAAACTCATCCCTCATTTAATCATTGTATATCACAATGGCTTTAATTGTTTCTAAAAAATAACCCAATATCTGGTATATAAATAATGAAAGAAAAGCTTATTGTTATGGTGTTTTAACGTATTTTACGTAAACTTCTCGCTTTTTCGGTTTCTCTAGGTCTTACATATGCGTTCATCCACCGTTGAGTTTATTAATCTTTTAAGCAAGCTGTAACAACAGCTGTTATGTATTTCTAAAATTTTGCACCAAAATTTCTCCTATGCTAATGTTTTCTAGGCACAAGATATAGTATTATTATAAATTACACACACACATATATATATATATATATATATATATATATATATATATATATATATATAATTTGAATTTGATGTTTAATTTGATTAATTGAATTTTTTAGGAAAATTTGGTTTGTCTAAATTCGATGGCTGGTGGAGGATCGACAGGTATACAAAATTTAATGGGAAAATTTATGAAGCTAAATTTATTAATTCAAGTAAGTATAAGAATATTTTTTAATTATTGTGTTAGATAAAAGTGATCACGTTGGAAATATTGTAAATTATTATATATAAGTATTCTTTATTGAATTGTGTGTGTATGTGTGTTGATGCGTGCGTACGTTTGGGTGTGTTAAGTGTTGCAAAATTCGTTTTACAGAAGTTGAGTCAAGTAAAAGTAATACATCATTTCGTTACTATCTATTGGAAAAATATATAAAAATTGCAAACAGCCATCATGGGCAATTTGCCATATACAACCTATCTTCACGTTATAAATAATAACACTTTATAATTAACTTGCAAAAATTTACTGTAAAGTCAAGAGGTTAATTTACCTTAATTTTTATATCAAAATAATGAAAAAAATTAAGTCTAATAATTAATAAATCGGATTACACGCGAACCTTCAACATAGTATTATTTATCATGTTACCACGAGAGGCTTGTCTTTCTATGAAGAAAATTTTTTTCTATATTTGTTAATAGAACTAATAGAGTACTAAAAATTGAATATAGATGTAAGTTTTATTTTTATTCTATAAATTTCGTATCAAAACAGAGGAAATAAAATAACTAATATAATATAATCTATGATTAATGCAAATAAAATACCTTATTAGTCAAAAGCGATAGAAAGTCATGGACAGTACTTACAAATGAATAAATTTTTGTTTACATGTTTTTTGAAATAAATCCTGTTTGTTATGATATGAAATAATTAGATCGCCATCTATATATATATATATATATATATATATATATATATATATACATAAATTATTTATATTCCATTTTATTTTTTGGATATTTCTGATGGGTCACTTATAAAATATCAGTTATTATATCTTGAATTTTGAAACATCTTAATTTTGACAATAAAACATAACTCTCAAACAAAATCAGATTCTAGTTATTTGCATAAAACGGTTGACAATGTAGATAATCAATAATATATATATGATAATACGAAACATTGAAACATTTCTAAAGTAATAATTTTTGCAGCAATTACGAGCAGCAGGCTGCGACGTTTTTCCAGAACCCGACGCCGCTAGTTACTTGAAGGGTCTCTCGCTTAAACATCCAGTTACATCTAGTCATGTTGAAATTTGTATGGGCCTACTGTCCACGGCTTATATATTTAACTGGTCCAGATGGAACGCAACAAGAGGACCACGAGAGATTGTCTCACAGATGAAGGAAGTTCACGGCTGCATAGCTAAAGATGTGAGTTAAAAACAAAAGTTTATTTTGACTAGGAATTTTTCAATAGATTTATTCGATTTCTCTATTTGTATATTGTATTTATGTCGACTGTTGTCAATTAAACTTACAAATATTTTTCTATCTTACACTTGTGGAAAATAATATATATATATATATATATATATATATATATATATATATATATATAATTAAATAATGAATGTCGGAATATCTCTGTTTATAGTCACCCCTGTAAAAACTCATATAAAAGCCACTACCGAAAAATAAAAAAGTTAATTTTATAACAATGAACATAAATAGAATTTTCAATTTGGAATAAAGGTGTATACGTGCTTGTAAAAAATGTAATATTGTACGGAGGATTATTAGTATAATAAACAAATGCTGGTTAAATAACACACAATGATAACAAGTACAAATTAATATGAAACAAGTTTATTATAAAGGTTAAAATGAAAACGTTCTACCAAATCGAAATAGCCTTAGCACAAACGAAAAAAGAATAATGCGCGCACGTTCGAACAGTGTTATTTTATAACCTCTGTATCCTATTACACAGGCGTCCAATTACGAGCGATAAGCTCCACTCACAAATCGCAGCCCAAATTCTTCGCACAGCCAGACGAATGGAGAGCCCAAGGTGGCCAACCGTACTGGTCCCCTATTTTTGAAATTCTCGACATTTCCCTAAAGCCAGAATATGACCTATTTTAATAGAAGTCTGTAGAAAGGCTTTCGTTTAAGGAAAATATCCGAATTTCCCGTCACAGCACGGATCACTACTTTTGGGAAGTAACCATTTAACCTCTTTCGAAAACCTCAAGATTTTCTCAATCGCAAGTCTTCGGCCATCTTATTTGTGAAACCGTATACAAGCTATTTTAAGTGAAAATCTTCGGTTTTTCCGTCACGCCACCGTTCAAGCATGTACCTTATTTGTACACATAATTCGGCTTGTAACGAGAGTTCGCTCGCGATTTCTAGTGCATCTATTTTCTATGTTGTTCATACCTTCGTTTAAACCATACCATTCACTAATTTCGTATATTCGAATCTTTCTTTTCTCGTCTTTACTGTACATAAATTTTTATTTAAGTAATTTACTCAAACCTTTTAACACATAGCCGCTTTGCCTGAGGTATCACATTTTTTTGTATTTAGTCCGCGGATATTATATAACCTAACTATCGAAGATTGTGTATATTCTTAAATTTAACACCGCTCGTAAAGAAATACATAGTAATATCGTCTTATTTGCTAATCTTAAATTAAACACATCAGAATTTAGCGCTAAATAATAAAGATCATATCAATAACATATATTATTTCATTTTCTTACAATTATATTTAAAGATTTTCAAGAAACTAATGCTTGATTCATGCTTATCAAAGCTTGCATTATATCGCACAACTTATTTATAAACTTAATCTCAAATCTCTTGAAGTCTCAATCTCTTGAAAATCTCAAATCTTTAATCTCAATCTTCTCAAAATTGAACACTTAAAATAAAGAAAATTATAAAATATATTTAACACGTATTTTCTTATACTGTTTTAATTATTTTAAAAGTATCTTACGCATAATGATATCTAATGTGACGTCTGGGTTTACTCAACCTTCCGTACACATGAGCTTTCGTGAAGCACACTTATACGTACACACACACACACACACACACACATATATATATATATATATATACGTATGTATATAGACAAGTATGCCTCACTATACTTGGCCTTTTGAGCCTGGAGTTGCCTCCACGAGCTCTGGATCCTTGGATCCTGACGTTTAATTGATATATAATAAGAATATATATCAGCTAAACGATGGAGCCCTAGTTTTTATCGATTAGTAGATGGAGGCCAAGGAACTTCTCGAGGAGATGGACTCCTTCTCTTACAAGAAGACGCCCTTATCCACCTCGGCCTACCAATCTAACTTTTCCCTACTACTGTGAAAATCTAGACAAATGTAAGGGAGAGGAATTGGGGCTTGTATAGTCCCAGCCTTTTGCAAGGGGGACCCAATCACTTCCCCGGTAGGGTTATAAATGATAGAAATATAAATATAAAAATATAAATATAAAAAGATAAATGCATCAATGAGTGAAGGAAAAGAAATGAATTTTAAAATAATCGAATGTTATAATTTTTTTACTCAGTTTTATTTTTCAATTGACGCAGGTACTCTAATCCACTGGAGAGAAAGAGAGAGAGTGTTCGCTGCTTCCTTCCTTGGCTGCTGCTTTGCTATTGTTGTTGGTGGTGTTGGGGTTTTTTTTGTATTGGAATTGAACTGGAGTGAAGAGTGTGGTGCGTGGTGTAGAAAGGTAGAAAACGACTTAGGAGTAGAAGGTGAATTGAATAGAACAGAATGAATACTGAGCATGAAAACCTGCTCTTTTATAGGGGAAGCGCGGACATCTCTATTGCTCCGAGTTTCCTCTCCTATGATTGGCCCAGAAAATTCAGGGGCTTGTGTTTCCCGCTGCCAGTGCTGGGACTGATAAGCATGGCATCTCTCTCTTTCTCTCACAGATGGCATTAGTTGTATTAAAACTTACATTTTTAGTTAATAATTTTACAATATTTCTCTTATTTGTATAAACTCTATTTCAACAAGATTACTCTGGTTTGCACATTTGTTTAATACTATTTCCTTGATCGTACATTTGTTATTGAATGTTTTATTCATGGTATATATTTATTTTATTGCTTCATTTATTTTATTTTATATATATATATATATATATGTATATATATAATATATATATCTGTGTTAGTAGTATATATCTATATAGTAATATTTTTATGCAGTAATATAATTATTTATTTTAAAATTTCAATATACGTATTTCTGTATATTGCTTTATTTATGATAAATATGTATATATATACCTATATAGTATTATCTATGTAGCTTAAGATCAGTATATACGAATATTTGTATATACTATTTAATATATATATGTATATCCATATATTTTTTAGATAGTAATATATGTCTATATAGTAATATAGCTGTATAGTAATATGATTATATATTTTAAAATTTGAATATACGTATTGTTTCATTTAGTATATATATATGTATATATTTTTATACATTTTATACCATAAGATATTTGTATAGTAATATCTGTGTATTTTAAGGTCAGTATATACGTATATTTGTATATACTATTTATTATATATATATATATTCGCTCTATACATACATACACATACACACACACACACACACATATATATATATATATATATATATATATATATATATATATGTAAAATTATGTATAATATCTAGAATGATTTATAACATAATTTTACTACATATGTATTTTTATCCTTTATACATATATATACACACATACGTATATATATCTATTCGTACATGTATATATTTAGTTTGTATATACGTGTATTTTTTTATCATATTCCTGTTACTTTTGTTTATTCACAGGGCACATATTATTAATTAACGTATAATTTAAATTGTATAATTTTGAGTTTTGGATTTTTATTTTACTCTGTAGTTTTTGTTTGGGAGTTAAAAGATGAGAGAAAGTTCGTTGGAACCTTCTCTAATCGGTTGACTAGGTCTGAAAATATGTGGGGGAGATAAGGGCACATCTCGCAGGTAAGAATGTCGGTAGCCGTGCCAGGTATTGCGCCTGAAAAGAGCAGGATGACGCGGCTCGGCTCGTCGATGCTTAGCGGTGTCTCATGGAAAAATTTTTATTTTCGTATGAGTTCGACAAAACTGTGCTTCTCCGCGCAGAGCCAATATATCGAAAGCTGCTGCACCGGGCTCGGCTCGGCTTTTAAATATTTTCTTTTTCTTTTTTTTGTTTTTTATGGCGACGTAACACTAAAAATGATATATAATGCTAAACTAAAATGATTAATGTTTTAAAGTAAATTAATATAATATTAATGTTACCATTTCGTCTTAAAGTAAATCATAAACAGAACATATATGTAACATATTAACGCATTCAAAGTGTATAGTCCGTAACAATTAGAGATATATTATATCCTACTTAATGGAAGGATTAAAATAATCAAAGTTTAACAAACGGTATGTTAACTAAATTGAATTTTAAGGTGAGTTACTGTTAGAATAGAAAATAAAAATAATATATAATTATAATAAAATAAATATTAGACATCGACATGATGTTCACGAAAAGCAAATTATTTTGGAACTATAATATATCGTGGAATATTTAAAAATTAAATTGTAGTTTTTTTTTACGAATGCGAGGTGACGCATAAAAACCTTTTGGGATAATCTCATGTTGAAAAGAGGTGATTAATGATGGCCATAAAAAAGAATAAGAAGCAGGGGAAGACACAAAACGAAAACGATAGAGGTTGAGAAAGAAATAGAAGGAAGAAGAAGATGAAGGAAGGACATGACAAAGTGACGAAGAGAAGAAGGTGAAGGTAAGAATGAGTGAATAGAAAGTAAAGAGAAACGAGAAAGAGATAAAGTAGAAAGAGAAAGGGAGAAAGTGCAATGCAAGAGTGAGGAAGTACAGTGGAGAAAGGAGAAAAAGGAAAAAGGGAAGGCAGTGAGAATGCTAATATTTTATATGCCGACGCATAACGCGCTAGAACCTTGCGTGCACGTTTTACGCCTAATGCGTAAGAAACTCTTGCTTATACCGTGGCAACTTCGAACTAACCAACGCCCACGACTACCCACGGTACTTCACAGTGCGACACAGAGTGGCAGGCGTAAATAGATAAAAAGAATGTTGTATGTAGAAAATAAACAATAGAGTTCCCAACCTCCTGAATCTCGGACAACCCCGACAAACTCTAACTCTAAATAATCAAGCAGTCTAGTAAACCAACGCCACATTACTGCAATCTCCACATATTCGTTTCTGATAGAGAACTGTGCGCTATTCGGCGCGCCACCGGCCTCTACGCGAAAAGAAAGGCATAACTATTGAGCGCCATATCAGTAGTACTAAGGAGAGCGGTGCCGTCTGTGACGCTCGCCACAAACACCCAGTGAAAGAGAGAGAATGGCGCACCCAATCATGCGCCGTGAAAAGCGGTGGTGAGACGGCCACAACCGTACGCCCCCGCACACACCACCGGCGACGACTAGAGAAAGAACACTCATTGAGCTGCCGTGCCCGCCGCTGCGAGCGCTCTTTCGACTGATCAGCTGCAGGGTTCGTCAGAAACGAAGTTAGTCATCCCTTGTCTCTAAGGCCGGGTTTCAGGAGTTCGCCGCCAAAGATCGCCGACTTCAGTGTTTAAAGTTTCCGGAGACCAACCAGGGCGTTGAAAGACACCGTCCGGGTAGGTCGTCCAGAGAGAAGTCCCATGGAGGGCCCGAATGTTGACCGGAAGAAAATCGAATTCCCTTGAACTGCACTGAGCCCCGCTCTGCCAAGGAGCCTCGTGCTCATCGGACCCTGTTCGCATAGTTTGCTTGCATAAGAAATAATTCTGCTAAAATATAAAAGGATCATTCGGTTTTGACCAGATGAAATTTATTGTTTTATGTTCATTTGCTTGAAGTTTTATTGGAATTTCTCAGATTACGAGCTTTCCCACGGCACTAAATCGAATGTACAATATGACCAACCATGTATAAAGCTTCGCCGTAATGAGCAAGATGCCCCGAGTAAGGACATGATGCGTACACGTGTTGACGTTCGGATACCTGCGGCCGGCTCGTGACGCAGCTGACTGTCGTCCCTTCGTAAGTGAGCCCGACATCGGGCCTGAAACGACGACCGTGGCGAGGGGGCGGGCGAGTTGGATTATAAAATCTTGCACGGCAGTGTGGGTTTTCGGACTGTGTATGCGTGATTTTAGTTTTAGTTCAGCTTGAGTATTCTAGGCGCACATATCGTTTTGGTTTCTTCTGTGTATTTCTTGCATTGGTCTGTTTTTCTGTGTGAGGCTTTGTACAAAATTCAAATTATAGAATTTTGTAGATTTTGATCGACCGTACGCGTATTTATCATGTGTAGTGATTGAAGTGTGGGAGCTTGCGTATTTTAGCATTGTGTGCTTTTTGTATGTTGTACATTTGTTTTTAAATTATTATTGTACTATCTTAAATTTGTGTGCGTTTACACGGGTGATCAGCGGACTGGACAGGTTGAACGCTGTCTGGTAGAATGTTTAAGCGCTCTGAGCGAAGGTCGCTGCGATAATCCGCCGGCCGCGGAATTGTCCTGACGCACACGGGGCAAGGGCTGAACCCGTGTCCGACATGTCGGAGCAACGTGGCGCGTCTTCTGGACGTCTCGCTTCCCGACTAGCGCCCAGCTGATTGAACAGTTGCTGGCGCGGATCACCGTCGGTATAGAGGCCGACAATTGCCGTGTATATCGCGTCACGAATGGAACGTACGAGTGTATGTAATTGTAAGTTTGATCTGCGTTTTTTAGTAAGGATTGTTATATCGTTATTATTTAAGTTAAATTAATTATTCTTTAATTTAATTATTTTGGTATATTTGGCTACAGTTTGATTTTAACTATTTTTATATATATTATTGTAAAACAGTTATTAGTGTTTATAAATAAATAAATCTAATTTTCTTGAGAGCTTGATTCGGCTTTTCCCCTTACTCCGAAGGGGTTTTTGCGCCGAATCAAGTGTATCATCTATCATTTTTCCGCGAAACTAGTTTTTTTCTTTTATTTTTCTTACTCCTGCCTATTCATTTTCACCTTCCAGAGTTTACTACTTGCACCATGCATGTGTAATAGAACAGACCCTAACGCTGGAATAACACAATTCCGGGGAGGGACCCCCACTCTTCCAGAGAGGCTCCCAAGATTTTCAAAAGCCACGGTATGGTATTGGAAAGCCCGGATCGGACTCCCCAGTGTGGGAACGTAAATCGGCCGAGAGTTTCAAAGCTCGTAGAGACTTTCCCGTTTGAATGAAACGCGGACGAGTTTCGATCACAGATCAGGGCTTGTCTCCCTCCTTCCATCTTTTAAACTAGCCGGCCCTGGAACCGGACGTAGGATCAGGACTGAAGTCATCAGGTTTTTAGAAAGACCGATATGAGTGAGCTAAGAGCATTCCCCATTCAGAGAAGCCCCTTGTCTTTCTCCTCGAACCGGCATCCTAACAAAGAACTAACGGCCTGGTCAGTTTACCTGGGTCTATAGCGACGAAAAAAGCGAATACCTCTTATACACAGCTTGACTGAAACAAGGCAGCGTACATAAAATGTCTACTCTCGTATGTGAGTGCGCCATTGACTGGCAAAATAATAAAGTAATATCAATATATAATTACTTGAAAATTCCAATCACAGTTAAACTGTCCTTGTTTCAAATCACCCCCGTAGACTAATCTGAAATAAAAATATATAAGCTGAAAAAATTCTTTATTAGTAAAGTGAAATCGATTGTCTCCAATACCTTTACCTGATTAAGGATGTGATATAGTTGTTCAACATTTCGAGCTCACTACGGCTCTGCATTTGCGACTAAAGTAAACCTTATATTAATATTCTAATCTATATACGAGGTGCGTTAAAAAAAATCACGAAAATTTTCGTTTCATGAAAAAAAATATTTATTTATTCATCAATATCTATAGTATACCCTTGAAAGTAATCCCCTTCGGATATAATGCACTTGTGTCAATGCCTTTTCCAATCTTCGAAAAACTTTTGAAACTCGATCTTTGTAATAGCTTTTATCGCTTTCAGCGATTAGTTTTTAATATCATCTATGCGTGCAAAACAACGGCCTTTGAATGTTCTCTTTATTTTTGGAAATACAAAATGTCACATGGAGCCATATGGAGGCTCATATGGAGGCTAATATGGAGGCTGAGGCATCGTTAAAGTTTTGTCTTTTGGCCAAAAATTCACGAACAAACAATGAAGTGTGAGCAGGTGCATTATCGTAGTGCAAAAGCCATGAATTGTTTTGTCACAAATCCGGACGTTTTTTCAGATTGCTTCAAGCAAACGACGTTGAACTTGTAATTAGTATTCATTATTGATTGTTTGACCTTGTGGCAAAAATTCATTATGCACTATGCCATTAAAATGCACTATGCCATTAAAATCGCACCTTCACATTCGATCGCACTTGTTTTCGGTCTTGGCGATCCAGAATGCCTTCACTGCGACGATTGAGCCTTAGTTTCGACATCAATCCGTAAACCAATGTTTCGTCACATGTTATAACACGTTTTAGTAGTTCTACAATCGTTATTAACTTCATTTAGCGACTCCTGAGCAACTTTCTTTCGCCGCTGTTTTTGTTCGAAATTCAATAATTTTGAAACAAATTTTTCTACCACACGTTTCATATCCAAACATGCGAAAAAATTCCATGGCATGCGCCAATTGATATGTCAACATCATCATCGGCTTTTCTGATTATGATTCGGCGATCGTTCATAACAATTTCATTCGCTTTTTTCATGTTTTCATCGGTTGTTGATGTGCTTGGGCATTCGGGTATATGTTCAGGTCGTTCGCCATCTTTTCGCAGCCGTCTTGGAAACCTCTATACCACTCATAAATTCTTGCTTTATTGATAGCAGACTCACGATATGCCTTTGTTAACATTTTAAAAACTTCACTACACTTTATTTCGTTTCTTATGCAAAATTGGACACAAATTCTTTGTTCCTTTTCTTTTTACAAACGAAAATCGCCGAGGTCGAAAAACACGTCTAATGTTAGCGGCTGCCACTTAAAAAGTAAGCAACGGATATTGCTGAAAATCTTATCGTACCTTAAGGGTACGCGTTCCAACACAAGAAAACAAATTTTTATACAGGCGGACTCTCCAAACCCGCAAAATTTAAACATTTTCTTTACTTGTTGAATGTAGACCTCATATACCCCTATCCTCACTCAACTAAAAAATTAATAATTTGAATATACAATTCCCTTTCTATACAAAATGTTTAAAACCAGTCAATTTAATAAAGATTGATAAATGTTGTATCCACATTTGCAAAATCAAGAGAATGTAAAAACTGCAAAAAATGTTCTTTGAAACCACAAGTAATATGTGAACTACGTAAACTGCTCGAGATTTTAAACATAAATTATCTTTATCCTTGCAATTATTAAATAACTTACTTAAATTATTAGTATTTTTAAAGAAAATTTGAATGTCATATTTCCGAAAATTTCTTTTAATTCTTTCTGACAATATTCTAACATATGATAAAACAATAATTTTGCCTCTATTAACATGAACTCTTACATTATATATATTTTTGGTATTATAAATGTCAAACAATCTCTCTACAATTAATTTATGAATAAATTCAATTATATTAATTATTAATAAAAGTTGCCCTTACTATCTGCAAATTCGTCTGTCTAAAATCCTTACGTGACAGTTTTATTGCTCTGTCAGACACCTTTTGATGTCCTAATTTTGATTCTGAATTAATGGTGTGAATTAAAATCTAAAAACCTACCTGCCCAAGTAGGTTTTTTTTATACCAATTAAGCTTCACTTTATTAAATTAGCTATAACTGGTGACAGTTATGGAAAAATTATAAAGTATTGCTTTGTCAAAATTAATTTTTGAACCAATTATATTTAAGAGATATGTTGATGAAATCTTTACAATTGTTCCAGAAGTTTTAGTGGATAAAATGGTGGATGTTTTTAATTTTGTACATGACAGAACTCAATTTACGAAAGAAATTGAAGTCAATAATCAGTTGAGTTTTCTGGACATCGATATCATTAGATATAATTAATATAGTGAAGATTAATTGGTATTGAAAACCTACTTGGTCAAGTAGGTTTTTAGATTTTAATTCACACCACCAATTCGGAGTCAAAATTATGACACCGAAAGGTGTCTTTGACAGAGCAATAAAACTGTCACATAAGAATTTTACACAGAATAATTTGCAGATAGTAAGGGCAACTTTCATTAATAATTGATATCCAATTGAATTTATTAATAAATTAATTGCAGAGAAATGTTTGACATTTATAATACCGAAAGTAGACATAATGTAAGAGTTTATGTTAATAGAGGCAAAATTGTTGTTTTACCATATGCTAGAGGATTGTCAGAAAGAATTAAAAGAAATTTTCGGAAATATGACATTCAGATTTTCTTTAAAAATAGTAATAATTTAAGTAAGTTATTTAATAATTGCAAGGATAAGGATGATCTATGTTTAAATCTGGAATTGTTTACAAAATTAAGTGTATGGATTGTAATGAATGCTACATTGGGCAAACAAGTTGATATCAGGAAAAGAGAATTTATGAACATAAATATAGTTGAGGTAGTTCAATGATTTGATTTTGTAAATGAGGATACTTTGGAACATGATATTAATAATAAGTGCAACAGGGAGAGTCTTCAAAGTACGCACATTTCAAAGAAATTTAGTTCCTGGTGAGGAGCCGTAGCGAGCTCGAAACGTTGGACAACTACAGCAGATCTTCAATTAGGTATAGGTGGTGGGGACAGTCAGATTCTACTTTACTAATACAGAATTTTTATCAGCTAATATATTTTTATTTTAGATTAGTCTACGGGGGTGATTTTAAACAATGACACTCCGACTGTTATTATAATTTTCAATTAATTATATATTGATATTGTTATGTATTCATTTTAATTTCTTGATTGGACTCTAAGACTAATAGAAACATTTCTTAATTTAATTGATTTGATTATCGCGACTATTATATTTAAAATCTGCCTTTTCTTTATTATTTACTGATAATCCTTTTAAATGTAATTTATTAAAATTTATTGTATTAATATTTAGATCTTTTAAGTAATCAAAGATTTTTTTGTTTAATGTAGATACATAATTAATGAGATGGTGGACAACATCTTTTGTTTGTGTAACTGTATAAAATTACTTTTTTTAATATTTTCAAACGCTTTTTATATCTCAATTAATTAATCATAAAGCTGTCGTAGGCGGTATTTAGAGCTTTTTAATAAATTTACTTCATTCTTATAAGAAGTATTGTTTAAAAAGCAAGTAATTAGTTTATGTATAAATGAATGAAATGTACTAAGTTTTATGTAACTAGACTGATTTCAATCGAATAGCAACTAAAGTGTTTGTAAACATGGATTTTCTGTATATATCAAAAAAAAGTTTATTGTATTCTTTTGTTATTGTTCAGTCTAGCAATTTGCTTTTTTCACCTCACTAGTAAATTTAATGCTTGCATGTAATGAATAAATAAGGTTTAAAAATGAATTTAATTGACGATCTAAACCTGTCCACAAACAAAAACTGTCATCTACATATCTTGACCAGAAAAATACATTTTTTATTAGAGAGAAATTTGAATGAAATACATTCGTTTCAAGATTCGACATAAAAATTTCACTTAATGACGGCGAGAAAGGTGAACCTATTGGTAAACCATAATTTTGTAAATAGTAATAATTATTCAAAAGAAAATAACTTTAAACAAGTAGAGACTAAAAGCAAAACTTATTCTTTTGTTTGATTTGATAAAGTAATATTATTATTTAACATCTTAGATATTATATTAATTAAGTAGTTGATTGGCACTGACGGAAAAATATTTAGATACCGAAAAATTTTAATTTAGTATTTGAAGGTAATTTTAAATTTTTTATTTTTTCTAATACATCTGTTTCTCTATAAAATTTTTGTCCAAGTGTAAAAGAACTATAAATGCCTATCAATACAGGCAAAGAAATATCTCTGAAGAATCGCTTTCTAGTAAGCCATTATGCATGGGTTACTTGTAGATATTAGTGAGCTAAATTAATTGGGTGTTGAAAAATATGACCAAAGAGACAATGCCTTATCTGTAGTGACGAGACATCTATCATCGTTCCAGATTACTTATGTTACTCATCTTTCTTGAAAACCTTGCATAGCAATATTTGACCCTGCAGCCTGCGCGTTCTTCCTGGCATATTATATATATTTGTACATTCACTTGAATATTTATATATTAATAATTTTTCAAGTAAATTTAAATAAAGCCAGCGAAAAAACGGAGGGCGGAGTAGTAAGATTTTTATTATCAAGTAAATAAATTCGAATACATAAATTCAAGTAAATAATTTAATTGTGAAAAGGACCTTGACGACGGTGAAAAATTTTTGCCACGATCTGCACATGGTAGTGGAGATACATAAATTCCAGGTAAGGTACCAGATATCGTAAGTAGCACTCTGGCATCCAGAACCCCGTTACGACATATATATTATATATATGGTATAAATAATGAAATATGCATAATAATAATTTCAAATAAAGCATTTATTGTACTTGAACACTCCTCTCGATTAATAAAACAAATGTTTCTTATTATACAACACATACACGATTTTGCTTCCACCGTTGCAGCGGAAAAGCGGAAAGCGCCGGTGGAAACAGTCAGGTCAAAAATTTCATATAGTAAGGTTGGACATCTGCAAACATAACTACAGCTCGACATTAATTCATTTTTGTTTACACGAGAAGTATATTCTCAATCGAATATGTCAAATGTCATAGGCTGATGAAAAAAAATTTTTCGAAGACTATGAACTAGAGGTATCATTGAGAATCACTGCAGAATCATTGGGAGTTTTGTTAACGGTTGCTTCAAAGACAGAATTAGTAGGGATTTTTACATCGTTTATTAATCGGCGATGAAAAATGGGTCTAATACGATAATACCAAGCACCAAATATCGTGGAAAATACTCAAAATCGTCTCCACATCATCACCCAAACCTCATATTCATGATGCCATTGTTGTGCTCTGCATTTGGGGGAACCAGCTCGCTTTAGTGTATTATGATTTTTATTGATACTAAGTGCAACCATCATAGAGAATTATTTGGTGTGTTTTTAACAAGTTATGGTGCATGTAGGTCCATATGTCGGAAAGAGAGGGAAATAAAATTCTTCTTTCTGATTGGTCGGGAAGAGTCATAAATACTTTTACTCCCTAGAAAGGAGAAATAGTATTTTGCTCCATCGAGACAGCTGAAGAAAATCGTATTTTGCGTCTCAACAGCGGGAATAGTAATTTTTTTCATACTTAAAAATCAGAACGAATGTCTCTTTTGGTAAAATTCGACCACTTACAGAATACTGTTTTTGCAGATCTGTTCAAATTATATTGCACAGCACTTGCGCTTGTGTCACAGACATTCTACAATAATTGTGGACATGACAGTTCAACTAAATTAAGTGCTGGCTAAATGTCTCGGAAAAACCCTTTACCCTCCTCACGTCTTTTTATAGCAGAGGATATCCAGTAATTGCATTTGTTGGACTTTTCATTATTTACCATGGAAAACATGTACATTGTACCGGGAACTATTTTTTACGTAGATTTACGTAGATAATTCTGCAGTCGTTATTAAATTTACACATGACGCTGCATCAATTGATAATGATCAATTTTACAATCATCTTCCCCACTACATTTTTAACTGATTTTAGATTAAAAAAATTATTGTTTTTTTTTAATATATATATTTGAATATATATATATATATATATATATATATATATATATATACATATATATATTCTAAAAAATACTATCCTAATTGTGTAAAGATATCTATTTACACAAGTAAGATAGTAGGTTTTGGAATGTTAATGAAGTAATTAAATAGTAACATTAAATTAACAGCAATGTTTTCAAAATAATACTAATTATAATAACACTTTTTAATTAATACTATTATCGAGATAATAATATAAGAATATTTAAAAATGACTATAAGCAGTGACTGCACAGTTAGACCATATAGCGTGTAATGTAGAATGTTATTGTTGATACTATTTATTAATTTAAAAATAAAATAATGCTTCGTATTGTTATTCTTTAAATGAAATTAAGACTTATAATCAAATCATATTCACTGTACCAGTATACAATTAGTATATTTTCAAAAATCTATTTATTATTATATTATGTGATTATAAAGTTATCTTATATATTATTATATTTATTTCATTTCGATTAATATTTTTATCGCTAAGAAATCGAATGGATTGCTGTTCGTAACGCCTACTCGTACGTGGCTCGTTGACTGCACCGAAGTTAGCCCAGAGTTCACCATCGAGCCAGCAGATGGAAATGATAAGGTAATATGTTTTACGGAGTCTAATATTAACTGGAACGTAAATTCATTCCACAATGACGATTTATAAAAAATCATCTTCATTGTTTTTATCAGTTTTACGCAGACGCTTACCATTATGCTCTACACAACGCCGGTATCAAGAGTCGATTGGCCATGCAAAAAATATCCTACAAACTGTCGACGACGGTCACCAAACTTTTGAGTGCGACGAATATAATCAATATGTCGGCCTGAGCCTGACTGTACATCATTGAATGCCTTCGAGTTACGATGGATTATCATCCGACTGTTATTCGAATCTTACTTTAAGCAAAACGGTTTATATTTTTAATAACTCTGTTGAATCATTCTGAAAGGTTTATGATACATTTCATGTTATGATATATTCATAAAATATATATGTATGTTGAAATTTTCTTGTTAGTCGTTAAAAGTAATATGTGTATATTGATATATATTCAATTGAGCAATATTTAAAATATTTGTGAATTATACAGGACTTAAAGGTAAAATAAACAGGAGCCATTTTATTATTTTGTTATAACTATTGTAAATTTATTATAATTTTAATATTAATATTTTACAATGCAACTTTATGGTCCTAACCATAGTTTCCATTTTGTAAGGTATAACCGCAAAACTCGTGATCCACCGACAAAAATGCGCAGGAATTTTAAAATCAATGTATATCATATATAGCTTTCGATCATCTGAAAAATTTACAATCGCCGTGCAATTATATTTATACAGTTGATCTTCGATGGGGTTCTGTGTGATCCGATCCACCCCATCCTTTGTAGACCATACGCGACTAAAACGAACATTCATTTTGAGCGTAAAATTTGAAAATTTAACGAATTCTGCCAACCTTTTGTAAGAGCACAACCGCATACGCCCCTCGTTTTTGTGTGATGTAATGTTTGAAACACTGTTTTTTTTGTTTTTCTTTCATTCTTTTTTTATTATTTTTTTGTCGTTATTTTTTGTTTTCCATTTACGACTCGAGCTTTGCACATCGGTCGAACTTTTCGCGCCCGAGATTCTATTTGCACTTTTCTTCTTCAGGCAATCTTTGTTGAAGTTAGATCAATACCGCTAGTTGACATAAAGAAATACAGATCAATTTTTACTTTTGATCCTTTTCCTAAAAATTATCGAAATCTAACAATAAAGGCGCGAATCAGTTGGCGATTGGCCGAATTTCGGCTTTCCCCCCTTAATATCTCGATCGTCAGTCGGATTCCTAATAAAATCGCATATCTCTGTTGTTTTTTTTTTCTTTAATATCGCAATATATATGTTTAACGCGACATTCGTACAAAATTGATTTTCCATGTGCGCTGCGTGTCCATCCCCCTGCATCTCGTGAATTTACCAGCCCATAGTTTCCGCGATCGCTGGGTATCAACCTGTCGCATTTTTTCCGGAATTTTCTCTTTTTCCATTACTCGCTTCACGCGCGAACAATCCACGCATCGCAACTATTAACGTACAATGATTAAATGCTTCTCAGGCACAACAGTTGATATTTGAAATCTACTACGCGCTTGCTCTTATTTTTTTTTGTTTGTTTTCATTTTGACCTTTCTTTAACATTTGCAAAGAATTTAGTTTTTTTTTCTGTTTTTTGTTCGGCATTTTACCGTATTGATACATGCAGCATCGTTATACACCTCCAACAGATTAAATTTGAATGTAAAAATCAATGTGTCAAAATCAAGATTGCGTAATATCGCGTCTTCATATATATATATATATATATATATATATATATATATATATATATATATACATATATACATATACATATACATATACATATAGACATTGATTTAGCAATTGCTATTGTCGTCTTTTCTTACGATTCTCTAAAAAAAGTTCGATAATAATTTGCTGCAAGTATTATAAGATCTTTTCCTAAACATTGTCTCTTTGTTTTTTTTTTTTTTTAGAAAATAATATCAAAGCGCTCAGAAACTACCCTGGTGAATATGTCTGATGAAAATTGATATAGACCAGAAAGGACCTTAAACAATTTCATTTCTTTTTTACGCTGACTTTGTACATTTCATCAGATATTTTCAGTGATATAGTTTCCTATCGATCAACTTGTTAGCCATCAATTTACAGTTTTTTAATTTGAAGTCCATCTTTTAGCAGAAAATGTTCTCTTTCGTATCTTTTTATCTATAATCCTATTTAATTTATACTTAATTTTTTCTGCTTTTTCACATTCTTGCATTACTCCGAGAGTAGCTTAACTATACGAAGTATATCATTAAGTATTTTCAGAATAAATAAATAACAAATTTCTTATTCCTGCTCTTTTGCTTATATTAATTATACACACACAGAAAGATCAGCTCTTTTTTTGTTTTAAGCGCATCGAACGAGGACCATAGATGTCTATGCGACACGCATGAGCACACATATAAGGAAAATCGGAATCTACTTTTTGTTTTGCGTTTATCTCTCACTTTCTAAATCACTGCGAGCGAAGCCAGCTACTTACAATTTAATACACTTTAACAACGGTTCTAATTACAATATTTCACACTTATAGCAATTTTGCTTTAGGAATTACGCTGTTCATATTCATAAATTATCATATACAAAAAATTGTAAGAGCACTAATTGAGTTTTCTTACTTGCAAATTGTTAAACCAAATATATGAATTCATCAAACTATGTTTCGGGGTTTCGCGAAAATTTTACAGACTTCGCTACACGTAATTCAGAAAGTGAAAAAGTGAAGAACAGTTGGGGAAACATGGGGAAAACACGACATGAAAAAGTCGTAATTATTTTTTTTTATTTATTTTTTTTTAATATCACTGTAATGTCATGCTTGTTTTCAGCATTCAGTTTTCATTTCCGCATTCAGCGTGCATTCGAGCTTGCGAAAATAACGCACATAGTGTTTCCTTCCCAGTTTTTCCGACCGTCACTAACCAAAAGACTATATTAACAGTCGATAATTCTAACGTAAAATAACTAGACAATCTAGCGATTCGCACGATTTTTAGTCGTTGAGCAAATTTCAATCTCTATATGACGACAGACAACGATATCGGGCCACGCCGACCTTATACAATTTAAATACTGGCACATACTTTTTACATTTTTTGTGTGTTTTTTGCTTTTTTATAATTTCCTTACCATGATACTTTTTTTTTAATTTTTTGAGTTTGTGAAAATGATAATTTTCTTGTATATCTTTTTAAAACGCGTGTGAATGGAGAGAGATGATTTTTTTCTTATGTTCGTTATCTCATTTGCACCTGATACACGCTCGAGAGACGAAGAGATTTTTTTTGTGAAATATAGAGATGAAAATCTCTTTTTTCGTAAGCGAGGATAGCTTCGGCCCTTCAACAACGAGGAGTGCCAAAAGAAAGAAATTCGGTAAACTAAATTGTTATTAAATTTCCGATCGCAAATCCCTAATCATATAACATTGAGGTTAGGATCGATAAAACATAAATCTATCATTCTTTAATTGCACAACTTTCGCTAAAACATAGTTACTTTATAATCGATCGAGATTTTCATTCGGTATGTTGATATTATTTACTTTGTTTTTTTTTTTTTTATAATTTTTAAACATCAAAGTTTTAGCTATATTTTACCAACCACACGCGTGCATTCTCTTGATCGAGGCGTCGACACAATCTCAAATAAGCTTATGTTAGATGTGCAATTTGACGTATATATATAGCCCCGACACGGGGGCAGTCGTATATTTGACACTTAAAAATTGCTGCCTTAATCGTGTTTATATATATATACTATATTTTTTGTATCTCTCTGTACATAGAAGTTAGTATTATTTTTCTGTTCATTTTGGTTTTCAATAGCTTTATATACGGGAAGTATCAGGTAAGTATCAACGAGTTGGACTTTCAGTTTTATTTACTAATGGAATTGCGATTATGCAATATTCTCACTCGCCATATATTTGTATACTCGTTGAATAGTGTAGTTTGCCGACTTTCATGTTATAATTATTCAGTAGTTTGTTTTTCATCACAATCTTGGAAATTACCTTACATAGTGACTTTATCTATAGATATATATATATATATATATATATATATATATATATATATATATATATATATATATGGATATTGTTGATCTATTAATGCACAATCTAATTTGAACAATAAGAACGGTTTAACAGCCAAGGATGACATAAATTAATCGAAGTTTCTAACATTGTTTTATTACGACAGTCTTCAATCTAATTCAAAAAATTATTTCGATCCACTTAGTTGGAGTATATTTTTGAATAACTAGTGCATTAATTTATTTGTAAACCAAATAATATTCAATACATTCAATTTCAATTTCAATTAATTTCAATACATTTTTATAGCGTACATAAATATATTTTTATATGAATTCGCATATTCATCAATTACGATTTGTTGGATATATGTAAATTAGACAATATGAATTTATGAATAAATGAAATAATTTTTTTTTTGTAGATACATATAAGCCACAAATAGGTCAACTATACATTTGTTTAGCCTCGCAACACAATCATATATAATATATAATGTATACTTTAATAATTCATTAATATAACGTCTATTTTTAAACTTTAAACATACTGATCAGTATTAACAATAAAATCATATTTCTTTTTCTATCATTAAAATGCAAAACAGAATAATAATAATTAACTGTTGTTTAATTGCAGAATTATCATTATTATACAGGAGACGCATTATATATGTGAAAGCGTTACAGCCTGGAGCTCACCTCTCAGTCTGATGCCAAATATTTAAAAAAATATACATTTACCTTGAGACATCTCGCAAGAATCCATTTTTTTTATAAAAGTGCACTTCATATTCTATTCAGTGATGAGACTGTCCGTAGGTATACATAACATATACAACCGTGTATATTTCAAGTCTAAAATATATCCTGTTTCCGTTTTCTCGATGCTATTATTACTCTCGACTCTGTCTATAATCTTCAACAGCACTAATGACTTTCCCTGGGTTAATTCTTCTCAGGATGGATATACGATATATATATATATATATATATATATATATATATATATATATATATATATAATGATTCGTAATCAAATGGTCGGTTGCATGGCTTTCTGTGCGGCTTGATCACGAGCACATTACGATTCACGACCTCCTCGTTTACGACTCCATATTTTTCTTCTTTTTCATAACTACTTTCGAAAAATCAGCAATTCAATTAGTAAATGATCTTTCGCCGCGATTGTGTGTGTATGTGTGTGTATAGTATATGTGCGGCTGTGTATTAAGATATATGCACGCGTTAACGCGCTAAACTCGTTACAATAATGTGCCCCCCGCCAGGGCCAATCATTATCAACATTCACATTACTATCATTATCATCGCGATTTACAAACATATACATGTGATATAAATAGAGTTTCTCTGGCAATCTACAAAAAATTTTTAACTGGTTCTTTCTGGAGGAAGAAGGAAGAGCCAAAACGCGGATATCGGTGTGATATTGATATTCAGATTTTTTTCTTATGTTATTTAACGTCGCTAAATTGATGCTTCCAAATGCCGGTGCAAATCAGCGACGGAGGAGTACGATGCGTTTGTGAACAAAGCACATGTAAATTATTACAGCGATGCTTGTGTCAATCGGCCGAGACCGGGATTGAAACTCGAATCATCAAGTTACTAGTCCTTCGCTCTAGCAATCGAACCATCGTAAGCCTCAATTCAGATTTGTTAGAGCAATATGAATTAAAATTTACTTGATACATGCGAACATGAAGAACTAAACGATGTGCCACACAAATGTTCTACTTGCACGTTTTTCTGCAATCCTAAACTAAATATTGAAGTAGCTAAGGCGATGACATAATACTTTCTCCGACTAATCTGTTATCCAATTCTCGATACGAAGTGAATGAGCATATAGTTTCGCGCACAAGTCAAAAACGCACATATAAGAAAAAGCACGAGCGCATCTCTTAGATGAATACCATGTGTATATATATATATATATATATATATATATATATATATATGTGTGTGTGTATGTGTGTGTATGTGTGTGTGTGTGTGTGTGTGTAAATTTAGGACTTATTCATTGTCCTTGTACGCGTGTTATTCAAATGAATGTGTAACGCAAGAAAATAACTATACTGGCTCTCCATCGCAAAGCGGCTCAAAATTGCATACAATACGCCCCGCCGTGTTAGGAAGTAATCACGGGTACATAGGTTATTTCGAAGGCCAAACACCGCTCTCGAGGCTGGATATTATTGTAATACTTTTTTTTATACTTATTATAGTTCATAGTACTGATAGAAAGATATGGTAGAAAAATTATACAGTGCGGAGAGGTTAATTTTTCTTTCGCGTTCAGCCATATTACGATATGTATGTATTGATCGAAAAATAGTTTTGAATATTTAGAATATACCAATGAGTTATTTTTCCATAAATTGATTCAAAAAATAGTTTTGTCATAACCTCGCTGTTTATTTAATCTTGTAATCATTCTGCAAAACTTTGTGCTTTTAAGCCGATACAAAATATTTTTTAATTAATTCATAGTTTGCACGCAAAGTTTCAAATAATTTTCAGACCTCGCAGAGATGGCGTTAATCTTCAAATACGCTTATTGAGCGCATACTTTTAAAATACCCAAGATCAATACGTTTGAATTGCTAAAACGCGCATGGCATTTCTAAAACAAGAAGCTGAAACAATAGCGAGAGCTTCCGATCAATTATTTTCTTGCTGAAACCTTTCTGCAAACATGCGAGATTTACGAATATGTATTTATCAATGGCTCGTGTCTGGTTGCGCGTGTATATGTGTGTTTGGTCTAATAATAATATGGTCATAAATTTATCTCTCCTCTTTTGTTTCTCGAATTTCACCATGAATTTGTTTTTTTTTTTTTTTAGTTTTCCTCTTATTTGTTTTTATGCCGTGTTTCGGTCACGTACGCGCACGCTATATAATAGGGGTTAGTTTTACACACATCAGGTAATATTATATAAAAATACTTTACAAAGTGCTCTCGCAGTCGCGGATTGATATACTTGATTTTTTCTTTTTTGTTTTATTTTTTTTTTTGTTTTTTGTTACATCAGTCCCTTCACAATCACGGAGTTCCTCCGTCTTTTTTTTCTATTCCACGGCCTATTCTTATAAACTCTTTTCTTATATATATATGTATGTATATGTAGACGTCGAGTCTCGTTTTGAAAGGGTCTATTTATATTATACACCCTTCCTATTTATATATACATGTTCATCGTTTAGCTCTATTATTATTCAGATTTATAGATTCGCGGATACAATGCGTTCGCCGAGTGTGTTCATCATTTTTTGTTTTGTCCTTTCTTCTTGTTTCGTAATATATTAGAACTTGCATACATATACAGTAAGCACTTTATTTTATATATACTTAACTTATACTTGCAACGATGAATATAGCTGCGTGTATACATGTGGGCTCATTGTTAAACTTATCTCCCCTCTAGACGCTCGGTTTTTTATTGAATTTAGTAAATTATATAGCTCGAACCTTATATATATATATATATATATATATATATATATATATATATATATATATATAATATGTATAGCGCTTTAGGTCTCACGAAAGAAAACAAACTTTTACTCTCACATCGAATGCGTAACACAATTATGGATCTTTTTGCTTCGTTCTCGTTTCGTATTTTCACATATAGATATATGACACGCATACGAGCTCGCTTTGGGAATTGATTAGTTCGTTTTCATCTTTTTTTTTTAATTATTGGAACGAGATTACTTTACAATAGCGATATAGATTGAGATGTTCTGAAAAGTCTAAGTATTATTATCCGTGGATTTTTTTTCGACTCCGGCTAACTACGATAGAAATAGTTTGCCCAATAATAAACTTTATATATATATATATATATATATATATATATATATATAATTTTGTGTGTGTGTTCGTAGTTTAATCTAACTTCCACCTATACTATATGTCTATATAATGTCCTTTTTCCAAACGAAAATATTTAACAAGCCGACCGACTGCAGGGTGTTGCACCTTCACATTTTGAAAGTCGCGCAATCTTGAAGAAAATTTTTTACGATCAGAAATATCTGCCTCTCCGTTTCTGCTACATAGTTGGCACAGAATATCGCGCGCACGCGCTATAACGTTTCGAAACAAGATCAACGAAAATTATATATGCACGTATGTATATTATATTATATAATCCGAATTTAGATCACCAAGTCATACATATCGATTTGAACAGCGAACAACACTTCCGCCAGGATATATGTATATATCTCACGTGGTTTAATTCGCCAAGTCACTCGCTGCGATACGTCACATCTAAACATTGTCAGAAGTGTATTGAGTCGTTAACAAGTTTACGTACAGAAATCTTTTAATATCAAAGATTTACAGTATAGTACAGATTTTGAAAGTGATTTACATTCATGCGATTTTTTTTGCGTTCAGCAAGTCGACGTGGCTCGAGATGCTGTAATGTTAAAGAAGTTTTTGACTCTTCATTATTTAAGAAAAAAGAAAAACGAGGACCGTCCAAAGCTCTATGGCTGAAGTTGTTGAGCCAGACTACTTTCATATGCATACTATGCTAATGATTTCTTTTTATCATAATATTTTAGAGCCGAGTAACTGATCTAATTATGCAAGGCATTGGAAACAGTAATATTTTAACGAATTTATAACTTTAATATATATTGTGATTTGTTATAGTTTCACTCACAGTTTCTCAATATTTCTTCTTTCTCCTCTTACTTTTTTTCTCGAATCGGTACATTATAATTTTTTATTTTTTAAATTTTCGAGCAAATATTTAATAATATTTTGATGATTTCTTAAACAATAATTTAATTTACTAACTTTATTATCTTCCATTTATTTATCTTCCATTCGATTGTTGAGATGTCATGTAGAAATTGTCTATTTTTTAAAAATGCTTTATCCTTAATTTAAGCTAAACATCATAAAAAATTTTTAATTTCATCGTTGATATCAGATTAACTCAACTTCAAATAGTGGTTCTGTTGATTACTATCGTCATTCTATTAATTGATCCTAGACCTTTTTACTGATCTAGTCGATATGTGAGATCTAATTCGTTTTTATATACGAAAACAAACCTACAGTTTCAGTAAATGTACGTTATTTCAACAAAACAGCATTTATAAAACAAATAAACTACTGTTACACATTTAATTAATTTTGTACAGAGTAAAAAATTTTAATATTTACTGATAAATAGGTTACAGAATTCAATAAAAATAGTCGACATATGCCCGGAGATTATGCCATTATGTCTTTCCCAGGTGAAACATATTCTTTCTTCTCTTCCTCTCTTTTTTTCCTGTTCCTTACAGTTGACTATGAATACGAGCATAAATTATGTATTTATAGCTTTATTATTGACGTTATAGGAGATATTATGAGAAGTGTTAATTCTAGTTTTGACTGATTTCCCACTATGTCAATATGAATACCAATACTTCGGAAGTGTATTCATATAACATCGATCTAGAACTGGTTGGAATCATAGCATTCAAGCATCGTTTCTCAATTTTGAAGTAGAATTTTGGTTTTCATGACCCAATTTTTTTTCTATTTTCTTTAGTTCTATTGCTTCTATTCAAATTTAGTACATGTCTATAAATAATATAAAGCGTTCTACGCTGAGCTTTTTGTCATGGATGTACTATTACAAAAATGTACTACTACATCTGGAACAGTTACTGAATATTATACACAAGATGTTTGGATTAATTTGTTCCCTTAACAGATTTTTAATTATGCTTGGTAGGAGAACGATTTACATTTACACTTTCTCATCAGGTAAAAAGGCGCGCTGCAAACCGAAAGCTGTATTCTAAACTGTATTTGTATCCAGACAAAGCATAAACTAGTTTATACTGACCTACAAAGTATAACTATAAATTATTCCGACATCCAATTTACAAAGTCAGATGAGACAAACATCAATCGACTAACTTCCAGTGGGGCAATTCTAGTTTCCACTGTACCATGTCACCACGAACTTTTCGTGAGATTTGATTACGACTGTTATCAGTTACTCTGCAATAATCCTCTGAAAATCAACGATCCTCGGTGGATCTATGCTGTCCTACATTCCGACTCCGATTCTATCCACTGGTTAATTCTATTGGCAAATAGCTGATGCGAATCTTGAAACAACATCTCTGACATAGGAATCGATTAATCCAAGAGCAACATCTTGTTTGTTCTGGTGAACGGAAATACCACGCTGCCAGCGCTGCTTGCATC
The DNA here is from genome assembly GCA_018907035.1 of Sycobia sp. Sy_11. Lineage (NCBI taxonomy): Eukaryota > Metazoa > Arthropoda > Insecta > Hymenoptera > Epichrysomallidae > Sycobia > Sycobia sp. Sy_11. The sequence goes on from JACCIC010000042.1 coordinate 1,915,730, forward strand.
TGTTTACGTAACCTCTTATCGTTATAGCGTAGCTACGCCTGTTCAAAGTACGCACAGAGGAGAGAATTCTATGGTTAAATTATCGCGCGCATTGAACGCTTTTGGACGTATGGAAGCGAATAATACAAATAATACTTAATGGGAACAAAATTTGATGCATTCTTTTATGGCTTTAAAAGTTTCTTTTAGCTGCTTCTTTAATTATTCTGTCTTGACTAACTCATTTGTTACATGTTATGATAATTCAATTGGATAGCCTACATAAATGCATTTTGACAATTCTGATATTTTTGAAGGTGGAGTTAAAATTGAATTAAATGCATATGGATTGAAATTATCAATCAATAAAACAATCACAAAATATTAAGTCAAAATTCGCCTTGGAGATTTATATTCTTAATATAAGAAATTACTCGATTGAGGCTAGTTGTTCTTCTGCCTTACCAATATCTGTTACGTAATTTTATTAATTTTTCCGTTAAGTTCTCTTCAAAAATAGAGAAAAGAAGAACATTTTTTTCAAATATTTATCGCGCGATTCCAGAAAGTTTCATCAGCTAAACGCAAAGAAAATCAATGGTTCAATGCAAGCCCGGGCGTGAGCTTTATTGTGCAGCATAAGGACTAGCACTTGACTCTGTATTATCGATCAGGCGCAAGCCTTTGCGGGCATTATAAGAGACTGATTGAGGTGTTTATTGTTGACGTTGTCGGTCGCTCCGGGCAACTTTTGAAGTTTCCGCCAGCGCAGAGCAACGAGGGCCGCTGAAAGAGAGAAATGAAGAAGACGATGAATAGCGCGGTAAAGTAAGTCAATAAATACAGTAAGAAAAAGCTGAAGGAAACATCGGTCTCTCAACTCACTGTTCCAATCCAAATCCTTATAATCTTTAGGTGTTTGCGCGATGACAATTTGACCTCAATGCCAAGTCGTTATCTGTAATTGGTTGCTTTTGTCTGCTTCACGATTTTTGTGCGTTTCAAGGCTATTAAGTTTCTTCTTTGATTTATTCGATTTAAATACGTCTTTTTTAGAAGTTAAAGACGTGAGAAATATTTTTATCGCCTTAAAGTATAGATGATAATAAATTTTTTCTTTAATTCTTTATCATTCGAAGAAAATTTACATTCACGCTCCAAGTGACACGATTATGTCACAGACGATAGTGGACACATAGATTTTAAGTGTATGATATCCCGTAATAGTGGAACGGTCCTCGTGATGTTTATTATTCTAAAATGTTTATCATTTATTGTTAACAACAGCAATCTATCGGTTGACTAATTTTTAGTATTACTATTGTTGTGGCCTACAGATTTTGCTTGGTTTCTCAGTTTTTTTCTTCTTTTTCCATTAATAACACGGGAATGAGTATTATTGTTTATTATTGTTTTTTTCCTTTAATAACGTACATCGATTACAATGGATATTAGAAGATACGTTCTAACGCTATTTATGATTTTAAATAATCCATTAATAGTCGTTCATAATTGTCACGAAAACACGCGACACTTTCATTACGGATGATAGATTTCGGAAAATTTTTTCCAGTTTATATTATTATTCATCCTATGTTCTTTCTTTTGCGTTAATTTTCGCTTTTGTTCTCGTTTTAATATTTATTTGTATAGTATTTCGCAATCTCGCAATGTAAAAAAAACTGCTTAGAAAGTTGGAAATATCGTTCCACCTAGATTTAATGTTTGGATGAGCAACACATTATCTAACACCAAGAGATTCAAAGATACATCGATCTCTTTTTTTGCAATGATCGCACATTTTTGCCTACATAACTTTGACTTTTATTTACAGGTGTTCGAATTTCTTAAGTATTCTTTCGTCGCTATATTCTATTTTGCAAATTATTAAAGCGTGATAGAGATTGGGTAGGACATACACATAGATTGGGTAGGGCAGGTTTGTCTGTAGACCTCAGCTAAAAAAGCACCTTGATTTAATGAGCTAAATTATAAAGCTCCGCAGGAATCACTTGATATAAAGATGATATATATATTTTTATTTTTTCTCACAGTTCTAGAAAAGTAAAATGATATGTAAAAATTCGGCAAACCTGCCCTGGTTGCCTTTAATTTGTTTCGAGAATTTATAATGCCTTGCAATACTATCGTCCTCTTGCTCTTACATTGTCCTTTATTCTGCATATAATTGGCCTCGATCATATACTTATATGTATATATATATATATATATATATATATATATATATATATATATATATATGTTAGTACACAGATTATTTTACTTTTTAATACTTTTCTTTTTAGGTAATCTATAATTGAATATTTCCCTCGAAGATCAGGTCATCAGGTCTAGAAATTTTGGTTTTAGCATTTACAGAGCAGATTGGAAATTTCAGTGTCACCGATTACCGTAGATGTACGAAAAATGGAACGAAAGAAAATGTATTTAAATAAATCTCTGGGGGTTAGAGGATGATACGTGAATAAATAAATACCATTGAAACATCACAAAAATGAATCTGTCTTCTCAACAGACCAGATCTTTTCACTCTTGGCATTAATGATTTCCAAGCTTTTATAATGTCATTTTTTATATTACGATATATAGATATATTTTTTCTTGTAATTATAACCAAGCACTAATCTGTCGATAAAATTAGAAAAGATTTTATGTAGAAATACCAATTCCTGACCTGGTTCTGTTTGAATTTTTCTCAAAGCCTTTATTCGAATCATGCAATCTTTCAAGTGAAGAACTTCTAGCTTCGTTCTGTATACGCATAAATGATATCCAGACATTTGTAGAACATCAAGAGATCGGCGAGAAAAATATGTAATGACGTTGTAATGATAGAATTGACCGTAAATTGTGCGTCGTAATTTTGCAACTGGTGCGATACGAAAAACCATTGATACTACACGTTGACCTCATGCCTCCATCTTCGTGTTCGCACATCGACGATCGATCTTAGCTCATATAGTAGCTTACATGAGTATAGTAGCTCACTTAGCTTTATAATCCTATGTGCATAATTCGAACACGAAATCAGAGCCACCACGACTTCGCAAGTCACATGTAAATTTCCTATTCATCTTTCCAATTCGAAATTCCAATCCATTCTTGCTCAATGCTGCACTTTTTATATTTATGCTTTATTACACGCACGTGGGACGCGATGGTCAAACAGAAGCATTAATATCCGCGTTAAATGCGGAAATAACCATTCGGATTTTTCTTTGAGATGCGACTTTTTTCCGCGCGCTCAAAACTGTAAATGCTTTGCCATTAATTTGACATCGCACGGCGGCTAATCGCACTAAATTACAAAAGTGTGATAATATAAATATACGACGACTTTCTCACACGATGCGTCCTAAGTAAATATTCAATGGTGACCAGAGTAAATGGTAAGTATCGTAATGCACGTTTTGTATTCTTCTCACTAACTTTTATAATTATTACACAACTAACGCAGGAGACGTGTGTTATGCAAATGTAGCACATGCTTCCAATCTCATTCATTGTGCATTAGTCATCATCTAGGGATTGATCGGAATAAACACAGCCTTGTTGTTTTTTTTTTTCAAAAGCGGAAGCGACGTTGTTTACAGTAGAAGCTCAGATTTGCTTGTATACGTTTGTTGCAGTTTGTTGTCTGTCGGTATTCCTTACTAACCCAAGCCTTCTTTCTATTTTTTCACTTCAGTTTTTCAACCATTACCAGAATCAATCGACGATGATCAAGATTTATATACCCATCAATCTCCAGATGATCACTATCGTGCATTAAACTCGAGGGCCGATCTAATGAACCTTTTAACATTAAAGTATAGTAGATTCATGATAGTGCATCTATATGTACATATATATGTGTATCCACACGAACGTTGTCTCCGTAATTAGCAATTACCCGTAGCGACAATCTCCTACTCTGTTAATAAAACATACAAACCCAACCCTTCGCATTACTGGACACTCTTCTGAATTAAAATACGATAATTACTCGACAGTTTTACAATAGTTCACGAAGTTGTAATAATGCACACGAAAGAAAATCGCTAGGAGAGAAAAAAATCAATGAAGAGTCCCGCGGAATCGTATATTCGCCGTATTATATAGACGCGCAAACTCTTATATATGCGCACGATTAATCACTCGTCGCTCACGTTAATTAATTATATTTTTATCATTATTATTATTATTATTGTTATTATTATTATTATTATTATTTAACTGTACTTATTTATATCGATTACTTAGCTCAACAAACTGGATTAACGTATGCTCCACGGGATGGCCAATGCTAAATAGCTACGAAACTCGATGATTTTTCTTTTCAGTGTTTCATTTTTTACGAAAGCTATTTATTGTTCGAACAGTCATGTGTACACTATTACGGTATATATGTATACGTTGAAAAAATCAGCTACTCTCAAAATAAGATGAATCAATGTACAATAGTAAAAAGGAATTGAAAACAAAATATCTTCAACCACATGCATACTCACCCACCCACCTACACACACACATACACACACACACACACACACACACAGGCATACGCACAGAAACGCACACAAACACACACAGACACTAAAACTCATACACAAACACAAACAAACTTACACAAACACATACCCACCCACACATACACACACCCATACACCCATACATACACACACACGCACGCACACACACACACACACGCACAAACATATATATATATATATTCTACAATGTGACTATAGCTCGTTAGCATTAGGAAACATATATTATAATAAAAATTTCTCCGTGCGCACCGTCTGTTTCAATTTCTTTTTCTTTATGACAATAATTCGGTTTATATATATATATATATATATATATATATATATATATATATATATATACCGAATATGTCTCTTTAGCATCAACCAGTCCCGAGCGCATGGAATCTCGAGCCTTTCTATATGCTGCGCATCGCAGATCCCAATGAAAGGAGTGAAAATTATAAATTCCCTCTGATGACATCGTATGCACCGCTTCGTCTCAAGACCGAGAGTGGCTATTATATGATGTAGTAGTAGTAGTAGTAGTAGTAGTAGTAGTAGTAGTAGTAGTAGTAGAGAGAAAGAGAGTGAGAGAGAAACATATTAAGAGAAAGAGAGAGCCGCATTTATAGAAATAAAAAAAAAGAAATGGAATAACGTACTCCGTTTTTTGATGTATAAATGTATATAAATAGAAATATATATATATATATATATATATATATATATATATATATATATATATGAATAGGTGTATGTATGTGTATGCGTGTAGGTGCGTGTATGTGATCAAAGTCGTCCACGTAGTCCTATTCTTTTAGATTATTCCGTTTCTTCGCACGCAGTGCAATGCTACGTAAAGAAAGAGACAGAGAGAGAGAAAGAGAGAGGGAGAGAGAGAGAGAGAGAGAGAGAGAAAGCGAGAGAAAGAGGGTGTCAAGCTTCGAGAAAAACAGTTTCTTTCTTGTAATAACGACCAAATTTGTATGATATTCGAGGCGCTCGTCCATACACTGAGCTGCCTACTGTTTCTCTTCTCTTTCTCTCTCTTTCTCTCTCTATATCTCTCTCGCTCTCATTCTGTTTCCACGAAGGGATGCGGGATCCTTTCGTCCCGATCCCATTTCGCTTCCGTGCGCAGATCGGTCCGCATTGGGGACACTCTTTCCTGCCCCGCAGTCACACCTCCATCGCCCGCTGGAAAGCATCGCCGCGGCTGTATTACACGTTTAATATAGATCACGCTGGCTTCGGACTCGGCTCGGCCACGTCTCCGGGGCCCGCGCGAGCGCGCTTCCTCGGCAATTCGGGGTTGTTCTGCTCCGCCCGACGCGACGGTGACTCCCGCCGGTCCGCTTATTCGGGCTTGAGGCGGTGCCACTGGACGATCGTCTGCCGCGGCTTCGTGATCATGTCCTGCCAGTGCTTCGTCTCGCTCGCGCCGCTTCCATTTTTACCTGCAAGCAGAGCGTAAATCAGGCGTTGCTGGACGATGGGCGCGTTCGTTTATTTTTTCATGCGATTATATGATTGGAGGAGTCTATATAACCAAAAAAATATAAACTGAATTTATTAAAATTAATGGTTGTGTCAGGTAAATATAGGTAAGGTAAAAAAATGCAAGGTAGAAACATTAAATTAATGTTAATGTCCATTAATCAATATTCAATTAAGAAGATAAAAACATTTTTTTCTTCGATCATTTAGGACATCACCAACTATCGGCTGACAGGGAAACTACCTTCTCTACAGTAGAATCGCGCAGATTGATCTTGTATGAGCACATATGTATTGTACCATTGTACGAGCGTGTAAAATTTTGCGGTGATATTTGCACTAAAAGTTCTTTTGAATATAGGAGGCATAAGATTAAAATAAAAAAAGTTGATTATATAAACCAGTTAACATTCTTATATCAGATCCAAATCTGAGCGGTTCAATAGCGGGTTCAATACATGGTCATCCATATCTAAGTAACTATATTTTTTTCTCTTAATTACCCTTTTCATTAATTATCCATTTTATATGTCCACATAAATATTGCGTTGCATCAATTTGACTTATTAAATAAAATTAAGGATCGTGCCGATTTCAAAATTTAATCAATATGATGCAACATTATATGGTTTTAAAACATTATTATTTAAAATGCTAAGTAGATGGTTATTATTTTCCTTTCCATTCCAAAATTTCTTTTTATGCAATTAAGCTTTCATATTTCAATTTACTTAATGTTTTCCTACGTAAAATTCATAATTTAATATTCTCATTATAGTACACATCTTATTGCATTTATGATTAAAATTTTATAGCCTTAATTTGAATTTTTTTTGCTTTTCAATAATAGTAATAAAGATTATTAAATATGCGGCAGTTATCATGAACGTTTATTACTGTTGCAATTAGCTTAATTAACAAGATTGTTATGGTCTTGATATTACTATGCGAATAAGTGGGACTTAATAAAGTTCAAGGGTTGCGGATTAATCTTCTAATTTTTATGTGAGTTTTAGGAATATCAACTTTAACATTACAGCCTCGTTAAATAATCACATAAAAGAAAATACACTAAGAAAATACAAAAAAGTAATAAAATGCTTCATATATAATATCATTCCGTTATATTAAAAGTTATTAATGTTTTTTGTAGCTTCTAATTAAATTTTCCCAAAGATTTGTATAATCTTACGTATACTATTACTAAGAATTATTATTATTACTTACTATTACTAAGAAATTCTGTAGATAAACTTTTTATGATTACACTGAGGGAAATAATTCTAGTTTCATACGATATAAGTTTAAAGAAATTAAACAAAAACTTTTCATATGAACATAAACTAAATGTTTTAGAATTTTCTAATTCACATTATCCTTTTAATTATAATATACCTTTTAATTTATATTTTAAGAGTTTTTTCAGTGTCTTTGTTATAACTATTCACTTAATTAAAGTCTAACGAGTACATTAGCATGTATAATATCAACTAGATCTGGCGTTGATGGATAATCTATCATTCGATCGTTACTACATGTTTTGTGATAAGGCACGACATCATTCTTTCCTTTATTGTACCAATATTTTCAATAAATTCATGTTTCATTCCAAAAACAAGAAAATCACCTTGATGATAAAAATATATTGTCATAATAATTCATTTCATTAGATATTATTAGAAATTTATGCATGAATTTAATAAATTTTCCAGCATCCTTTGAATCGCGAATACGTTACTAATTATTGGTTATTTAATGATGCATAATATTTCAATATCGTTTTCCCTCTATATTGCATATTATCAATACTAAATTACGAATACTTTACTTGCTTTTCAATGTCTATTTTTTTACAATTTTATTTTGTAAATCATTTAAATAATTATTTTACTCTGTATAGAATCCGTAGAAAATTATTGTTATTGCGATTACAATTAACGATATATAGCATATTTCGAAAATTTAGTGTAATAATATCGTTAATATATGATATAAATAATTGTATATGTGAAAACGTAGGTAATAATATAATGACGTTCCATGAATCAATAACGTTCCGTAAGCTGAATAATAATATAAATAAATAATTTGTAAAAAATTTCTTCGGCATAAAAAATATTTTTTTTCTAACTACTCTTTAGTAATTTAAAAAACTGCAGCTAAGTACATGATGAACACTTTAACTTTTTTTGCTAAAATTAATTTCTTACCAACGCAGAAAGAAAATGTTTTTCTTTGCAATTTACTACAAACCAGCAACAAAGAATTAAAGTAGAGCAAATTTTTTAATCACAAAAGAAAAAACATTGTTGTAATTATCTAATGTGACAAGCTGTTAAGTTGATGATAATATTTAACGTTTTCGAGCATTAATTGGACAATTCATTATGCATTTTTTAAATAAATTATAATGCAAGAATTTGATAAATGGTAGTTTATCTGATTGTTACGCACGATACCCGACAAATTAAATGTAATTTAATGTATCAAATATCAATCTTTTTATTGCATGTAATCAAGATAGATTGCAAGTAATTCCATTTAAATTATCGATTTAACGAGCATTAGTTGTTTTATTAAAGTTGTTTTAAAGCTTGTCTATCGCGTTAATGTTCATAGACAAATAAAATTTGTTATATTCTTATTTCATTCGACGATTTATCAAAATTTATACTATATAACTAATATTTTTCTATCATCTCTCACGATACGCCCCGAGTATTTGAAGCCGAGCTGAACATCTTCTCTCATATGTAAATAACTACCTCTGGGTGACAAGGGAGGAAAGAGGAGAGAGAGACAGAGGTATACGTAAAGAGCCTGAGAGAGAAAGAGAGGGATAGAGGGAGAGACGTAGAGAGAGAGAGAGAGAGAGAGAGAGAGAGAGAGAGAGAGAGAGCTCTTTGTGAGCTACGCCGAGATCAGAAGCGCGTGTGCGCGCACGCGCCGTATAATCGCCGCGTCCGAAGGGATGCGAGGAAGAGCTGCTTCAAAACACTATATACTTGTACCTCGCTTTTCAGTCTCTCGCCACATTTTTCCACCCTTTCCCGTCTTTACAGTACCTCATCGCGCTTATGCACTCATGCGCTTTACATATTTACAGCACTTCTTCCTCCCATGCCCCACTCGATCCTTTCTTAACATTTTCCTTTCCGTACCATATATGCTCTGGATTCACTTCCCGTTCCATTTTCCTTTGGTTTTCCGCGTCCCTCGTTCTCTCCCCTCATTTCCCTTGTTTTCTCTACTTGAAAAGGATCTCTTTAACTCTCTCCCTCTCTCCCCTCTCACTCCCTCTCTCTCTCTCTCTCTCTCTGTCTCCCCTCATCTCTCTCTTGGTCACTTATATTGCGCTCAAGTGGAAAGACCATATGATTAATAGTTCGATGAATGGAATAATTCAATTTTGTTCGTGTATTCAATGATATCAAAGATATAATAATTTGAGGATTTAGTCTCCTTTCCATACAGAACGAAAGAACTTACGAAAGGCAGTGGAGATAATATGAATGGATTTGTGAAAGAACTTTTTATCACGGATCAACTGCTCGTAAGAATACCTTTAGAAATGTTTTTGAAAGCAGTTACAGAAAGGCATCAAGTTTTATGGTATTTATGAAATGTCATGGGAGAATTCATAATGGAATTCAGAAATAATTTTGAAAGTGTTCCAAAACCTTCGGTCATTTATGAAATCTGTATAAGAATGATTAAAGTAAGTTTTCTATTATTTTTTTATAATATTTATTAAAAGAACATAAGTATTATTTCCGAAAGAATTTTAAAAACGTTTCTCAAAGAAATTAAATATTGTTTAAGATTTCTTTTTTTAAAAATTATCTAAGAGACACAAGAATTTCTTTGAAAAGGAACTATACTTTTTGCATAATAATTGCAGGATCCCTTCAAATGAGAATCAGTAATAATTTTAATTTTTTTTAACAATACTTTCATTATTAGCTGTATGAAAGAATCCTTTCGGAACGTTTTTAATAAATGGATTCTGAAAGTAGATAGAATGTGCAAATAGAAAAATTAACATGATTAATCTATATACTCTATGAAATTCTTGCCTTCTACTATATAGTATCTGTGTGACAACCATTCATAGAAAAACTCCGAATGAATTTGGAAAGTCTTTCTGAATCCTTTAACTGAAACCTTACTGAAATACTGTTCAGTTCTTTTAAATAAGGAAATTGCAAGAATTTAGAAAGAAAAAATTTGATGAACCCTTTGAATAAAGAATTTCACGTTTCCTTCATAGAGGTATTTTCGTGCACTTTCAGAAAGCTTCATGGGAAGTGATCCTAGTATTCCTTATGTTTAAAAACCACACTTATCTATTTAGAATCGTTTCCCTGAAGGATTTTTGAAAGTTTCCTATCGCTTCTTGAAACCCTTTTGGAAAGTTTTTAGAATCTTTTCAATACACTTCGATTATATTATAATTTGGTGTTTTCTAAGCGCTAATAGAAATTATAATATTTTTCGAAAAGTATTTGCGTTAATGGCTTCGATGTATATCTTTTGTATGATCAATAATCTTACTTCAGACAATACATATATATATATATATATATATATATATATATATATATATATATATATATATTTCAGTTCGCTTTATGCACTTGTGAATCATTATAAATATGACTTTTTGTATAAAATCGTTTAACTAAAAATATGCCGATATATTTTTTTTACTAGTCTTTTTTAAAGTCTTTTTTAAATTCTTTATTAATGTCGGAGTTCGGACAGGCTCAATGAATATTACAGCAGATAATCTTTTACAGTTTTTATTTATACTTACAAGTGTTTCTTTTTTCTTGAGAACAAAAATCGATGAAGAATTTCATGGATCATTTCTTTCTATATTTAATATAAACTTGATATATTTAATATTGATTTGTACGCCAAAATAAAAAATGTGATTTCTAATATCATTTTACGTAGAAAGAATTGTTATTTTTATGAAGAAAACAAGATCGATCCTAAATACCTAGATGTAAACTTATTCACCAACAAGTCACGTGCAAAGCAATCGGAGAGTACAAATTAATTCCCGAATTATTTATCAAGTCAAGAAATTTATTACGAGCTTTTTTTCGATGGAAAAAACCGTCAAAACGATAAAAGGATAGAGTGGGTGGGCGAATGCGAAATAGAATAGCATGAAAAATGCAATGGGTGCGCGAAAAAGCTTTCCGAGAGCCCTGTACGTTTGCGTAAGCGTGCACATGCGGGTCGTATCGGGGGAACCCCCGCTATAAATTCCAACTTATTCGGTCAACGCGAAGGATGAAACTTGCGCGGGACAATGTATCGGTCTTTTTCTTATTTTGGCGAATGCGAGATAATAAAAGAAAAGCAACACGGGCGGAGAATGAAAATATTCCAGGTTAATGTAAAATTACGAATCCTCGACATCGCATTAACTAGTTGAAATTTTTTTCCGAGGGAAAAGATTGGATATATCGAGCGCTTTTCACACTTTCCCATCAAACAGTGTTTTTATTAAAATATTTCTCGATAATTAAAATATCGGTATATCGTACCGACGGGTCGTTAAAACTTCTATATTAAATATTAAATCAATCGATTTACGTATACTCATATAAATATGAAGAAATTGATAATTTTGTTTGAAACGTATGAATATAAATCAAAAGATACGTTTGGGTTTAATATTCCTTAAGATTTTATTCGAAATTTATTTGTAAAAAAGGTGTTAATTTGCTTTAATTATAATTAAAATAATACAGAGCAGATTTCATGGCAGAAAATCGCCGTTGACCTATTTTCTCACCAATACTGTTGCTTTGTTATAAAAGTTGTAGTTGAAAAACGAACGGGCTAATAAAGAAAAAATTAATTAATTGTATAATACGGTATTGATAATTTATCCTTATAGCAATAATTAAGTTCTTTTTAACGATATGTGAATCACTTCTGTAAAATTATATACATATATATTTATTAAAGCATAATTTACAGTTTTTTATATCATTCATTTTTTATTTTCTCATTGAAATTTTTATTTCCTGTTTTATTGTCACGGTATATTTTAAAACGATTATTATCACTTCGTCAAACTTTACTTGTCGTGGTTTATAAACATAAATAATTTGAGACAAGTTTATTTCTTCATAAATTTTAATCTTAAGAAGATATAGTTTAAGTCTTCGTAGTTTACTGGCACTGTTAAATAATTATATCTTGCTTTTTAAGTTGAAATATACAAAAAGAAATGAAAAGTCGCTATAAATTATTCTTCAAAGTCCCCATAAGCTACGATAAAAATTAAGGCCGGCATTATAAATTTTTTAAACATGTATAAAAATAAATTGGCTTAAAATTGCAATAAAGATTTGAAGCATTAATTAAAAAAAAACTCCCACAAAGTGTGCAATATATACACTCTAACATCAATGCATTTACATAATATTTGCACCTTCTGGTATATCAAGTGTGCAATCAGCGGAGATGCAAATTTTATGCGTCAGCTGTGTACTTAAATTGTGCACAATAAGTCCAAGGAAAACCCTGGCAGTAAAACACCGCAATTCAAATCCGACCCGCGAGTGTAACGCACAAAGGCCTTCTAGATTTAGAGCAACGTATATAATAATATATGTAGTAAGTATAATATCGTTCTAGGGTTCATTAAAATTCCAATGATCCTTGTTTTTAATGCCAAAGTCACACTAGTTAAAAAATTGTTTAATTTACTTAATTACATAATCAATGGTCTGATTAATCTCAATTTAAATGGATTTTTATATGATGTTGTTAGTCGGTCAAAGGAGGATAGTTTATCTATTAATAACTCAAAATATAAGTTATCCTGTTTTGTACTAACAGACGAGCTTGATTTATCTTTTTATATGCTTCATTGCATTGTTACTTTTAATTCTGATTTGAGTTAACCTTTACGTTTTTCGCATCTTCTGCTCATTTTGCGGACTATTGCGCTTTTCTTCAAACATGTACGTTTCATTTTAGATCGAATAATATTGTTGCGTATCTGCATAAAAGTCCTTTATGTTGTCTCCAAATATAGCTGATACTCGTAAAAGCACATGTTCAACGTAAATACTTTGTTAATTGGATGTATTAAATTAGAAAACGGAGAGCACCCGTTTGATCATAATTATTGTCCAATCTAATGCAATCTCAACCTTCTTTCTATTGAATACTAACTTTCTTATCTCGACCACATATTCAAATTTGAAATAATAAATGCATCTATCGATCTAGATCAACTTTGACATACATTTTCTACAGTACAATAGTTCTCAGCTAACGGTCTTCATCAAGAAATTTGTAAGTCGGTGTACGTCATTAATTTGAAAAGAAATTTCGCATTAAAACATTTATTATGTTTACTTTTCACACATTTTATTTAGGCCAACATTTTTCTTATTTATGAAATATTATTAATTTTATAAATCATTTAATTAAAATGATCTCTTAATTTATGCCATTTTTAATATAATTATATTTATATATATTTGTTAATTAATGTCATGGTCTTATAAATCTTTGTATCAATTACTTTCTATAGAACTTTGAATTTTTTACTTTTTTTATTAATAATAAATTATTTGTAATTTCATTATTAGCGTTTAATTTCAGTTTTTGGGGAACACAAAAGCGGCTCGAAACGTAGAGCTCAACTTAGTCGGAGTTGGGCAGATAAATTGTTCGATGGGTTAGTCAGATCGTCCTTTGCTAATCATTATTTTGCTTTCAGGGTAATTGTAGACACAAAAATTTTATATTTCAGATTGTTCGGAGTTGATGATAAACAATTACAATCTGATCAGCATTCCCAAATAATTGTAAGTTCGATAATCATAATTAATAATGTTTTAACAAAAAGTCGATGTTTACTTTTAATTTTTACAAGAAATTGTTATTTATGAATTTATGAACGTGATTAAATGAGGTATTTTAGAAAAATTTCTTTTTGGAAATGAATGATAAATCCGTAAAAAACTAAATAAATAAATTAAGATTCGACTATCACTTATTCGAAGGGAAAAAGGAGTTTTCTCCCTTTTTCGCTTAAATTACGAATCATAAATGCATAATAGAGGTTGTGCATCGGACGAAGTCCCACAAATTACCTGCTAGCAGTATGCGCCCTATCAGCTCGTTCCTGCCGATATTATCGAAGTCCATCACCATTACGTCGAGCGAGCACTCCCTGATCTTCTCCCAGGGCACGTCGAACGAGAACGGCTCGTTGAAGATCGGATTCAGGGTGCACTTGAAGATCGGCGTCTTGCGCTTCTCGATCCTCTTGTCGCCGAACTGCAGCCAGACCTTCACGTACGGATCTGCAGGGCGAGCGCGAGTTTTTATATTAGATATGTGTATATAATGACGCGTGGATTGCACCGTATCTCGGAATATCGCACGAAGGCAGCTACCGTCGATGCAGTATTTTTTTCCCGTTAAATTTTACAAAATTTAAATCGTTTCACGGGGTCAGTACAATTGTTTCTCATATACAAGTTGAAAGCAACCGAATGAATCTGTCATACGTGCGATATTATATTAAAGCTGAAACTGATACGTAAAGCAGAACTAATCGATTATGTTGAGCGATTTCCGTACACTCTTTAACGAACGTAACCACTTATATAGGGAAGAAAGGGGGCATTACTTAAGTGAAATCGTTAAGTAAGTTAAAGTTAAGCCGGGGACATGAGTTACTGATTTTCATTGCGAGGGACCGTGACGAAATTCCATCTTCCTTGGCATGTCTATACATATATATCGAGGAAAGTCCAGCACACAAACTCCGCCAAGTTGAAAATATATCGCGCGATTCAGGAAAATTGCCCGAGCTTTATATAAATTTCCTTCAAGTGCAGCTTAGAGGTAGAATTCGGAGGTAGTAAAGCGAAAGCGTTCCATTGAAGGATCGAATGGCTATATTTTAAGTGGATATTGCATACAGCGGTCTTTATTCCGAGTACCTAAACTATTGGCATTTATTGCCAGTTTACTTTAAAAGTATATAAAATTCTATACTTTTTTTAACGAAAGTGGCACTATTTTACTGTCATTACTTTTAGTATTATTTATTTCAATACGAGTATTTATCACGTTAGATTAAACTTTGAAACAAAGATCATTGATTTAGACGTTTAAAATTAAATTTACAAAAGCATTGTAAGAATATAATAAATTGAAAATATATAGAGAACAAGGCTGCTTATATTTTAAAAATTTTTCTCGAAAGTTCTCAAGGGTATGTCCATGATCAAACATATGCTTTAGACGTAGTTAGCGGGAACCGAATATATAGTTTGCCACTTGAACTTCTACACAAAGCTCCATTAAATCTCATTACTTTGGTAAATATTTATGTTAACTTATTTAATAATGTACATACAAAATTACATACCAAATTGCATTTACAGACACATCATAGATCTTTGTTTACTAAATTAGTTAACTCGTACAAAGTAAAAACTAAAATAAATCTAAAAAAATAGAAACAGACTTGTTATTTGATAAATATATATTTATATATAAAAATTGTTTTGATTTGACGCAAATACCATTCAATTTAATCGTTAACGTTTTGTTTTCATTTTTTTTAAATACATAATATCGAAAGGAAGTTTAGTAATTGAAAATAAAAATACTTTTTTACGAAAATTTTTTTTTCTGTTTCATAAACTTGCGTAACCGAATCGGAATCTAATTAAACTTATACGGCACCGACTCCGATACAGATAACAACGCGTAATATCAATCTAAATATCAATATCCGTACGTAATCAGGCTGATCGACGAAATCACCCTGCCCTCCCCCGTAACCCATTCGTACACGAAGTTTCGATTTTCTTTTCTCCGTACCGCCGTCCAATAATAATAATACGAAACCCCGGAGCCGTGCTGACTCTCTCTCTCTCTCTCTCTCTCTCTCTCTCTCTCTCACTCTCGAAAATGAAAAGAGGCTAAACAAAAAACTCGCACATCCAGTGGGCGTCCGCGCGCCCTCCGGGGAATCGATCGAACGCGCGGCGGGGCAGAGGCAAGAGCAGCGCACACCTCGCTTTCCGCCTCCGCCTCCCGTCTCCTCCGAGAGCCTTCATCCCTCTCTCTCTCTCTCGGAACAGACTCGAACAACAACGCACGGCGGGCGATGAGCGCGACGACGCGCGTTCAATTTAATCAGAGCGGCCGCCGACCGCCACCGCCTGGGAGTTCCGCCTTGGCGTCGATAAAACTACTTGCTTTACGGCCTCCTCGCGGTATAGCTTGGTGAGAGTTTCGTGTTCTCTCTTTCTCTCTCTCCACATCCACACACATACATACATACATACATACACACACACACACACACACACACACACACACACACACACACACACACATAGGCACGTACTATACGTATATGTAAATACGCTGTAGTATCGAAGAGCTTTTTAATCTCGACGGACGAGCGGGCGACTGATCGTGCTCTTTCCGACACACTCTCACACGGACACACTCGAGAAGGCGCGATGGCGACGCGTACGGGCGATCGACCCGTTTGTCTGTAACATCCGACGATCCCTTAAATAAAAAAAAACGACAGACAGCCCCGTCCCATCGCCCTGCTTACCTGACTTCCCGTTGATGTCCTTGGCCTTGAGGTTCCGCGCCTTGAGCAGCGTCAGCGTCAGCACGGAATTGCTCGGGTGATAGCAGAGCGAGCAGAGGAGCTCGCCGCATTTGTCCTTAGCCGGGGGCTTCAGGGCCTTCCAGAACGACGGCTTCTCCGATAGGTCGACCTGCGGGCCGGCGGCGGGAGGACGGTCGTATGCACAGGCGGAGAAACGAAAACGAGAAAGGCAGCAGGATAAAAAAAGTTTAACAAAGGGCTTATATATACATATATAGAAAATATTCCGCCACCCCGTGACAGATCCAATTACGGGGGCCGTCGGCGTTTCTTCCTCTTTTTTCCACTATCGCGTTTATTATTTCCGTTTTGTATGTTTGTGCTCTCTTTTTTTTTATTTTTTTGTCATCCAAATATATTATTTTGCTTATTTGATTTTCGAGTTAGTTTTTGCCTCGCTCTCGAGCACCAGAGTGATCATAGATGTGTACACGTGGATCTGTAGCATATTACACATTTATTAGGGCTCTCCGTTCTGGGAGCATATACACCAATGATGTATAGATGCGTACAGTTCAATATTTGATGTTGCTATAGGGTTTCGAGGCTATTTGCTCCTATCGTTGATATTAGTGAGTTTCACTATTAATGATTTAGAGAGATTGGAATAGAGAGAGCAAGAGAGAGAGAGAGAGAGAGAGAGAGAGACAGAGAGAGACGTGAGATAGTTGTGTAATAAGCAATTAATTTAACATAGATGCGGATCACTTTAGTTAATTGAATTTATTTCTTTTCATATTCCACTCATATAAATCAAATAATTGTCCATTTATCATAAGGGAAATATATATATATATATATATATATATATATATATATAGACATACATACTATATGTATAATATATATAGTATGGTAAATAGCTAGTGTACGACAAGTTTAATTACGAAACTTAAGGAATTAAGAATATGGAAAAGAAACGTTTGAAATTCAATTTTTCCTAAGAAATCTTTTCAACCAGCAAAAAATCTCGAAACCATATAGATATTCTTTTATATTGCCATCCAAGCTATAAAAACCTGTTGGCAATAGCGCAACATGTATATACACCGAACTTTTTATATTTTACCAAAAATTTTTACGTATACGTTCGTTTAATATCGGTATATATGAGCTTCGTTTCCTTATTTTTCAGATTACCGTTAATATCATCTTTTTCCTTTTGCATATACGTATACAAATTTTTGCGATTTGTATTACGATCAAAAATAATATATTTATGTATGTGTATATGTATAAAATTGTGTATATATATATATATATATATATATATATATATAATATATTTATATATAAATATATATATATATATATATATATATATATATACGTCTAATAGTGTAAGCAGATCCATTCATATTTGCTTTTGTTATCTGCATCTTTACTATAAAATATCCAACGATCTTTTTAAAACTATGACTCGCAAGCGCTTGTGCTGTTTCATATGTTAAGACTATTTTTTCATATTATAATATGTAAATATTCTGTGCATCAAAAGACAATCCGACAATTTTCAAAAATCTTTTTTTTAATGTATGTATTTTCTATTATAAATTTAATACTATCAATCTTTGATATTAAATTTTAGAGATCTAGTATCAAGCATGTAAATTAAGCTTTAGCAAACAAAACAGTTTTATAAAATTTTAATTATACTTTTTTCACACTATTCGTGAACTTAACATTTTCATTATATCTAAAATGCTTTTAAACTAAAACAATAACAAAAGTGCTTGCTTCATATTTTTTACAAAAATATGATGTAAAGTTTCTTTTCGCCATTATTTATAATATTGCTACAGCAAATCGAGCTATTTGAATACTGCATGTAAGACTAATCTATAATTTAATCAATTTTTAGTCCCTGAAATTTCTTATACAGGGATGTACAATCGAGAACTTGGCATTCTAAGAAGTAATGGCAAGTAAGACCACGCCTGCATTAATTATAACCTTTAATAATTTCATTAGCCTGTAAACATAGATATCTAGACGCAATGAAATTTTAGCAGAGCACGGCACGTAGTCCCGCAATTTTACAATTTTATGAAAAAACCACTTGAGCGGATAAATATGTATATACATGTCGCTATAAACTAAAGTATTTTTATAGTCGCATTAACTTTACATCGTGCACGCTCATATAAAATCGTTTTCGGTTTAATTTTACAAAAATTTAATGAGGAAAACTTTTTTTTAAGCGCTTCGATTTTTACCACACCCTTTTGTACCATTTTTACCCATCGTATTCTACGCATCACCGAATAATAGATGGGAGCTCATAAAAATCCCGAGACCGCGAAGAATTTGATATCGCAATCGAGATTCCTATTAAATTGCGCGCAAAAAAAAAAGAAGAAATACTATCGAAAAGTCTCGCCCTCTGCGATCATAAATAACGAATATCCCACTTAAAAAAAAAAAACCGTTACGTCTCGATTACCACCGCGAATTAATAAAAAAAAAAGAAAGAAAAGAATCGGTAACTGCGAACGAACTTCCGCGGCCGAACCGTTATGAAAGAGCAGAGACAAAAAAATTGTTATGGTCACGCGAGAGCGTACGGACTAACCCGATCTCACACGTGTTAAAGCGCGGTATCACCGGGCGAAACACTAATGCTTGGCATTAAATCCCAATCGAGGGTCAACAATAATGGCGGGATGGGGACGGAGGAGCGTGGGGACCTGGTGGGTGATTGCGTTTAATGAAATTACCCAGCGCTCCCCACGCACAAACACCGACACGCTCGCGTATACACCCTCGTATGCGGGGCCCTGGGGGTAGAGACCGTAGGGTGGGAGAGGATTGATCGCGGTCGGGATGGGGCTCGAGCACTTACCTGACAGAGGGGCAGGAACATCTCCCCTATGGAGTCGTCCCTCGAGAATCGATCGTAGTCAAAGACGTGTAGATGGAGCACGCGACTCTGCAATTTCTGAATGGGAAAGCCTGCGGTGACAGGGCGAGGGAGAAATAAAGATGATTATGCATTAGTCACACTTGTTACTGACGATGGGTGGAATTTCATATTTTTTTTTATTTTATTATTTTGTTTTTATTTGCTTATTCATTGAGCGAAATCGTTTGGTAGGACGCGTTTCTTAACGTCTTTTTGGGTTTCCCCATAATAACCAATTCATATTTTTCTTATGCGTGTCATCAATCAGACGTATTTGATTTATTATAAACACAAGTAAGGTATATCCATATTTTCTTCTTTAAAAAAAAGGTACATGGGAATCTACACCCTGCATCGAATTGCAGAACATTTGATGAATAGGAGCAAACTTTGGTCTTTGTTTGACCTGATTTTCTTGAAATTCGTTCCATAAAACTTGATGAAAAGTTTTAGCTTCAAGAGGTACAAGGTCATTCATTTGAAAATTTGTGATGATGTAAGAATTTAACTTCTTTTATTTGAAATGAAAAAGATTTTATCCGAAATGGTGATTCAATTTTCCTATAAATTCTTTTAAATGTAAATTCGAATAAAAAGCTCCGAATTCAGTATTTGATAAATCTGTAAATCAATATTTTATCTATTTTAATTTAAATATTAATAAATTTGGGTTATATGTTCAGGTATACCGTATGTTTAATAGGTATTCAAAATTATTTGCAAATACATAATGTTCAATTAGCTGATATCAGTAATTAATTTTAAAAAATCTTTACTCGTTAAAATGATAAATAATAAATTATTTTATATAGAATATGACGTTGAAAATTCATGATTTTCAATATAATTATAATTTTGTGATATTCAAAGAATCTATAACTAGTCAGTAATCATTGGAGTTTTAGAAAAGATAGAAATAAAAGTTTACTGTTTTTTTATAATGTCCTAATATACATTATTTTTTTATTATTTCTGTAAAAGTCTTTGTATTAAATTATAGTTTTCTTTTATTTAATCGAAACATATCATTGATGAGATTTATAAGGAGGCCAAAATAATGTTGCATAAAATTGTTATATATTTGTATTCACATATGGCAGTAAAAATTAATTATGCGTATGGTAATATATTGTACACAAGCTGTAATAAATTCAAAATCGATATAATGTCTGCCTCTAACTTCGTGCATCACGAAAACATACAGTTCTCCTTAAAAGCAAAGAAAATTTTTTGAGCGTTTTTCTTTTCCTTCTTTTCTTTCCATTGTCCAAAGTGCGAATAATAATTATTCCGCGCTTCGCCACGTCATTTAACCAAAAGTTATGACCGAGCCATGAAAAGCGTTTCTTTATATCGACGTAATGACGATTTTATGCCTCACCCCCTTCACCCACCTCCTATTTGGTTTGATATATATACAAAGAAAAGGGATCGACAATGAAAAAAAAATGTCACTGTCAGACGCGAGAGAGAGAGAGAGAGAGAGAGAGAGAGAGAGAGAGAGAGTAGGGGAGTGAGAGACCGGAGACCCACGCGCGCAAGTAGTCGATGTCTGCGCGCGGGCGGACGGAGCCACGTCGCGGCGTGGTTCTCGTTGAAAGCCAACGAGCGGCACTCACCAGGCGTACACACGTACACACCGCACGGTTGAATGCGAGGTGTCAAGGCCGTCGTCGAAGAGAAGAGAAAAGCGAGAGAGTGAGTGGGAAGAGAGAGAGCGAGAGAGAGAGAGAGAGAGAGAGAGAGAGATTGAAAGAGGACAGAAAGAGTTTATACATGTATGTATATAATCTGACTCTTTCCTCAGTGCTTTCTCGATTTCTCTCTCTCTCTCTCTCTCTCGTAGGTCGGCCATACGCCGCAGTGTATGTAATCTTCAACTTGAAGGCTTTTTTTGGCGCATGCGCAAGGAATAATGATGAATGTGGATAGGAACGGAGATGGAACGGAGAAGTAAACGCAAAGAAGAAACTGCTCTTTTCTCTTACTTTTTATTCGAAATCTATTCCTCTTGGTCTTCTATTAAATTTTAATTTTTATATGGATCACTCTTGTTCCCACTCTCCCTCCCCATTCTTTCTCTTTCTCTCTTTCATCCCAACTCTTTATTATCAACCCTCTGTGTCTTGTATTATTTTATTTATCTCTATATAAGCATGTGGACATATACACGGAGGTTGCACTGTTTAAGTAGTGAAATATATAAATTTTCCGTTTTATCTTCAGAACTTGTATAAGTTTTTCTTTTAACTAGCGTAGTATACATTTAAAATTCTACGCTTTTTTCAGTGATGAAGATATTATACAATTTTATTATGCAAACAAAACTATTTATTTTATATAATTGATGACGACTTTTGCTTTGGTGAAACTTATACATTTGATTTTATCAAAATTTAGGACTTAAGACCTTTTAGTAAATACCTTTTCTTTCAATTAATATTTTTCAATAGCTATAGTTTTTAATAATTTAAGTGTAAACATTTTATTAGTCAAAATAAGTAAAAACAATTCAGAATATTTTTCGTGTCATACGTAAATAAGTTTGTAATTTTATTTTTTGATTATCAAATATCAATATGTATGCTTTCGCCAATATCCTTACGCATAAACATGGAAATATATTTCCATGTATGGAATGTATTTGCTTCAAATTGAATTCAGGATTTTAACAATTGTTTTATTATTCCGACAGTGATATTTCATTTTTAGTTTAACGGATAATTAAGAATTAACCTCCACCGATGGAAGAGCGAAATAAATAATTTTGTATCTTTATTACCTTAATTTCGTCACATTAAGAATCATAAAGGTAAATTCATTGGCAATAAAATAAATATTTAAAATAAAAGTCATAAGAAAGACAACTAAGTTTGAGTGAATTCTACATTTTTATTGTTCTTATTATCATAGAAAAAATATAATATAACAAATAATAAAGGATTTTGGTACGCATAATTTATTGAAGAATCATATTCGAAGCAATAGAAATATGGCATAGTCATAACTACGATAGATTAGTTATTAAAATACGTACTCATAAAGTTATTATACAATAGAATATTTATTGGAAACAAATGACAAATTCTCGAGTTGATCATGTGTTCTTAAAAAAGTTTGCACAAATGATAACATATTAACTTTTCCAAGTCCTTTTCATTATACGACGCACCGATTCTACAACGACCCCAGATCAATCGGTTCTCTTAGAGCTATGCACATGAATGACGAATCTCTACCCGATAACACGCGGAGACAGGAAAGGGCACACGCAAGCTAGCGAGGGGACGAGGGGAGAGCGGATGAAATATTCGACTTAATTAACTATGCTCGCGTTTGCCCCAGGGACGAAGTTCCCACCCGGCGGCATTCAAAGGGTAGGATCCGGCCTGCGACCTCGGGGATGGTCAATTAATGTCGTAGCCGCGGGGGATCCGTAGCTAGAGGGCGGGGGGGACGGAGGAGAGCTCCGTCAAGTTTCAGGAATCCGACGACACTCGCTTTGTCCGTGCGGGAGCTTTGCCGAGGATGAATATTTCGCGGTGCTGTAATTAATGGCAGCGATTTTTTTTTTGTTGTTGTTGCCAATCGATCCCTAGTCATCAGTGGGTGGCGCGAATGCTCTGAAAGGACGCGGTGGTTTTGTAAGATACGCTATTTCTCGTCTAACCTGTGAAAGGAAGGTTTGCCCGACCGATCGTATGCATTGAAAATGTTAAAGAGAACTGTATGCATTGGTTGACATTCACATTTTAAAGCAAAGCAAATAACGAAGAGTCCTGTTTTCTTTTTGCCACAGAGAATGGTTTTTAATAATCCTTCGCATCGTTAAGTCGAAAGGTTATCGATGAATTCTTGTTGTAAAGTTGGACAGTCTTTTGTGAAATCGCATAAACTTAGCAAAATCGATTAAAAATTTATTACCTTAAATTCATATTATTATATCGTTAATTCAAAGCTCCTTGCAATATTTCCTCGGTATTAATAAATAGATATATTCTTCAATGCATATATTACTTAATGGAGCGAAAGTTTTTTAGGCCGAAATTCAATAGGGAAACTGTTTTGTTTCAGTTTCGAATTCTGTAGACCATTTGAAACTTTATCGGAGGCAGTTATATTAGGCGGGTGAGTGAGGCGCTCTTCGAAAGAAAGGCGCCCTGCTAAAAGCCATTAAAATTTATAACCAACATTCTTGCGCAGGCACTATACGAAGTTTTTTTATGAATACTTTTGAACTTTTCAATTAATTTAATAACGTAGTACTGTGAGATCTTTTTTATATAATAATATGGTTGCCGGCGATTGGTGACAATGTTAAATGGCATCTTTAACTGCTTTGACTTACGATCGATAAATTATATTACAAATATTAATAACGTATTTTAATTCATAATATAATGTTTTCTTTTATGATTTTGTCTTCTTTTGATATTTTTTGTAATAAACTTTATCATCCGATTGTATAAAAAACTACATATGAGAAGTATACAATAAATAAAGTCAGATTGATAGAAAACGTGATAGATTTTAAGATGTATATAAATAAAAATTGCAATAAACCTTCAGCTCTGGAAAAAAAATAAATTCTCCTAACGTAATAAAGTTACTAGCGTACTTTTTCCACTCCAATTTTTGATTTACAAAAGTCTTAAAACAACAACAATAAATTAACAAGAACTTAAATCAATGAAAAAATCCTTTTAAAATATACCAAACTTGCGAATAAATATTGAATTCACATGATGTATTTCACGAACGCTGAAAAAAAACCGAGGAAGCTTACCTTCGAAATAAAACGTCTCGTTCCACCTCGGATTGAGGGTTCTCCTCTTGATCTTCGTCTCAAGCCGGTGCTTCTTGTCGGGCAACAGGGTGACTCTCACATAAGGATCGGACGTGCCGGACAGATCCTTCGCTGGTAAGTCCTTGCCCTGAACGGGGAGAGAACAGAAAAAAATGAAACAGACGATGAGTATAATAACCTATATCGATAATAGAGTCAGTGAGTGAAAGAGATAGAAGGAGAGGCTGAGAGAAAGAGAGAGAGAAGAGAGAGAGAAAGCTAGAGCAACGAAAGAAGGATCCCCTGCGGATCGTTAAAGATGCACAAGGAATCTTCAGAAGATTTTATTTTCAATATACTCTATACAACCTTCCTTAACATCGCTCGAAACCTTTACGTAAGCTACACTTTCTGTTTTTTTCTTTTTATTTTATTTTTTTCATTTTCTTTTCTTTCTTCAAACATAAAGAAAATATTTATGAAAGAATTCATTTATACGAAAATTTTTTTTCTTAAATTTTTCGTCTTTTATGTAAATTTAAATTAGAAAAAATAAAAGTGAAAATGAAAAAGAAAGATCCTCCTAAAGTTTTATTTAGAGAAGCAGGAAAGCGATAACCCACGTAATATGCAAAACATCATGGATCTGATTTTAAAATATTTTATGCCTCCAATACTACCGCTGTCTCTCTATTTCGCGAAATAAAATTCACTCTTACTACGTCGATTCCGGGGCGCTCCAGATATTGCAAAATACCATTACTTTTTAAAGCTGTGATAGAAATAAAAAGGCTGTAAATAATAAGTTCAAAGATTTATTCTGCCACGCCCCCCCCCGCCGCCCCGCTGCTTTTACAACGTTCTGGATCACGCGTGAGTCCTGTATACCCGTTTTTCCCGTCGGGAACGAACGTCGCGCCCCGCTCTTCCCTTGATATCTCTGTCCGTTCGCGCTTTTCGCCGTCCCTTCCGCACTCTCCCGGCTTCGACTCTTCCATTATTCACCGTTTACGGCCCCCGGGCTCCGACGATAAATGGGGCTACAAAAAATATCTTTAGCGCACGGCGCGCTACGGTGCGCAGCGACGAAATTCGCGCCGCTACCGATGACGTCGGGCCAAGCGTCGCGCTGACTCGGCCGTTCTCGTCCTGTGTCCTTTAACCCCCCCCCCCCCGCCGCATCCTCACTCAGGCCGTCGCATCGTTTACGATTCGGACTCGCGGATTTATGGCATCCTTAATGAAAGCGCCGTGTGCCCGGAGGTGCGGGATGCGACCCATTAAATTACTTTAAGGTGAGAGCCGACCGTGGCGCACAGGGTCTTAGCGAAGATAACTAATAACATTAATAGAGCCAGTTAACAAGAATCTCGTAGCCTAGTAATTTTGTTTATTCGCAGAACGGTTATTCTAATTGGATTTTTAGTTTCAATTTTGTGTATGTGCGCTTAGAAATTTAACTACGACTTCCGACTTGTTTGTTGTGTAATTCTTAATTGTACAATGGAATAAACCATTAATTATTAACCCTTTCTGGAGCCCTGGTTGTCTTTTTATACCAAAATCCCTTCTGTCTTTTACAAGAAATAAACACTCCAAATAAATAACACTGCACGCGTATTGCAAAATATGAAGGCAATAATGAAGAATTCAAATTAGCAAATATTTATGAGCAAGAAATATTTAACGATTTTGCATGTAACTTCTAGATTTGGTATTTCAGCTTCGTAATTAATTTTATTGATCTTTTTTTTGAGTTCTGATGTGTCTTGATATTTCGCACATTTTTCATGTATACATTTAATTTATTTTCATCAATCTATCTATGTGTATATTTTTTAATTGCATTGGTTAATTTTAACGACTTCGAAAATAATGATTAAGATCCTTTGTTTAATCTATTTTTCAGACTCAAAATGCAGGTTCATATAATCTACCTTTTTTAATAATATTTTTTAGTAGACTTTCCGCTTATTCATTTTTTTCTTCTTTAACTTCTGACCCTTTCTCATTTCAGAGCTGGGAGTAATACAATAATTTATTTTTTCTGAAATATTAAATTTTATAATTTAAAGAAAGGACTATGTAAATTAAATATATAAATTCAAATCAGAAAACAAATTTTGCAAGGCATAAATATATAACGAAGCACCAGAAAGATTCCATGAAAATCTTTAATAACTGATGAGCCGATTAATAAATTATATTATGTCTATTTATTTTTTTACACCGAATCCATGTTATAGAACTTAAATACTAATGCAAAATGCGAAAAAATGAAAAACAATTCTCGAAAAAAGGCTATAGAAGATTCACGATTAAACAATGCTGCATCGATGTTTGACTTGATAATATTACGTAATATGAACATAAAACATATATTTTTACTATTAAGTAAGTAAGTAGACTTATCTAGGCTCGAACCTTGCTTCTATATATTTCTCTCATTTGTCGCTATCATATTCCAACTACTGCGTGATTTTCAAACTCAGCAAATTTGATTTCCATGATTTCGGCAAAGTACTTTTTGACTATGTCATGCTAGTGCACTATCGTAAACTTTTATTCGTATCCATTTACGATCGTCGTATCTTCTCTGTTACAGGTTAAGTAATTTATCTTATCCAAAAAAAATTCTAAACGGTATTTTATAAGAAATATTTTCATATATATACCAAAATTCTCCGCTAATGTCTCTTAAATTAACAAAAAAAAAACAAAACAAAAACAAAAAAATCATTATAAAAGACGATATCTCACCTGTATAATGCGCAGAATGAGCGTCGTGCTCTGAAAGTCGTACTCGAGGCTGAAGTGTATCTGGCCGACGTTCTCGGTGGGCTCCGCATTGTCGATGTACATGTCCACCAGTGACACGGACCGACTCTGCAGGAAGGCCTTCTGTGAATGTGCAGAAAACGGACGCCGTGATTATAATGCTTGCGCGGCCAGCTGTTAATTTCGTCGTAAGCCAAGCGAGTACCCGGCGATTGTTTTATGAATGGATGGTCAGGGGATAGGGCGGTTACGATCGCGATGATAATGTACAGACTTAACACATATATATATTGAGATATCGAAGCGGGAGGGAGATTTTACGGAGCGGCCTCATATTTTTGAGATCGATATATATATATATAACAATTGCATACGAGATGTGAAAGTATATTTTCGGTAAATTTAAAAGGTAGACGTTGACAAAAATATTGGAGAACAACCTAGGCTTTAATAATTTATATTTTTAATAGGACTTTTAATGTTTTCAATTTTTTATTTGAAATATTTTTCTAATCGTTTCAATAAATAATTCTTAAAAAGTTAATAAATAAAAATTTTGTTTTGAATTACACTTGTACTATTCAGGACCAGAAAGTATATATGTATGCATGTATATATATATATATATATATATATATATATATATATAATAAATATGCACCAAAACGTTGATCGATCTCACAATTTTCAACCCGGGACTTCGTCGAGAAATCCCTGCAAATGAAAGCTCAGCGCTAATCTCCCTTCGCTAAGTTGACGGCTCCGACGTCGTCCACGGCGACGTCCGTCAGTGTTTGTGTGCATGCGTCTGTACGGGCGCGTGCGAGCCTGTGTTTACACTAGTGGACAGTGGGATTAACCGTTGGCGGGCAGTATCGCGTAACCCTTGCAAAGAGACTGGCAAGCGCAGAACGTGCAGGAGTCACTTTACCATTTTGTCAGGCTTAAGTTTATATCTGGAAAACTCATAATTTGGCTCACGAGTCGCGCACGATTCGTCGAAAATTGCGTTATCGCTTCTTTATTTCACGTCAACGTAGGATTTGTGGCTTGGAATGCGAGGGATAATGACTGACTTTTTCGACCTCATTGTTTCTAAATGATTATCTAAAATACATTTTCACACTACATGGGCATTTTTGTTTTTTATTTTCGATTTCTTTACTCGTGCATTAAAATATTGTTATTGAAATTTAACATATAAATAACTCAAAAATTCATAATGTTATTGGTTTTCTTTGGTTACTCAAAACTTTCCATCTTAATCTCAATCTGAAACACTCTACATTTTAAATCAATGATCAATACAACAATAAACTTAAAATTCAATAAAAAAATTTTTGTCTAATATAATTCCGAATTTTTCATCGAAGCCTAATTACTTGATGAAAGAATTTT
The DNA here is from genome assembly GCA_018907035.1 of Sycobia sp. Sy_11. NCBI lineage: Eukaryota > Metazoa > Arthropoda > Insecta > Hymenoptera > Epichrysomallidae > Sycobia > Sycobia sp. Sy_11. Next base: position 1,944,295 of record JACCIC010000042.1, read on the forward strand.
TCTATGTGGTCTCATCGTGAAAGTTCTGTATAATAGAGTAGTGTAATGCGTTAAACAACAGGTTAAATAATGAACGTTGAAATGGAAATTGAAGAATGAAGTTGTACTTAGCATTCCATTATCACTAACATAATGTTTAATCTGTAAGATATAAAATTAAATATTCCGAAAACACGATTTTTTTAATATAAAAGACTGCTCAACGTAAATAGTTTTTATAAACAATATGAGTCAGGTATCAATAAAAAAGATAAATGTTACAGATAGCCCGTTATGTAATGGTCTATGTATTTATAAATATAAATATGATTGGTACAGACCAGTTACACAGTATAAATAATATGAATACAAGAGTTTAAACATTAAAAGCACGCTAGATTTCTCTTTTGTTTATCCGTTTTACAGGGCTTTAGAGTTTTTAATAAATTACTGTGTAGATTATATCAGTATATATATATATATATATATATATATATATATATATATATATATATTGTAAAATAATCGAAGTCCTTTTTATTTACGCAAATCCTTTTATCCTTGATCCAAATACGCATACGTACTAAAAATAAAATGTTTCGTTGTGCTTTTTAATTCTCCTTTATTTTAACAGTTATCGATAAAACGACGATACTAATGTAATGAACTTTAATAAGGTTGAATGAGAACAAAAAATTGTTAATTGATTTAAGAAGATTACTAAGCACTTCAAATATCGTAGATTAAAAACTTGACGATATGCGAAGTAATCGATAAAATTATATATATTGCTATAATATATTTTTGTTTGCAATGTAGAATTAGTCGCATTTCACATTTTCTTAAATCACAATTGCAAAAATGTTATTTCAATTATAGTGTCATTTTTTTCTAGATTCTACATTCCATGTTATAAAATTTAAACTTCGAATGCTAATTCCACTAAAATATTAGACAAATTATATTTCTTATATTTTCAGTAATATGTTCAAATAATTTATTTTATAACTTTAGGATAAATATTGTAATATTTATTTGGGTAATAATATAAATTAATAAAATTAAATTAATATTCGAATATTTAATTTTAAATATTCTGTATTGATATTGTCAATTATTTATCTCTCGCATTTCTCAATAAAACAATATATAAACAGTTTATGGTGAGAATCAACTGATCCAGATAGGCTAAAATAGGATAACAGCAATTTCAATCGTTGCTTATGAAAACATTATTAATATCTTTGATATCTAATAAAAATATGATATTTTACGTTTTTTTAGAAACTTTCTCTTTATTTTAATGATAGTGCACGATGTTCAAGAAATTTTTGACATCAGAATAAAACAGAATTGACGTTAAAGATGATTAATCTACCTATTATTTTACGTTAATTAATTATTCCACCATTATGTTTGAAGAACAATGGAATTACTCCTTTTACACTTTTTACGAAACCTTTGCTTTTTTTAACAATTTTTTATTTATTATTCTAAACTTATGTGGATAACCTACAATTGCTACAGGAGTGATAAAAATAACAAATAAAAATGTTCTCGTGGGTCAAATAGATTAAAAGTCATGCTTTCTATTACAGGATAATGCCGCGGAAAGGGGAGGCGATATAAATTTTCAAGAAGAAAAACACAATTCCAAATAGCCGTAATTGAAGGTGGAAAGGAGAAAAAGCGCCCCATTCGCTTACCGAGGGATGCTCGCCCTTGACGTTCGCCAGCTGCTTGTTCTGGGGTCCGGCGGTCGGCGTCCTGGGCTCGCTCCCCGAGCCCGCCGCCGCCCCCGCGCCGCCGCTCGCATTGCCGGCCGATGAGGCCGCGGCGCCGCCGCTGCCGGTCGCCGAGGCCGGGCCGCCGCTCACCCCCGCCGGTGACTTGCTGCCCGGGCTGCCTGTCGTTCTGCTCGCAGGGGCAAAAAGAAAGGTGGTCGGTATTATAGAGGCAGAGAGACAGAGACAGCGAGTTTCTCCGCTCGCTTTATCAATTATTTATTATTATGATTATTATTATTATTATCGAGTTGTGTATATGGCTGGCGCGGTCATGCGCGTTGGATTAGTGAGTATAACGAGGCTCCTTTGTGCGACGAGCTACCTCCTTTTGGAGAAGCTCGGGGTCGATTGAATTTTAAAGCCGCTTTCATTTTTCACCTTTTTTTCAGTTTTATATTTTAAATTCCGTCGCTAATCTTAGTCTGAATAGAAAGTTTGCATTATTCATGTAAAAATCATTTAAAGCTATTTCGCAACAGTTCAACGTTTAATTATCATCTGAAATAGCAGAACCGTAAAATTTCTAATGGTTTTTTTATAAATATATATACTATAGATTGTTATAATACGTTATTAAATATAAAATTATTTATGAACATGTATAAAAAGCTGACAATTTTCATAAGTTTTTTTTATGAAACTATGTAATATCAGTATGGTAATAGAATACCGTTGTATGAAAACACCTATTAAAAAAGAAGGAAAATAAATAAATTATTGAGTAAATTTTGTCATTTTCTCTAGTCTTTTATGAATTATTATTGATTTTTATTATGTAATTCTATAAGCCAAATTAGACAAGGTCGAAATTTCCTGTTCTATTAATGATATATTAAGATAATTAAATAAAACAATAATTCTATTAAGATGTGTATGATTAATTTTAAATTTTAAGAGAATATTTGAAAGTTTACAGCATACAACGATGACGTAACAATTCTCAGAAAAACATTGATTAAAATTCTGTACAATTGATGAACTTCTACCAGAATTAATTAACTAGCGCAATAATTTTTTTTGTAATAATTTGATTAAGACGAAGCTGTTGAATTTATAATTGTTCAAAGAAATCTTCATTATAAGGGTACCTTTTTTTAACGATCCTTTCGCACAAAGGAGCTCGCGAATTCTTAGGATTTTACAAGTGTTGCGAATGTTTTTTTTATGTTAATGAAGAACCCTTTCCCAAGTCCCATTTGAAATTTGGAAAAAAGCCCGTGCCGCAAAATTCAAAATTCCGAGTACAGGGAGCCAAATCGTTACGCTTCTTAATTAACATTAAAATCCAAAATACCGGCATTCAAAATGATAATTTTACGAATAATTTAATTTCAGCCTATTAGCGTCGTTGTAAACTAGTATAATACTTATTAAAAACTTATTTACATATCGCGACCGCGTAAGAACCGATTACTTTCCCAAACTTTATTCCTCTCCACGTTAGCATACAGCCCATAGAATAAATATATATGCTAATCGGGAAAAACGAACCGTGCACAAAGGCTGTACAAATTTCACCCGCTCCCGGGGAGCGTGTAAAGAGCAAATTTAGTATCGATCCAAGATCAGCGATAAGGCAGCATCGTCGATTCAAACCCATTATACCTCCGTTAAATTTACCATTTTTTTCCAAATTTCTCCCCTCCCCACTTGAATGTCGATTACCATAATAAAATGTACATGATAAATATTGTGCGTGCGTCTGTTTATACTCGTTTCATCGTGCGTACGTGCATGTGAGTGCTGTTCGTGTATTATGTCACAGTTACTGTAGCGTGCCTTGTGCAATCTATATAGTCGCTACTGTATTCAACGGGGAGAGATGAGACAGTGCCTAACTGATATTCGAAACTTTTTCAAATTGTCAAACTTGATGAATGGCTTGTAATATTGTCGAGTAATCTTATCTATACTATAAACAATTAATTCATTATTAAACTTGTGAAATATTACTTGACTATTAATATATATCTTTAGGAGAAACGTAAAATGATGACACAATTAAAATATTCGTGAAAAAATTGCAGAAGAAATTAAAAAATTATACTTAAACATTGATTTTGAATTAAGGGAAAGCATAACTATAGGGTCTTGTTAAGGTTTCTATTTATGAGAGATTCTTTTAAACAAAATTAAAAATTAGGTATGAATGTAAAATTATGTTTTATGTAATTATGTATAAATCATAATCATAGTGAAATATTAAATGTGGTGTGCTCAACGATTATAATCCATCGAGTTATACGCAAACTCATTAAAAAGAAAAAGCGCAACGAAAAGGGTAAGATTTTCAAGCAGGTTAAGAGGGTAACAATCAGTATATAACGTCAAATGCGAAATAATCGACAAAATTTTAATTGAAACTCAATTACGATCGGAATATTAAAAAGAAATTAGCACATTTCTTTGGTAGATTTAGTCGTTTGGAATAGTGCAATTGGATTCCAAACAGCGTTGATAAACTTACGGAAAAACTGTAATTCTATATAGGCGAGGAGATAATTTCTCGATCAAGTCAAAGGGACGGGAGATTAAGGAGATGAAAAAAGAGCGGAATGGAGTGAGAGGAGGGAGGTGAACAGGAGTGGAAATTAATTTACGCATGCCTGGTGTCACCGCCTCGCGGGGATCGATCGCCGTCTTGTGCGCGGTATAGGCCAGTGGATAGGGAACGATGAAACATGCGAATATATATATATATATATATATATATATATATATATATATATATATAAAGTATACTTAATATTCGTAGGATAGGTCAATTTTTTACATTTATAAATTTATTTATCAGGATGAAGGAGCTATTAATCATCATTAATACATTAAGTCATCATGTTTTATTATTATTTTAGGAATAGAGATGGCTCAAAATATATGATTTTCTTTTTGCGTTCCTAAAGAAAAAATTGATTAAAGCTAAATTTTCAAAAGTTCCAAGACTTAACCATGATTGAGACAATCAGATATAGATAATGATATATATATATATATATATATATATATATATATATATATCTTAATCTTATTCAGGAATCTTACATTATGCATATCTCTTTCTTGTGTCACAGTCAAATCCAGTGTACAGTCCAATTATAACTTATCCAGAACCCCATATGTAGTTTTACAATCCACACCTAGATTATAAAGCTGACCGGAATCATGAAGCTTAAGGATAGCGTGAGTGAAAAGGCATTTGCAAAAATTAAAAAATCCATCATTCAGTGAGTTTCAGCTTTACATATATATAAATATATAAAAATATATAATTTACAGCTGATCCTCACAACAAGCATAAGCAAGCCATGCGCGTTCAAAATCGTAGAATATCCGTTGCGCAAGCTGTACCACGAAAGAGACAATAAGAATGCATCGCTTTATTCGTTCCGCAGTTCGTTAAAGCTTGTGCGCGTATGATCGGTATCGAAATAGCTATATATCTATAGATCATAACGCATGCAAGAGATTCTTATGTAATTTGGGTGGCATATAAATAGCATGGATGTAGGAGGCGAAAGTGAAAAAATAACGTAGAAATTGGGGTACACACAACGGAGGATCAATGGATGTACCAATAGAGATATGTATATATGTCTATGTTTATTTAAATAAGCCTCATCGAACACTATGTAGCATATATATATGTGTACTCACTCTAGTTGCGCTCTGATGCGTGTGTGTGTATATATGTTACACAACGGTCGAGAAATTTTTGTTTTTTTTTTTTGCGGACACAAGTCAAATCCAAGCACGAGGCGCCGCGAGTATAATTATGCGCGCAGCACATGGAACATAAAGAAAACGGGGGAAGGAAGCATGTTAGTAGCTCTATATTATTCTCGTTTGCGGACTGATAACTCTTCTACTACTGTACATGTATAATTGTCTAAATATTCACATTCTCGAAGGGCTTTGTTACATAGCCATTGTTCTTTTAATATTACATAAATATATGTATAATATCGTCGTGCTGCCAGTGTGGATAGTACCTAAGATCTGACCTCCTTGTCGTTACAATCTTCACTTCTGTTTCTTTATTATTTTTTTTTTTTTGTTTCTGTTTTTTCTGTAACTTTGAGTAGTGCTTATTAGTTGCCTGCTCATTAGTTTCATACGAAAACGTGTAAGTAGAGTTGTGAATTCGCCATGAGAATTGAGAAAAGATACATCCGTTGGTAGGGATGAGAAAAAGTGCCTAGGCTGTTGCGAAAATTCCACCCCTTAGTTGATTACTTACAAAGGGGCAATGAAAGTCCGGCTAAATGACGTCGGAAATATAAAAGTAAAGCTGTATTGTATACTCTTGGTCTATTTTCTTTATTTTTTCTTTAGTAGTCAATCCACGACTAAATACGATCTAAAATATTAGATATGTATTTTTAATGTTAGCTCTTCAACTGAAAAATTATACATAGCTATACATTTCTGTTGCTAAAGTTGGATCAAAATCCGAAAAACAATTAAAATAAATCCTTTCTATTCTCTCGATTCTTTCCCTATATTTTTCTGGGTGCATTTCAACTTTTTACACGACAATCCCTTCCTCGCGCATCATCGGGCTTAATTTTCGTTAAGCCTCAACTCTCCGCAAAACCATTTGGCCCCGAGTTGTCCCGGCTTTTATATTTGCATATCGGATAGTGGCTATGCGCACTACCACCTCCTGCACCACCTCGATTTTTCGCCGCGCATGTCTCTTCATTTTAGATTTGGGAGACAGAGAGAGAGAGAGAGAGAGAGAGAGAGAGAGAGAGAGAGAGAGAGAGAGAGAGAGAGAGACGGGGGAGAGAGAAAGGAAAGAGTAGGCTGTTGTGGAGTGTCGTCGCGGTGGAGGTGATGGGCTTTTTGGCCGTAACGACGCCCCGGAGTTTTACTTATACATATACTTGAATCCGGACGGCTGATCCCGCATTAGCGGTAATGCGTGCTTTGTACCGGTCGACCGCGTTTCTCGCGTTGCTCTGTTTTTCTATATATATACTCTCTTTTATTGAAGAAGAACGACGGCGGCGAAAGTTAATTCCACAGCATATTTTCTATCTGGTATTTATTTTTCATTCTTTTTTTTAACTCTAATATTTTTTAATAAATTAATAATTATAATAATACGGAGTAATCTATTTCTACTGCAAAATTGTGAATGTAATATTAATATTTAACAATGTTAATTTTACACTTTATTGTATCATATATTGTTATGATTTATAAACTCGTCATAAAACTTTTTTAGAAAAAAATTAAAATATTGAGCAAAAGAGTTCTATATTTTAAAAATAATATATTCGTGAAACGCAAATTTTCTAGTATGAAATGCACCCCTTTGATTTAATATATAAAAATGTTTTCTTTTTTCATTTCTGGAGAATATTTTGACCTAAAGTCAAACAAATAAACTTTTCACCGTATTTTGGCCAAATGTATTTTTAAATTTATACATATATCTGTACATAACTTTTTCTAAACGAAATCAAGAGAATCGAACATAAATAATTCTCAAAATTTGAATACACATTCAATGAAAATTACTAGTTTATCTTCTACTTATACTATTGTCGGCATGACGAAATATTTAAAATGTTTAAACACAAAAAATAAGTATTCAAACCTGTAAAAGTTAAAATATGTCAAGTCAAAATTTAAATATATTAGAGTGAATAGAAAAAATAACACCTATGAATATTATTATGCGTTCATATAAAAACCAAAAACATTTTTTATAAAGCATTATGGTCCAAATAAATTAGAATTTATAAATTGAAAATTTCAAGAATAGAAACTAGTAGATAATTTTATGAAAAGTTAAGAATAGAAAATTTCTTATTTTAGTAATAAATTAGATCATGCTACAAGTTTTCAGCAATTCTAAATATTGACAACTCTTATTATAAAGTTAGTAAGTTGTCACAGAAAGTCACGTGATACGTGAGGCGGAGCGCAAAGGCATGTGTAGAATGAAAAAACTTTCTGTGCTTTTTGTACTCCTATACATGTGTGTGAGTATTTAAAATAAGTTTGCCGTACGTGCACTAATAAACTTTGCCGTGCGAGCTTCATATGGTAAGTAATTGCGGAGCGCGCATGCAAGCGAATTCGGCAGTCATTGTAATTGAGAGTGGATAAAAATCGTGAAAAAAAAAAATATATATATATATATATATATATATATATATATATAGTATATATATAGATATAGAGATTTTTTGCACCAGTTAAACATCACGTTGGCACACTTCCGTAGATGTTCCTGCGTGCGTTTGATAATCGAAAAATTTCGAGAAGCCATCCGTACATAGTCGATGGTATTCTCTTTTTCATCTCATGCATATTCATATGCACGAAGAGCGAGGAAGTCGTTGAACGCTGAATTTTTTATAACAAAAAAAAAATTTCTCTCATCCGCGTTTAATTCTACGATTTCATTGATGAAAATGCTAATAGCTCTTAGTCATATCGTAAAAGATAGCAAGCCCGTATATATATCTGGTGTGCTTTGGAAAAAAATTAGTTTATTCCAATAGGTTACATAAAAAAGACAGTAACATGAATGCCTGTGCTTTGAATAACAAGTAACGAGAATTGAGAATGAATAAAAGTAAAGTAAAAAAATTTATATATTCGAAGCATCGTATATAAAAAATTTATCTCTTATAAGTATATCCAGCTACAAAGTAAAATTAAAATACCACTTTTAATGCTAAATTATGAAATTATGTAAAGTCTTCTTAAATTATAAATACAGTTTACATTCAGTTGTTCTGTAGAAATTTTTAATAATTAGATACAGTAATAAAATATTTTAGATAAAAGTATGGTAGTTCATTTTTTATCCCAACAGATACTTTTACTCGACGTGAAACAATAAATTCAGGCTTGGCGAGATAAAAGTCACGTTTCGAACTCGTATTGAATTCTTTATGCCATAGCACTAAACCGAAAATTAAATGAAAGTTATGATTTTGAAGTTAGTGCGGTATAAAAGAATAAGTAAACTGACTAGAATTATTCTTTAATTGACTGAAAAGCCTAATGAGTAGACTGATTAACTATGTTAAGAATATATATATATATATATATATATATATATATATATATATATATATTCTATATATATATCTATATATATAATATTTATACTAGTTGTACTAACTATATAAAATCTTTTACCCTACCTTCAAGTACCAGTCAAGAAAAATGTTGTTCTCATAGGGAACCAGTAAACCTTGTTTCATGCAACAAAATCCATTTTGAGGAATAAAACAAAACTAAGAAAATTGAAAACCATACTCGACAACAAGGCAGGAAGTTCTTTCCTTCGACTGTCTACAGTAGATAAGAATCAAGCGCACGTATGCCTCGATAATTGAAGCTTCTGTCCGGTGTCTCGTGCATACACAGTGGATTTTGCGAACATTTTACCGAGAACGCTTGTTCTATACCAGTTAAAGTGATTTGTATTGAACCTCTAGGAAAGAAATGGTATTGTTGAAAGTCAGATGATGCTTTAATTGACTCTTTACTTTCCGATTGTTCAAGGATGTTCTTCAATGCACATATTAATCGCAGTTTATTGGCTAGAGAATGATGCCAAATATTAGATATTGAATAATCCAATAGAGTTATCGACTCCTGCATTATGAATAATCATTCTATTCATGTACATAACGATGCAATAGATATATTGTTTTCATTCTTAAAAATAAAACGAAATATAGGATCAAATTTCCAGTGTATCCCATAAAATAGCACACTCCTACAGATCCATATGGACCAGAATATGAAGCCTTCTATCCCTTAAATGCACGCATACATCAAATTTAGCAACTGAAAAAGGAGTCATAAAATTGAAGACATAGTCTGAGTAGAGTAATTGAGTTCAAAGAGGTATCTTTTCTTTGTCGACTTGAAAATGCTGAGTAAGAAAACATACCGAATCTGCCATGACAGGTTGTTCTGGAAATATATGTATATAATATGGATTGTAAAATATCACTTTCCGACAACAACGCGTCTTCAAAGAGAATCAAGAACTCGGAAAGTATATGCATGAATGTTTTAGAATTTTTGGAAGGTCTGTTTCCTAAATATCAGTCCGTATAATACTATAGTCATATAATAATCTCTCCTAGAATCAAAATGTAGCGAAGTCAGAAATGTCTGGAAGGGTTGATGTGATTATCCTCCTTAATGTCCTTCGTATATAAACCGAGATTTTGAAGCCTCTATAGTATGCTTCCTATTTCAGTAGCAGTGTCAGTGCGTATACTTACACCATCACCTAAATCATTGCTCAACTAATTAGTAGTTCCAAACTTCGATATAACTCTGTAAGGGCCAAAGATTATGACTTTAGTTTTGCTTGTAGCCAGTGTTAGATAGCTGGCACACACCGATAATTTCGGCACTCAAGCTTTACTCCACTCCACTCCAGATAATTGTATGGAACTTGACTATAAATTTAAGGATTGTCTACGTGGACAAAATGTTGCATGTTCAGTATGTCTAGTATCATTGCTAACCATTAATCTCGATAGAGATGACAAGGCGATGGAGTTCTGGTGTTTGTTACATATCCAGACATTCATGAACAGTTTTTCTCTAAGAAAAAAAGTAAGATTGTTCTAATATATATATATATATATATATATATATATATATATATATATATATATATGCATCTCCAAAGGTTTTTTGGGATACGGTAAGATCGTGTTACATGAAATACCTTTATTCATTCGAACAAAGTAATCTTGGCAACAAAAATTATTTGAAAAACAGAATTCTCGTCCATATACAGACGTATTTACCAACAACTCTCTGGTACAGAAATCGTTATACAGATTGGAACTACACCGATCTTTCAAGATATATTCTTATTATGGCTTCTGTAAATGAAGCAAGAGCGCATCTAGCAGGAAGGTTAAACGTGACCAAGGTATTATGGTCGACTATATGCGCGATATAATACCAATGTGCAATAGGCAATCTAGTTGTAAAAAAAATGTAATTAGTGAATCTAGAATCTTGAGCAATAGAATTTATATCTACGTCAGTTGCAAAAAAATAGTGACAAAAGTCACAGGGAAATACGAAAATATTTATATCCAGAGATTCTAGATAAATATAAGACGATTATAAGCTCGCGTTAAACAAGCTATCTTCTGTTGCGTGCTTGCTGAAGTACCTAATTATGTGCTCGAAAATTTATTAAATGCACTAAACATTAAAGCGATTGTGAAATGTCTCAAAGTAACAATGAGCAAAGCAGTCGTCGAACACCGTCCCTGAAATTATTCAATTTAATTATAATAAATAGGATTGTATTATTTCGAAGCACCCATATACTTAGTTGTTTCATGTCCAAATTAGAAGGACACCTAGGTACGAAACTGCATCAAATTAAATGACTGGAACATAATCAGAAAACTCATAGAATTAAATGATACACATAAAAATGAAAATATTGTTCATTCCATGTACTCTAATGTGAATAACATTTGCTAGTGCAAATGAATGAAAAATTTTGGACGACGTATATTGTAATTATCACATTTTGATCATAATAAATATAACTCTTGCAAACGATAACACACAGTCAATTGATACATACAAATGGAAATTCGACAAGGAAAACTGGAATAAATATCAGGATAATGTCAAAAATAACATAGACAAGTGAAGGGAGTGGGTTGATGAATTATAAAATCATCAAAAACAGTAATAACGAGACAATAATAACTGATTAAATCAGATCATTATAAAGATAGTAAACGACAGCATTCCACGTACTATAAAAGGGCGCACGAAAAAAGAAAATGTTGCTGAAATATGGAAAATGAAATATGAAAATGAAAAAGGTATAAGAGCGACTGAAGGGGCCCTGTATAAATACAAAGGAAATACAACTATAGCAAACAATATTGAATTTGAAAAGCAGAAAGCAGCTTCGAAAAGAAATGTTCTCGGTATGATAACAGACAACTAGTAAACAAATTTAGAATAAAAATGAAACCTATAAAAGGACTATATAAGCGAACAAAGCATTGCCATAAAATACAAGGAGGCTATTATTAACAATCCTCTAGGCAAATTTATTTATAGAGCAATTTTCAGACAAACATTATAGGCCTACGATTTAAAATGGGTAAAATGAATTTTCTAAAATTTCAAGCACTATAACATTGGTGCAAGTATTTTCTATTCTGTAAACAACGGTTAACAGAGAGAAAAGTCCATGAGTTTATTCGTATACATCAGATACAGACGTATTGGAGAATGTTGTACCTTAAGGATCAATGGGTTAATAATTAATGACACTTTTTCTAATAGAAGTAAACGGAATTTTAACGTGTATAATTTATTTATTCTGACATTGTACGCTGACGATATTACTCTTTTTGTGAACGGAAAAAATAAAAAAATTATAATAAGAAAATTATGTAACATACGCTAAATAAAATAGATTCTATATGTAGAATCAATTATGTAACATACGCTAAATAAAGTAGATAATTCTCAGAAATCGCATGATTTTTAAAATCAACAACAAAAGCAATAATATTTAAAACAAACAGAATTAACAGCAATAAAGCAAAACTATATAAAAAAAGCTATATGATGCCAAATCTTAGACCTCACTTTTGACTCTAAAATAACTTGGAAATAGCAATGGTCAATATCGAATTATGAGGATTTAAGAAGAATTAACTTATTGAAAATACTGGCAGTCAAACACGGGAGGTAAACCAGCAAGCTTAATGTAATATACATTAAACATCAATAAAAAATAAAATAGATAATTCACGAACATGAAATTTATTATAAAATCCTAAAATTGCAATGCAAGATTATACTTTGTAATGGTAAACTAACACCTGAAAATATATCTACAACAATTGAGAAAGCTGAAGACGCATCACCCTTAAATAATTATAAACATAATAGCGCCATCAAAGAATGACACTATAAATTAGTAAATCAAAAAATAATGAAATACTGAAATGATCGTTCGCAAAACAGCCCTAATCAATGTCATATTCGCTTGATATAATCTGACATTCATGAAGATAATTCATATGACAACTACCAGGAAGGGACCAAATCATTATCAGACTGCGCATAGAGCTTTTTAAATATTATATAAAAAGATCTATTAGAAAAACAATCAACACCACATGTGATATATGTGATAAACCAATACGGTAAAACACATGTTACTAGTCTGTCCATGAGTCGAAAATTTTCGGAAAATACTGAGTATGAAACAGAGCCTCAAACGATTAGTAGGAAATATAGATCAATGTAATAAAACAATTCAATTTATAGGTAAGACAGATATGCGAAAAATATTGTATAAATAACTTTTATATTGTATTATAATAATAATAAAAATAATAACAATAGCGTTTGGAAAACGTAGATAGACTATAGAAAATGTAGTGGAGGAACAAAACGTACGGGGCAAATAACAATAATGCAAACTAAAGAATCAGCATAATAAGGTGGACAAGAGTTACGGGAGGGGAATGAAGAGAAGTAAAGAGGGGCCGTAGAGGGCGAGAGGTCGTTAGATTATATTGCGCCGTACGCTCGGTAGGGGTAGTAACGAGCGCCGGATATCGACCCAAAGAAAGCAGAGAGCAGGAAAGAGAGAGAGAGTGAGGGAGAGAGAGAGAGAGAGAGAGAGAGAGAGAGAGAGAGAGCGAGAGAGAAAGAGAGAGACAGTGTGTGTGTGTGGTCTCGCGCGCACCTGGGTACAAAAGGGAAAGATTGTATAATTATATTGTGAATGTATTATCTGCTTGCAGAGCCTCTATACTGGTCGTTAAATATCTTTGACTATTATATATTAAAATATTTTTATCGAATAGGAAGTTTATTCAATTTTTGTCCAACTCTTCATTTAAAATATGACGATGCTGTTGAAATATCATTATAAATTTTTTAACTTCAATTATTCTGTAAAAAAAAATAATTATAGCTGATTTTGATATGATTTGTATTTAGATAAATTATTTCAAATACTTATTTTTTAATATTATACATGCGTATTAAAATATTTGAATTTTGTTTTTATTGCTATTCAAATTTTCTATTTTTTTATTATTGAAGTATTCAAAGTAGAAAATATAGACTAAGAAACCTGAATAAAGTATAATTATCTATATGAAATTAAGAAGAATCAGTTTCTCTATTTTATTTAATGAATGTTTTATACGTATAATTTAAACATCGTTTGTAAACATTGAGTAGACTTACTGGAATTTTGACTTTTAAGTCTTCATTGTTTTCCTATTTGAAGGGCTCATAAAAACTCAACGATAAATTCCTTTTCTTGTTTCATTCGAAAATTTCAGTTAAATTATATTCTACATTTATTAAAGATTATACGTAACAATATTTCATGAAATACCCAATTTTTAATTAAGTATTGTGGGAAAAATTAATTTAATTAATTGACTCAATCAAATAAATTACTATTTAGACAATCGCAAAAATTACATTTTTTTTAAATATTTCATATTTCAGCTATTTGTTTATTTAACATTGCACAGTGTCTATAGCATTGTGCAAAATGTTTTTAAGTATTTACTACACTTTACAAATATTAGTGACAAATATTTGATGTTTTTTTAATGTTTGGTTAGAAAACATAAGTTTTTCTATATGGAAGGATTTTTAGAAAATGCCTCGAAATACTTCCAGCGTACAATCTTGAATCATCGCGTAGACTTTAAGATAAGAAACTAGTGTACTTGGGTATATAATACATAAAAAATTACTGAGCCATAAAGTGCTCCTGACGTAATTTCTTTTTAGAGATAATTACAATAAATTCAGTGTACCATTTACTTTTTACAAGTTAATTTTAGATATTACAAATTATTTAATTTTTTACAGGAAATACAATGACAGAATACAATGACAGATACAGAAATTGGTTTGGATTTATTAATCAGTCCCAGCTTTTATTGTGTGTAGACTTTATATTAAATATGCTCTTTCAATGAAATTCAATAAATATATTTTAACGTAATGAGAATTATGAAATAAATAAAAATAATTTAAAGGAGACCTTAATGTTACTAGAATATTATCATCATGAAAGAAATGGACGCATTCAAAATAAAATGAAATACATTATTTAAATAAAATTAGTATAATCGAACGATTCTTTCTGAAAACTAATACAGAAACAAACAATAAATAATTACACATGAACTTGTTGGTGCTATTTTAAACTATTTGAAAGCCGATCTTTTTAATACTTTGAAGGCTTTGTTAACAAAGTAAGAATAAAACGTAGAAAATAATTTAAAAAAAAACATAAAGTCACAATCAAAGAGCTCAGAAAATGAATAGATATATACACAGTCCTTCCTGTGAATATTGTTTTTTTTCCTAATATTATATATTTCTTTACATTATTAATGTTGCTTGAAGACGACATAAAGTCTTCGGTAATCAAAACGTTGCAAGAGTATTAAATTAAATAGTAATTAAATGACTCCTGCAAAATCATCCTTCAAAAAAGCGAAACCTTTCAATTTATCAATTTTATTTATAATGGAAGCAAGGGTAGTAATTTTTATCAATTATGCTTTACATACAATAGTAAAACATTAATTAAAACTAAGCATTTTTATACAAAGCAACAACATCCTAGTCGTTAGGAGAAAATTAACTCAAACAATATTTTTTTATACTTCACGTTTATATACTGTGAACGACATATAGAAGAGAGTGAATGAGGCTCCAACTTTCCGGTTTACGTACCTGACCGTGTAGTATTCGAAGAAAGCAACTAGTATTTCCAAAGATCGGGTGACGGCGGCCCACATATTCCTCCCAGTCTCCCGCCCAAGCTCCTACATACATACACACACGCAAATAAACTTTAAGAGGAGACGCCACCGCCGCGGCCAATCTTCCAATATATATATATATGTATATATACATACATTTTTTGCACTCTTTCTCTCTTATATATAAGCATCGTTTTACGAATCTTACCGGTACCTCGGCCGTCGCGCGCACTTATATGCATAGGTATATACATATATAAGTAGAGTTGCGATGAGGCAAAAGTTCGATAAATAAGACGCGCTCAACAAGTTGCAACGCAAGCTTTTGCTCGAGTGCTCCATACACGCGCGGGCGTACCGTGTATTTATTACGCGCGTGTGCGCACGTATCTATATATGTGTATAAACACTTACACACTTCGTCTCCCCCGGCCGGCTCGACGACTCGAATTTCCAGCCAGGGGATAGATCCAGGTTAAGAGTTTTTAAGTTATGTGCTCACGAGAGAATAGATGCGCCTAAGGCATGTATGCACACACACACACACACACACACACACAAACGCAAAACGGGTACACCTTCATACAAACCGAATGACGAACATGACGAAGCTTTTGAAATAAAACGCCCTCGTTAACTTGGTCATGAAAAGAAATCTAATATATCTCCGTGCTTCGTATATAAATAACTGCCTATTTTTGTAGATTCTGAGGTTTTGTAAATTCTGTGAATTTTAATATAAAAGATACACGTACATGTAATCGCGAATGCTTTGACCACGGACATATATCTATATATATATCCACAAGGCAAACATTCATGGGTATAGATGTTTTCCTTTGTTGCATTCGCTCCTTGAATGAATTTTGTCGCGTGTTAATTAAAAGAAGATTTAATATTTGATCCATTTGCTAACAAATGGATAAAACAGAGTCTCTTGTCTATTGTTTGTTCGTTAAAAGCTGTTATATAAAAGAACTTTGCTGCTTCATTCGTTAAGCTTGCGATATATAATAATTTTTTAATTAATATTTTGTACGTAGCAATTTCATCCATTTTTATTCAGTAATCCCTTTTGTAATGTCAAAATAACCCTCGAGAAATAAAACAAGGTTGATTTTGCAAAGCTATCCAAGAGTTAATTAAATAATGTATAAATTAATATATAACATTAAAGGATAATTGTATGACTTGAAAATCATGAGAAGATGATGAACTTCTTATGTAGAAAGCTTTAGAAAAAATCATATATATATATATATATATATATATAATGTATGATGCATGATTCTTACATTCTTATTCTTACATTATATACATTCTTACCTTCGTACATTCTAAGATTAAAAGTAATATGAATATATCAAATGAATTCACCATTTCTCTTTAATGTGAAATTTATAGCCAAATAAGGATTAATAAACATTTACATAATAAATATGAATCCTTATTTTTAAATTATTTTATTTTTTAGCCTATATCATTATGATATATATTTGATATATATATATATATATATATATATATATATATTTTTTTTTCTTCTTTTTTTGAATAACATTTGGTAATTCATGAAACATATTGCATAAAGAGAAAAGTCTATAATTTGGTATTTAAGATGAAGGTAATGATCGCAAAAATTGATGACTACATAAAAATTGGTTGGAGGAAAATTTCGGGTATTTTATTAATCTTCTATTGTCCAGGAAATAAAATTATTCAAAACTGATAAAATAGGTCGTCACATTATCACGAATCAAGCTCCAAAGATTGATGCTGCTGTAACTACATTTTTCTGAAGTTATTGAGTATTTTTATTTCCTGGAGAAGGAACGATTTGTAAATCGCCTGAAACGCTGGTAATAAGACGATAATTAAGACAAAGACCATTCATCTCCCTCGAACTAACCACAATTCCGCGTAATAAATATCCTGGAACGAGATAATCGCGGGTAATTTAAAATTCAGTGTGGCAGTCGAAACAACCAACGGCCAACTGTGCGTTTAAGCGTCTCATCCGTACGAGCAATCAGCTATTAACGTACATTATTTTCCAGTCAATGAAATACAACAGAGGCAATAGCTCCTCCCCCGTAAAACCAATCAGGGCGAGCCAAAATCCGATTTGCCGCGTTCCGAGTGCCTGTCGGACGTGGAGTTGGAGGGCGCGAAAACGAACGGAATTTAGAGGTGCACAGGTACGAAGAAATAGCGATCCGGGCAACTAGATTACAATTCGATAGTGTCGGTTGAGCGTGGATAAATAATAAGGAACGGTGAGAGAAAATAAGGCTTGACAAGAAAGAGTAATACGAAAATTTTAGCTTTTCTTTTGTCAAAAAATGTATTTGAACCTACTCTTATGGATGAATATTATCATAATCTAACTTTGCTCTTCTATTTAAGATATATGAAAATATATTAATATTATTTTAAATATATCTATATTATTTAAAGTATATTCGTATTATCTTAAATATATTGATGAAGTCAATATATTTATAATGATTGAACCACTTTTTCGCAACAATAACATATGCACTAAAACTTCATATCATTTATTTTATTCATTTGAGACTTACAATTGTTTTGAATGAAACTAATGAAGTTGACTTGCATTCAAACATAACTGTTAGTCTGTTTTATTTCTGAATATCCAGTAATGTAAAAAATTGTATAATAATAGAAATAAGTTAATGGAGAAATATTTTGGAGCTAAGTTAATTAAACTATAACTTGTTTTTAATTCAACCAATTACAAGATTTTCCAATGATTTCACCGATAAAATTTAACAAATGCGACCAAAACGGATTATCAGAGCATTATTCCCGTATATGGAGTATTTTGTGGAACTACCGGATGAAATATAAAGAACTTATAAGGCTGTTTATGGTATCATAAAAACCTTAATAACTGAGATTAATATTCGTTGCCATGCTTGCGAGCAAATTTGATAAAGTATCCGTAATATAACTTATGGAGTGTAATAAATATTCAAAGATTCGCGAAGCATCGATGATTCATTCCTTCCTGCTGATGAAAAAAAAAAAAAAGAAAACGAGACGTAGGTCGGTCATTGATAATACGTATCTGCTTTGAAATCGACAAATGTACTAAACGAAAGAAAACGTGCGAAATACAGATGAAGAAGATAAATGAGTCGGTGTGGGAATAGTTCACACGTATTGTATATATATATATACAGCCCGAAATATGAAAATACGAGAGTAATTTAGTATTTTGTGTGTATAAATAAATCCAAACAAAAATGTCGATGTAGATAAATTTGGGGCACTCGTGGTGTTCAAAAAATTTGTAATTTCCCAGGCAGTTCCGATAAAAAGAAATCCAGTGACATTTGGTAAATATCAAACTCGTTCGACGGACCTCGACAATGCTCGTAAAATCGAAAAATTCGAGCTGCAGCTTTCGCATTTCCATCAGAATCCCGACGAATCGCGAAGCAATTTTTATACGTCCACGTCGTACTCTTCTTTAAAATTCACAAGTAGAATAATCCCAAAGGCTCGTAGACTACAAAAGGCGTTTCGTTTCCGACACATTTAAAAACGGTCTCTATGTCATGTCCGTGGAAAGATCTCGATGAGACGGGGGCGGTGTAAGGGGCCAGCGTCGCAGCAAGGACACATCCGAAGGACCGTGGGTAGTTCGATGTATGCAGAACTTCAAAGCCGGGCCCGTACGCGAAATTGATCCTCGAAAATTCACGGAGCGGACAGCTCGAGGATTCGAATCGTTCTTTGAGATCTGAGTCGAAATTTTGAGAGTGGCTGTAATTTCGCGCCGAGGCCACAACGGGGGCCGGGTTTAATTTCGCGCAGCCGCTGCATTTCGGTGGAAATTCCAATACACGTGGATCGAAGTAGGGCTCCCTTGTCTTCTTTTTCTCGGCTGCTCCTTTATCTAAGCGGGAATATTATTTTTTTATGCTTGGGTAGAAGCTGAGCATAAAGAACGATACAGACTATATGTAAATCCTCATTACGCAGTCCATTCAGGTGGGAAATTTTTTAAGTTAAGAAAATTGAAATTTACGTTGCTTTGAATAAGAAATTGTTCAGGTAGTTTCATTTTTTTATCTCGGCTTTGAATATGATCTTCTATATGGTGAGACGAAGGAATTTTTAACAAATAAGTCTTCAAATCAGAATGATAATGGCATTATCATTAATCAAGGACACTTTAATACTTTTGATACTTTTTAATAGTAAAGCTCGGTCGTAAGTAATGGAGCGATTGTAATTGATGCATAAAAAATACACTGAAAATAGAGGACGGAGGAGAAGAATTCGAAAAATAGATTCGCAGAAATTATCCACTGACTGACAGGACTAGAAGTGAGAGCTAATATTTACTTTGATAAACAAATTTTTTACAATAAAATCCTTTTACATTTTTGAAACTGTCACCATTGAATTTCGACAAATAAACGAGATCCGATTCGACTGTGAATATACGAAAAATTTTTTCATTCCCAATAAAATTTTATTTTTATCGCTGAAATAATTCATTTAACGATCTGTAAATATAATAAAGAATTTAACAAACTATAGCTTCGCCTACGATGCCAAAAAACATTTTGCGATTTGCATCTGTGCAGTAAAAAAATCTCTTCGCAATAAAATCAAAGTATCCTATGCAGAGTTTCATGAGAGGAGTTAAGGAAAAAGCTAAAGAAAAAAGCATTTGTAAGTTTTTTTCCCGAAACAAAGTCGCATTATTTCTTGTTACAAGTTAGAAACCTAAATTTACAGACACGATCAATAATGACAATTAAATATTGATAATTTGCAATAATTATCTACAGGAGACACAATGAGTAATTGCCTTTACACTAGTGTCGAAATTTATCGTTTTTACTAAAATAGAAGTCACATAAAATTTTACGAAAAAAATATAATTTAGTATTCCGATGCCGTGAAAATGTCAACTGTGGCACTTAATGACTCGCAATCAGATTGATAAGATATGTCCACGTGCAATTTATTCCTATTTCCACAATTAAGAATCGCTCATTAAGGAACTTTCGAGGATTCCGCAGATAAAAACCAAGTCACCGACAAAATTGAAGACAATAGCAAAAATCGCCTGATGAAAGTCGCTGCAAAAATTCGCAAATGTATTATACATAAATGCATAACAACCGATGGGCATTACTTTAGGCAGACAATATACATATTAATGAATAAATAAATATCTGTGCTAAACGTATCCAAATGGAACAAATCTCGTGCGCCCAGTATCCTGCAATTTAAAGCTCGAATGAACATTTACGATTCTTGGCTAAATCTTAATTTGAAATAAAAAAATAAACATGTTAAAAAAATGATATGAGAAAAAAAAGGCGAGAGCCAACGATGAGCGCGCTTGCCAGCTATAATCACGGACTACCACGCACAGTGCAACGAGGAAGTCGAGAGCGCCGATGCTGGCTCGTTGCGAAAAGCATCTGCGCCGACGAGGGGAGGCGATAGTGGACGGGGAGAGGGAAACAGTTTCCCCGCTCGATTGGCCTCGCGCCGAAAAGCCCGCGGCCCGGATAGCGTCCGCGCGGGGAGGGGGAGGGAGTAGGACGAGTCTCCCGAGGGAGGGGGGCAAGCATTTTCAGCGCCAACTACCGATGCTCTAACCAGCCTCACCCAGCCGTACGCGTGTCCGCACGTACGTGTATTACCTTATAACGCCAGGCGCGGACCGCAGCGTCACGCGTCGTCGTCCAGCGCGCACGTTGCGCACCACGCGGACGCCGTCTAATTGCGTAATTAGTCGAGATAGGCCGGGGGAGGTGAAGGGAGGGCGTCGGAGGCTCGATCGTATTTTGCCGGGGACTATATTTAGAAGGTCGGCGATGGGGGGGCGGAGGGGCGAGGGAATTGCGTGATCGACCGGTGCATCGGTCGGGGGCTGGGGAAAGCGTCGAAGAGAGGTCGGATGTTTTTTTTTTTCGACGCTTTACGGACGGCGACGCGAGCGTCTGTATCGGTCGATACCTGCGGGGATAGTTTTGGTAGTTATCGGAGAAGCGCATTATAGGCGTTGGGAGACGAGAAAAGCACGAAGCTGCTGTTATGCGCACGATGATAAGAAATTTTAAGAGATACGATTATTCTACATTTTGTCTTTTAAGAATATAGTAATTGCAATGCTTTGTCGATTCCAATAATTAATTAATCGTAAATCAGTTGTTATTATTAGTAGAAGTGAATATAATTTATTGTCTCGTTAATTTTTTTCTAGTAACCAAACTTTTCTTTCGAACCTTGGAATCAGGTCGTTGTTCAAGTACAACTAAATATTATAAAGATCTAATAAGAATTGTACATTTTAAAATAAAAATATGACATACAATTCATATACGGAAATCATAGCTTACTAAGCTATATTGTAAAATAAGATAGTGAAGAATGAAAAGGTGAATTGATAAATTTTCGTAGATAAAATATAAATCGGTGTTTATTTATATTGATATTATCAAAATAAATTTTATTATTTTATAAATTACGTATAGGTCACTTGTCCATTATAATATTATTATTTACGCGGGTGATAAATGAAACATGAAATATATTCTAAATGAGCTTTTGTATTTTGTGTTTTTTAATCTATGATTTTCACAGTTTCCCTAATTTAATTGAGCTTTGTTTTATTTAAATAAATCAGTTATACGTTATGGGAGGTTAAGATTTTTTGGAATAGAAAGCATATAGTATCTTATTTTAAATATATCTAAATTTTAAATATATATAAATTAAGATAATTCTATTAAAACAGTATTTATTGCATAACCGTCACGATTATGAATGTCATGATTATTTTCATTGAAATTCTTGATCTAGCTGAAGAAATTTAATTATACGCAGTAAGAAATTCATCAGCTATTGTATTAGCAGAAACAACGATTTCTGCCTGCTGCGTTGTGGAATGCGTTGGCATTAACATTATGCATTATTCCCAGTCCGATCGAGTAGACGAATAAAATTTATTTCTAATCTAAAAGTTTTCAAATTTGAAAACTTTGTTTAATGTCTACAAACGCACCGCAAAATATTATATTCATCTTTTCAGCATGTTCGCTGCATAGCACTCGATGAAAGTATATTTATGAGTTCAATTTAAAATTTTAAATCGAGTCAAAATTTATATAGAAATGTATTTGTTAAAAAAAAGCAGTTTATATAGACACTTGATGAATTTGAATGTGAAATTTTTTAAATATTTATACGTTTTGGTGAATATGCGAAATTTTTTTTTACTGTAAACTCTGATCCATAAAAAATAATGTGTTGTACCGAACAGTTTTGTTGTTTTTTTTTTTTTTTACTGAATTTAATTTCGAATAACACATATACACAGACTGGAATTAATTAAAAAATTTGCTCTTTCATTTTCCCAGCTTCATAAAGTTTTATTAATTTTCTTGTTTTTCATGAGAATGAATGAATGTTGGATGGATAACTCGGGGAGGGTGGCGGGGACCAATAACAGCGGGACATTCAGCTGCTCGAAATAAAGATCGTATTACGAATTATTCGAAGGAGCAAACTGTATTGAAACGATTTCAAAATAATATCACCTCTATGACTTCTTCCGGAATTCTAATTCGACGCGTAATATCGCTGAATTAATTACGCGAAACAATGCCCCGGCGGAAGAAACCGAGGTCGCGCAGTCGCGTTCGCGGCAACGGGCACGGACTGCACGGGGGGCCACGGCTGCGATTCGATACCGCCAATTAACATCGTCGCCATCGTACAGCGTTTGCAGCGCCCGCTGAAAGTTTTCCGAATCGTACTCGCTCTGTATATATGTATACATATATGTATATGTATATAAATGTATGTGTGTGTGTGTGTTTGTTTGTGTATGTGCATGTATATACATCGAGTAATACGTAACGCGAATGATAGGAAATCGTTTCGGCCATCAATCGGTTTTTGCCGTCGCGACGAGTCCTTTGATGTCGACCGAGCAGTTATAAAGTGTTATCGATTTCCCTCCTCGCCGCTCCACTCTTATCGTCATTTTGATGGATCGAGATTTTGCGCTCTGATACGCTATAGTTTACGCGAAAATGGTCGACGGGATGCTGTTGATTACGCCCGAATTTTGAGCCGGAATTGTAAAATTAACGAGCGACGCTGCTTACGAAATACGCGCGCGCTCGCGTGTTTGTATAATTAGTCGACTGGGATCCAATTTATTCCATTCGATTCCAGTGAGTTCTTTTCGTATGCATGGTAATCATTAAAGCGATGGCTCCGCTGTCTAAATTTAGGTAGCCGAATCAGTATATGATAAAAAGACCAACTTCTATTGTTTCACCATTGGTGAATCTAATTTTCGAGGTATACGTAAATGTAGATATTTGGGCCATTAGATTCATAATTATTATGTAATTAAATTGAAAACGTTCGTATATGATATAACTGCGAGGATTTCATCATCCAATTTGAATGGTCCTACTAATTAATCCATAAGAATTTTCCCATTTGAAATTTATTAAACCTGCGCTCCATTTTCATCATATTACAATCTAATAATAATTCATATATATTTAGAGAATTAATCTAAAATCTTACGTTGTTGAAGTGGCCCGCATGGAAATACGTTCTGGAAAACTCAATTTAACGCGGATCATTATTTCTGAGCGTAAAAGCGCAGCCTTTGTACGTAAAGTCATGTTCAAAATCCGGCGGAATATTTCAAACGCTTGCATCGATTCGGACTACTACATAGCGGATGCTCTTTGCGGCATCTTAGCGCTCGGATTCGTCATTTTACCAAAGGTATTAGAGTCGAGTTTCAAATATAATTAAATCGATGCTAATGGAAGTGTAATTAAAATTATCGGTTTTCATTATGTTCGGATCTAACGTAAGCGATAGTGGCAATCAATATACTGGACGTGTTAATAATCGAAAACCGCCTACAGAAATATGTGCTATACTCTCTACATGGGGTTACTTTTATTTCGGAATATAGTTGTATCTTATAAAATCTACTGATATTCTAAGATAATCTCAAAATCGGGCCCTATATTTAGTCAAATATGACTTCTTAACTAAAAGAGATAAATACACGATAATGGACAATAGTCACTATTCCATTTTCTAATCGAGTCTGCTGTATTTATCCCTTGTAAATCACTTTAAAGAAAAAGGTACCCCTCCAAAAAAGGGGCATGATGTTTTATGTGGCTAAAAGCGTAGATGAAGTATTCTTTAATTATATATTATTTGCAGATAGTATCTAGAAACACCAAAATAGAATGCTTACGTCATTTATATGAATTTATATCAAGATCAACATAAGGTAATTCTAAAATTTTTTCGAGTAATAATTCTAGAAATATCATTGTTGAAAGAATTTTTTGGAATAGTTCAAGCGTAACATTTAATCTTATTAAGAGGCAAAAAGTGCTAGAGAACTTAGCAAAAACATTTTAATTTTTTGTTTTATAATTATACACTGAAAATAGTAAAACAGACCTCTAAAAGCATAAACATTAGATAAATATACTCTTTAACTGATACAGCCATAATTCAATAAATCTGTAAATCGATAGATTCACAGGCTCACAATTGCATTTAAAATTTTACAACCGCCCTTCAGGTTCAGTTTAAAATTTTGCGCCTCTTTTTAGGATAGTTTTCCATTTTTAACGACTAATAGGAAATAAACAAACAACACATGGAATAATGAATATTCTTAATTCAATTTCATGACTTTCATTCTCTGGGGAAGGAGTTAGATTGGGCTTCAAAGAACACAAGTTTAAAGTTTATATTGGGTTCTCACAATTTAATGTAAACAATGTGCGTGTGATTAATTATTGAGCGGCATATCGTATAAAAGTGTTCGGTTGCGATGATGTTAATCTTTATTCGATTAGTACGTACTCGTCGGTAGATATTTTTCAAGAACCATCAAACGAACATAGTGTTAGATTAGTTTAATGAAATGAAAAATAGATTAAGCGCTTTATCTATTAGCTTGCTATATTATAACTGCTATTATTTATTTTATGATCAACAAAATAGGTTCGTTGACCACTCTCTAATTTTTAGCAAATCTCATAACCACCACTGACGAAACAATTCAACATCGATATTTCAATTACGAAAACTGGTTCTGAAACTAAATCGGACAATTCGGTAATACATCCTTCCATTCACGGAACTTTGAACAATTTCTCTCGCAGATAGGCTATCGAAAAAGTGCTTCAACCATAACCCGGCTCTTCGAGAATATCGTCCGGTACCAAATGATGAATTTCCTTATCCCCCATCCGGGCCGACGATGCTCTGCGGTCCCATCAACAATTTACCATAAATCCATATAAAACTTCCGGCAGCAAACGTGCTTAACGAACGAGACCCGGAGGTGTATACTACCAAAAATAGACCGTTGTAGCGGCAATGGAGTTGGGGTGGTGGGGTGAAAAGGCGATCTGCGGAGGGCGAAACGCCCCAACGACTCGTATAGTATCGATATTATCGAGCGTTATCGAGGCGAAAAGTAGAGTAAAGCAGGGAAAACTGCAGCACGGGGCTGCGTTGATTGCGACTGGAGGCGTGCCTCGGAGATAAGGATGGGGAAGCGTTCCCGAAGAGAGAGAGAGAGAGAGAGAGAGAGAGAGAGAGAGAGGGAGAGAGAGATGATGAAGCTTCCGGATGGGTAACGTTTTCCCACGTGCAAATAAACAGGAAAGAGAGCAGGGGGTTTGCTAGGATTTTCCTTTTTATCTTGGACGTACGGCTTATCGACTTTTCGGCTCTTCCACTAGGTGGATTTCAAAGCCCACGAGCGGGTGGAATGTCTAATCGAAAGTGGATTTTTTTCATCGTAGCAACCGCTAGTGCTACGTCGTAATTATGGGATTCAAAATACGAAGCTGGGGCAGTGAGGGGCATTGAAGACGCGGCAATTTCTTCGGAGGGCGCACGCGCGCGCCTTCGCGAATTCATACAAATTCCTATTCCAATAATTTCGCAAGTTTCAATGAGAATCTCGGAACGCTGATTTATTATCGTACGCGATTTTACTTATAAGAGCTAAATACAGTTGTTGTTTTTTTTACGAGGCTTACATTATTTCGTATTTTACATTAACAGATTATAGCTCCTGTTCTGGCTCGCTTTTTCGGTGCTTTAACATAAATGTAATCACGAGGATCGTTCCGAATTTCTACTCGGTTATAAGGTCTAATATTTTAACGGCATTTTCAAAGGATTATAATCATACGCATGTGGTTAGATAGTTTTCCACGCGGCGGGGTTTACTGCATACACTTTCAAAGTTGTTAAGTTTCATAACTATATTCATCCGATATAGAAGCGCTGTATGACGCTGTAGAACTCAAAATATATGCCATCGAGTTGAAAGGGAAAAATTGAGCCAGAAAGTAGGTATATAATTATGTGATATATACATATATATATCACGTAATTCACTATTTAGAGAAACCTTAATAAATATTATAAGGCCAAAAAAAATATAGTACTTTTAGAAAATGTATCCAATTTTTTTAAACATTCTTTCATTATATAAAGTTCATCTTAATTATGTGTATAAGGGTATACAAAAAGTCTAATTAGTCAATTGTTTCATCTTACAAATAATTAATTGAAGCTCGCAAGAAACTCTATCGCAATAATTATAAGACTGGCACTTTGATGATATAAAGAAGAATCTTCGTTATTTTTATAAAAATTTCTCAATTTTATACTTGACATTTGCCATAAATATATATAATTATATTAGTAGTATTGTCTAACGAATTTGCCATTAATATTTACATTTAATAGTCCATTTTCTTAAATTTGACAAAGACCGCCAGTATACATCGCTAAACTATACTAATTTTGTACAGCGCAATGCTCTTGTTTTACCGTCAATTGAGTTTAACGTTTGTCCGCTTAATTAATTATAAAGAAATATAAGAAGCATCTTTCTATCCGGCGCTTTAACTTTGAAAGACTATTCTCGGTGTACCGAAATATCGTGCAAATTTCACTGACCTTGTCCCCTGGCCAGTCTCCTACCCGCAAATGTGTGCTCGAGCCTTAAAAATCCAATCGAAGGGCTTTTTATCCGACCGCCTTTAGACCTCCCCGGGAAAGCGCGCGCACATACACGCAGGCGCATACAAGCTCCCAGACTAATCCAAAAACTATACATCGGCGGCCATAAGCCGCGCAGTTATACTTCGCTCATTTTTCGGTAAGAGAAAAAAAAAACAATAAGTTACTCGAACCAATTTTTTCCCGCCGCATTGCCCCTTTTTTCATCAACCGCCCAGCCATTCCTTTAAGCGCGCGGTGCTCCGTTCGATCTTCCTTCGTTCGCCCGGGAAAAAATCTCCGCGCGCCTGGTAGAGCGTCGACGGACAGCGGCGTACGAGGGCAGGGGAGAGAGATAGAGTGAGAGAAAGAGAGAGAGAGAGAGAGACAGAGGGAGTGAGAGAGGGAGAGGGTGGCGGGGGAGGGGGTGAGAGCGTGGAGTGGGAAGGCCGCGCACGAGTCCGTCCCGCATGTACGAGCGAGGTGGCGGCGGGAGAATTCAGCGGAGGGCTGGAGAGGGGCGGAGCATCTGTGGATCGATCGTAACTGTGCGCGGGGGCAAGGGTGGAAGCCAGCAGTAGCAGCGGCCGCGTCGTGGCTGCAGTGATGCTGCTCGCGATTCGGTCCGGCACGGAGACGCGTATTATCCCCCCCCTCCTCTTTTCCCCGCGTCTTTATTTATTCATGGGACGTGAATTTACTCTCCTTTTTTTCTCCCTATTTTGCTGCTTCTTCCCATCGTACTTGAGAAATACACCCTTTTGTCGTATTGCTACATTGATAAAGTACCTCGGTCAGCCGTTGTTATAAATCATTTTTATCGTATTTCGCCGCCCGTGTGCTCCTAGGAGCTCCATCGGGATGAAATTCGAATAAGCGAAAGATTGATTTTTCAATCAAAAGCCTATTTGATTATATCTAAATTCGATATTATACAATATTGGCGAACACTTATTAAATAGATAATCTGCCAATTCTGATGTTAATAATTTATTTCTATAAAAATGACTGATCGAAATAGAGCTGACAATTATTAACAATAAAATAGAATTTTTTAAATTTCTCAATATTTTTAAATTACTATGGAATGCACATTTTTCATTTAGAAAATTTATGACACTTTAATATTCATTATTCCCCTTTGATAGTTATTATAATGTATTTCGTTTGCCTTTCGATGGAATTTATTATAATCAACAAATTATTTAATTCCTATTGCCGTTAAAAATATAGATGCCAGATAAAAGATTTCTTATGAACATTATCTTTCGAAAATAATTACTTTTCTCCATACTTTCGGAACGTTACGCGAGAATCGTGTGCTTCTTTGCAGAGTTCCTGTCCAAATATTCGCTTTGGAAATCTTTCATCTCTTCCGAGACCCTCCTCCCATCGCAAGAAAAACACGTGCTCCGCTGCTTTTGCATTCTTTTATTTGCATTTTCCTTATCAGTGCTAATTTATTAAACTACTCGCTTAATCTCGGCGTCGAACCCGGCAGGCTCCGCTCGGCGACCGAGAGAGGAAAATACACGAGAGCTCGCGCGCGCGCACGCGAACGGCAAATAAAGAGGGGTGGTGACTTAAAAAAAATTTCCCGGCTATACAATTTTCTCTGTCGGACGACGTTGGATTAAAGTGATTCAGAATTATTTATTTTGTTGGGATTGCTGACCCGACATTGTTTCATTGGAATATAAATTATGCAGTTTTCTTTCCGACTAATCTGATCTTGGTGAGCGCGAGAAGGAAGTATGATTCAAATATTAATATCATTCTCAGTAATGATGAAATAATCATCATTTATCATGTTATTCGGTAGATTTTTTATGTTTCATGACAATATTAATTTACAAAGATTTTTAGATTTTCAATAGTATTGAATTTATAAGAGAATCTTGCTAAATGATAAAACAGCTAATACTTGTAAGGAATAATTATGAAACTACAATTACGAATTATATATGTATATTTGTAAACTGGTCTAAAATTGCTTATTAACATTTTTTTACCGCTTCTCTTTTTATCGATCTAACATAAGTTAATTAGTTTTATAAGTTTCATTAATTTATTTTCGTCCTGAAAAAAATTCAACTAGATATATAAATTGCATTTTAAGGATTACGTATAAACCATATATATTTCAATCGATAATATTCACTCCATTTTTAACATTTTCTTTTTTTCTGTATCTAGAACTTATAAATAACGTAGCTAGAATAGACATTTTCAATTTTGTATTAATATTCAGCGACTATTTTACATATGTACAATGATGAATTTCATCTACAGCACCGTCGTTAATCGATAGTCATCCGCGGAGCTGCGACGAATACATAACAGTTTCTAAAAACAGAAATTGTATTTTACCACAAATACATTGAGCGCTAAATATTTTAAAATCATTAAAATACAGGGATTGAAATACATTCTTTATTTTTAGAAATATCGCCACTCCACATTTATTATCTCTCTTTTATTTATCATATAGGCTCTAAAATCAATTAATAAAAAATTTGTACATTTAATAATCGGAAAAATAAAATACAAAATGAGATTAGCATGGACAAACAATTTGAGTTAAACTACTTCTTTAGCATAGTGATAGGGATATTTATATTAGTAATTAAATTTTAGTTTATAAAAATCTTCAGTATCATTATCATATATTTTTATATCTCCATGGATTTTACTTTAGTCTTATGCTGCTAGTAAGTAATGAATATATAATTGCAATTATATTGTACTTTCAACAAAAAGAATTACAATTGAAAACAAGTTCCATTCACAAGTCAATTATTATAAACTAAATTGATGGCTTGTTGGGACTGTACACACTTTACACCATAGATATGTATTTTTACTTTACAACAAATAATTTTTATTTTAAATTTAAAATTTTCTCACAATTTTTAAAATTGTTCCGATTCTTAGCGTGCAAAATTGTTTTACCGTATTGTACGCGAAATAAAACAGTGAAAAGAATTTCTATTCTTGGAATAATATTTTTTTTAAAACGAAATCAATCGCTCAAAATTTAAATTGAATCGTCGACAAAATAAATTATTATTACAACATTTATTAAGTCGGAATCTTAATTAATTTTTATGATTGTAAAAAATAGTTGCTCAAATTAATAAAATATTAACTATATCTAAAATGAATGTATTTCATTTAAATAAACAGTTTTATTTATCGATCGAATACTTTTATATTTTGAGAAAACAGTTTTTTCGCTAAAATACAAGAAAATATTTACTTGATCAGAGGTATTTTTTCCTTTAACAACAACTTTTTTTTACCTAAAAAATAATTTTGGATGAGCGACATGCTGTAGTATAATGAAAAGAAATTAATAGTCACTCACACGGTACTTACATCAAAAAGTTCGTATAAAATATTAAACTCCTCGTGAGCTCCATGCAAAGATTCAGCCACTAATGTTTAAAGCGATATTGCACAAAATTGTACGGCAAAGGATAAATAAAAACACGAGACGATTGAGTAATCGGAAGAAGAAACGCGCACTGTAGAACCAAATTTACTCGAGCCCAAGGAAACAATCTAAATCAGAGGGATGAGTTTTTCCGTTAACACCTTATCGGCGCCACCTCGGACGTTTCGACTCCGGCGCGGCTGCGGTGCCACTTGTCGCGCGCCAACGTCGTCGCCACTGTGGCCTTATCCGCGACGCGGACACCGCGCGGACGACGTGCTTGCCGGACAGCAGCAGCAGCAGCGGCAGCTGGGAAACGGCTGTCGAGCGATTCGCCGTGCGCGCGGCGCCACGCAGGTAAATGTGTACGGAATGTATATAGCCTTATTATAGAATGCGCGCACGAGCGAGCATCGTGATGGACCAGTGTTATGTATGCCCCTTCCATATGCTTCTCTCTCTCTCTCTCTCTCTCTCTCTCTCTCTCTCTCTCTCTCTCTCTCTCTCTCTCTCTCTCTCTTTCTCTCTACCCCTCTTCAAGTATCTGTACGACAGAGGCAAGGATCGAGAGCGTGAGAGAATAAACAAGAGAGAAGGGAGGTGGAGATTTGTAGTAGGAGAAACCGAGGCGGAAAAAGAACAGTTTAGTCTGTGTGTATGTGTGTGTGTGTGTGTGTGTGGATCTGTAGAGCAGAGACAATGAGAACTATAGGCATTGTTGCAAGTAGTAAGTGCGTATGCGGTAGACGCAGATGTAGAGCGTATGGAAATGAAAGGTGGGGCGGAGTGGGTGGAGAAAAGTAGCAGACAGCAGACAACCGACGGATAAGTGAGCAAAGTATTAACTGCAGTCGTGGTTTTGAGGGGTGGATAAATAGAGACCCGCATTGGGATTTGGGGAAGTAATATAGAAAAAAGTGTATAAAAGTGCGCGCGTACGTATCTTTAATTCTATATTCTACCTAAAATTTTACTACTAATCTAACTTGTTGATTCTATATAAGAAATTTGATCGTAGATGAAAAAATATCAATTTTGTAAATGTGAATCAATCAAATTTCCGACGTACAAATGTCCAATAATAAATCAGTGAATATTCACTGATGTTCAGGAAACAATCATAGTACAATAGTCTACTGCTAACCACCGATAATCACTGAACAGTCACCGATTGAACTAGTAAATATTATTATGTAAAAAAGTGGTTTTTCGCTAATTTAATTCAGTTCAAGAAAGTGGAACGATATAATTATTAATAATTCATTTATTTTATCATTTTTAAAATCTTGTGTAAATGTTTGCAGATTTTTGTAATTTGATCGCATACGATTTTCATAAATTGATATTAGCATCAATACTTTATTGACAGTAACTTTTACGTTAATTAAAATTATTTTCTGTCACTTACGGGAGACTCGAAGAGTCCAGCTTGGATTCTGTTTCACAGTGAAAATCGAATTCGGTAAACAAATAAGTAAAAATTGAACTGATTTACTTAAAAAATATATTTTGGAATACGTATTCTATAGAATAAAATTGATCTCTTGCCAATTTGAATAAAAATATCGATAGACATTCTGGTTTGGTTTTTATTCCTTCCTTATCAACATTTAACGTAAAGTAATAATATTTATATTTTATATAAATCAGATTGCAAAGATTTCCATAGATAAAATAAAATATTTCATAATAATAAAATATATAGTGAAATTGTATATAGAAAAATATTAAAATAAATATATGGTTCATCGTAAATAAAAAAGAGTATTCGGATTTAAATAAAAAATGAGAAATCAATGCAATCATAGATGGTAAATGAAAGGCAAGTTCAGAAATGTATTATAGAATTGCCGAAGTATTTTTTGGATGAATTGGATGGGACTTCAATAACTGTCAGAAACTAAGGGACGTTTGAAAAATAATTTTGATCAAGAAATGATCGTTGACTTTTTCGCTCACGGAAACTGGATATAATTGTCGTCTATAGAAAATGGTATTCTCCCTTCTTCATACATCATGCAAATGTTTTCTTCTCCTCTGTACTAATTTTTTGTTTAATTTATCATTAATTATTTTTTATTTTTATTTTTCAAATTCGTTGCGATAAGTTCCGTGGGAATAAGAGACAGTATTTTCTAATTAGAATGCGAAGCATCAACATTAAGTTTACTCTATTAGTTTCATTGTACAAGCTAGGCTTTTCCCACGAGAGTCTGACGCCGAGGCTCTTATCCAAGGACTGACAGTGGATTACCGGAGTCGCATGTATAGTTTTGAGACTTTTCCAGCAAATAAATATTCAGTAGCATTTAATTTAAGAAAGTTTCGGATTGCTTAATTTCCGAAAAGTTTGCATGTTTATAATTGATTATCATTGATCTCCGTATTAAAATTACAGTAACAAAAAGGAATTTGAAGCTGAACATTCGAAAAATTATTAACTAACCGTCTTGAAATTTGAGATTATGCATGTAGAAAATAAAGTAAAGTATCCAGAATGGAATCTTGCGGTGTATAAACATTGTCTAGAATAAATAACTAATGTAAAAATCGATACTGTTTCAGAGAGGGGGAGAGAGGAAGATTGAGAGAGAAGAATAATAATAAAAGTCAGTTGAACATTTCTAAAATTTTGAAAGATAGAAGTGACAAATATAAGTTAAGAAATAGGTGAAAGAGAACTTTCAGCAAATGATACGAGTGAATTAAAACAAGAGAGAAAGTGATAGCGACAAGCAGAGAGAGAGGGAGAGAGAGAGAGAGAGAGAGAGAGAGAGAGAGGGAGACAACATTTTAACAAGAGAGGAAGACAACAATGACAGACGTTCTTGAGAGAATGTCGAGACCCTGCGACTTGCTAGTTAAGGAACTTAGAGCAGTTTTTCGCATGTACCATAGAAAGATAGAAAGATATATATATATATAGAGAGAGAGAGAGAGAGAGAGAGAGAGATAAGAAGAGAGAGATAAAGAGAGAGGTAAAGGGGGGAGAGTTCAAGAGATAGTATATGTATGCGTGTGCACGTGCAAGAGAGAAAGCGAGGTAAGAGATGTCCTTGATCGTTTGAAGCCTAGCTGGGAGAAAACTTTTTCCAATATTATATACGTATAGAAATGTAGAGACAGGCACTGGGTAACGAGAGGGAAGGCAGTCGAGGGGAATTGTATATCGGTTTCAAGCAAGCCTACCTCAATTGTTATCCTCCCCTCTCGCTTTTAGTATATTATATATAGCACTTATAGCAATGATAGTGCCGATGTAGTGATTTATTTCGAAGTAAATAGCAACAGCCGCATTATGACACATATTATTACGCGGATTATATTATTATCATTGATATTCATTTGAGATTGTTAACTATTGATTATAAATTTTAACTAACAAGTAAATTTTAGTCTGCTTGACCTATTTAAAAGAGTGAAACTGTAACGTGGAAAGAATGAATATCAAAAATAAATAAATATTTAAAGGGTAATCGGATAAGGTAAAATAGTCATTTTAATAGAGTAATCAGTGGCTATTGACTGGAGTGAAGAATAAAATTAAAAAAGAAATTGCTCTTTAGATCACAGATGAGGCGCAATTGAATTTTTTAATACCAATCATTTTTCTTCAGCTTCTTCGAGTTTCTAATATATTTATAAGTATGATTATTTTTATGATATTAACAGTTGTTAGAAATATTAATGATGCTAGAAATAAAAAATATCATTTAAATTGAAAATATATAATTTTATATCAATATCGATGATCAACTGTAGAATAATCCATTTTTCATGAGCAAATCATTAACTATTATAAACTTATCGCAAAAACATCCAGCGTTTTTTTTTAGGATGATTCACGAAAGTTCATATAGATGCTTTTTCTACGGAATTTTGAATATTAAAAAAAATAATAATTGCATTATAAAGAAATACGAAAGAAATAAAAATAACTACTAGAAAACAGAAACTTGAATATGCGACGTGTAACGTACGTCACTTTTAGTAAAAAAAATCATTGTTCCCTCCATAATACGTGTAATAATAGCGTCTAGTAAATTTTGACATACAATCTAATCCAATCTACCCATTCCACTTAAATACCCGCAGCCCTTTTCATTGCCCCAATCCCTGCATGTTGCTTCAATGTTTACCCCCTTCCTTACTCTGGTTATTACTCGCGCGTAACGGATTAGGTCTGCGTTATCGCGCGTCCCGATACTTCAGTCGGTCAGAAGTGGAGCATGCGAAGAAAGACGACGATAAACGTCGCTACGACTCGAAGAAGCAGGCGCAACAGGTGTATCCTGCGCGTTACTATATGTGTGTATGCGTGTGTGCCTATAAAAGACAGGATGAGTTCAGCTGTGCCGTTTTATGCATTAATCAGGATGTTCTATTGATTACGATCGGTATTTAAGGCTACGTTTGAACAAAAAAAACTTTAAATGGAAGCAGTTGGCTTATAGGTTGTCTGAAAGTAGCAATTTTGAACGATATGATAAATCATTTTCAATAACACAATAAATTAATATTGGATAAAGAGTGCTCTAAAAATTAAAAAAAATATATTTTATGAAATTATTCACATACAATTTTTTTTGTTCATACTTATCTCTATGCTAATTAGTGAATGGATTAACGAATGGATAAAAAAAAATATTTTCTAAAATCAAATAAATGTAAGTTACTTTAATTAAACGCGTATTCGACACTGCGGAAGTAAATAACTGTTTCAGTTAAACCTACAACTCTATTGCACGAGCAAAACACAACGTTCCCTTATAAAGAGAAGTGCAAGGTTGTCAAAGCAAATATGAAAATTATTCAAAATCATATAACTTAACTCATATTATTTTATGTAATCTAAAATAATATTTTACCTAAAACTTTATTTTACATCTCTAATATGAATTAATACTGTATTCGACTTATATGAAAAATAGAATGGACACGCATTGTTTGTGACGACACCACGTCATAATAACAATATAAATCATATATGAATTGACTACTTTCATCATTTGTGACGAAATATATTATAGTCGAATTGATCGAATTTACGTTTCTTCATTATATTTCTATTTGATTGTACTACATATCTATAGATATTAGAATGCCACTATACAGCCATCAACTAATTATAAATTACGATTATAACCTAATTTTCTGATTGTTGCTATATATAATATAGAGCAATATTACTATGTTAAGAGAATTTTCCGTGCCTTCTGTTAACTATAAACTGGATGTAAATATTGTCTAATTATTTCGACTGTTTATCTACAGTATAAATTGCACACGTATGTTCCTATATGGTTCATTCGCAAACTATAAGTTCCGACTTCATCATTTATATCTTTGACTTATTCTGCACTTTGCATTCATTGTTCCATTGTCTGGTTTATAATACACTCGTGGGTCGGATATCAGAAATCTAATATTCCTTGACACCTTTTTCCACGCGTATATTATGTATATGATATTGGAAAGTTCATAATACTCGCTTAAATTAAAAATAAATATATATTATATCCCGTTGCACAGCAGCATTAGAATACGTAGAAAAATCGCTAGTAGAAAATAAAATATATGAATAATACTTATTATATTTAACATTATGACAGAAGCGAGAACTATATAGCAAATTATATCTTCGGTTTATAAAGTCGGTTAAATTATATAAGAAAATACAGTAAAAATTATTTATACGGGAATATACAAAAAATGCTAATAAATAGAAATATTCGTTAATGATCAGATTCAATTATAATGATAATATTAATTTATGAAAATTTTTTTGAAACTTATAACAATCTGAAGTTCACCTTATACTGCCGGAGTCGGTTGTAATAACATAGATAAGTCCAAGTTAATTTCCGTTTCAAGTTAATTTCCAATTCAATTTTCGTTATTACCATCTGGCCGCGCGGTAGATCGAATTTTAGTACGGTTAAGTTTATATATTACTTTAACTTTTACGCGAATTCTGTTTCAAATATGTACGGAATTCTCTTTCAAGAAGTTCACTCATTAAACCATCAAGAAAATCGACATCTCTACATAATCTATCCTGATTTGCAAGTGTAATGACGAATTTCTAACATTAATCCGCGATGAAAACACAAAATTTACTTTCCAAGTTTCACTTAAATTATCACGAACAAAGTTTGTACAAATAATAATCGTTTTATAATGTCGATTACGAATTTTGTAAAAAACTGAAGTGGCTGTGTCTTTTTATTTTCATTTTGTATAATGCCCATAAAACAGTTAGAAAACCAATGAGGGAAGACTAAATCAACACGAGCCAATTAGAATATTTAATCAATACTGCGAGTATAGACTACTTTCGATAAACAGAATATCTAGCGACTAATTCTAAATATAGAACTCTCATTTTCTTATAAATACAGATATAAATATATATATATATATATATATATATATATATATATATATATATATATATGTTTAATATATATGATAAATAACGAGGATCTTCTGCAAAATGACTTTTTATAAAGAAAAGAAGATCAATTGACCGTTATTTGGAACGAAATATATCATTATAGGAACTCTTGTAGCTCGACTAGCGTAGTATTGCCAACAACTTGTTGAATAAAATCGTCCAATTCGCCGAGTAAAACTTCACTTTCATTATGTAGCGATGCACTTTTCCGATGCGCAATTATACCTACATCTGATATATATATATATATATATATATATATATATTTTTTTTTTGTTTTTTTCTATAGGCATGCGCTCTTCCATTTTGCACGTGTATAATATGAAGATTTATAGGGCATTATTTTATGAATTTACTATATATATATATATATGTATGTATCTCAAAATTCTGAATCAAGAATGGTACCATGCCTGAATTCGACGTTGGGAAAACAAAGTATATAGAGTTTTCGCCTTTTCGTTACCGCTTATGTTTCATTTTAATAGTGATATAATTTTATTTTCTTCAATACTGAATTCCATTATCCCTGCGTAGATAGAATAGATGCAATAGAATTTCAAAATCACAGCTAGCTAGAAATGCCAACGTTATATCGCCGAGCGTGCGTTAGAAGACATTTCACACGGTTCGCCGTCCATTTTAATTTCGAGCTTTCTATAGAAAAGGAGCGCGTTCCCACAGAGCCGCCGTCTCCCTGTTTTCTCGCTCTTTTAGACACAGGCTGAAAGATGCGAATGGTAGCAGCGCCCGGTTGTTGCGATGAAGAGGCGGGCGGGGGGCGTCGGGGGAGTGGCAAAGTGGGGAAGAAAATAAATACGACTGTCGACGCGTGGAATTTTTATGAACTACGAACGCTATGTTCTCGCGCATGATTGCCGGTAGCTTGCATTCTCGATTTTTCTTACTTTCTTGCAAAAAATATATATTACGATTTATTCCGACCTGCTCAAATTAAAACTCAATCTTACGGTTTAAGATAAATAAACGAATAAATTTTTTTCTTGTAATATTTCCTATATAATTCTTTTTATATTGATATTTTTGCGATACTATTTGTGAATGGGACAACTTACTTCACCAAAATTCTTGAAAGATTATTGGTACATTGTTTTTGTGTGAAGGCTAGCTTATGATCTCGATTTTTGTGTAGCCTCTCGTTATTTTTCAATATAGCATGATGGTGTAATAGTATGACTGCACTAGAATGATACTTGTATGTATGTTTCGGATTCAAAATGACTGAATGCAAATGGAAAAAGTTTCAATAACATGTAACTGAATTAATGTTATTAATTAAGTTATTAAAATTACATTAGTATAATATACTCGTACATATTACAAGTACAAAACCATATAACTTTTAATTAAAATTGTATACATGTCGTTGTGTTGACTATAAATGTACATAAAACGTCCTCGTAAATAATGTTCTTTGTAATCTATTGCGTACGTGAATTTACAACGGCAGTCAACGAAAAATAAATTAATCTAAACTGCTGTTGTAATATACTTTTCCGTTCTAATCCGAGCGTACGCGGTAGTACTGTAAATGCTATCATATATATAAGAGAAGATTCGAAATAAGATTTTAAAAATTTATATAGAATAACCCGAGTTTTTGAGAAGAAAAGCAGTACATCTTGCTGTGGCTGTTGCGAGAAAAATTTGTGAGTTCGCGAAGACAAAGACGCAAAAAAATACGCGGTTTGAAATGCATATTCGTCTCATACATGCTCCAGTATATATATATATATATATATACACATATGTATATATCTTTGCGCGCGTGCATGTGTGTGTGTATTTGGCTAAGTGCGCGTGTGCGTATCTATAGATTAGCCCTTCCATCACGGCAACGGGGGTAGTATGCTTTTAGCCCCGACACACCGTAAATTCTGCTCTCCCCGCCCCACTAATGATCGGTACGGCGTTTGCGAGTTATAGCGGCGGATGGATCTCGCTTTTGGAGGCGGCGGCACACGAGCCGACCTATTGTTTTATTGAACCTCATCTCTGCCGCGCGCGCTCTGCATTAAATGCACGGTGGGAGTGAGGATCTCCTTCGTGACAATCGCAAAGGGAGGAGGGGGTGAGTGGATCGATATAGAAGGCGCGAACGGAATGAACATTCGTTGCAAGCGCAAGTGAACCGTGGCTGGGACGGAAAGAGAGATGGAGACAGACAGACAGAGAGGCGGTAGGGACAAAGAAAAAGGGAGAGAGAGAGAGAGAGAGAGAGAGAGAGAGAGAGAGAGAGAGAGAGAGAGATAGAGCAGATTAAGCGGGTAAAGGGTTTAAGGAAGGGGAAGGATTCCGATGAAATAAAAGTAGGTCGTACATATGTAATGCATCGTGAACGTAAAAATTTAACGAATGTGGAGCTGGAGGGCGGTCGTGCGAAGGTAAATATGTGCGGGAGCTCGAAGAATCGAATTAAGCGTCAGGTTGTTAATCGATTATACGCGCCTATATATATTATGAAAGCTCGCGCCCCTCTGTATTCGAGCAAACATTAATCGAGTGATTGATCGAATCGGGATAAAATATAGACGATAATTCGATGACTGGGTATTTGAAATGTTGAGAAAGCGATGGGTACTGTTTTCGGTGAAAGGCCCGCCCGTGAATAATCTATGATTATGCAACGTCTGTAATTTGATATATTAAATATGATTTTTTGCTGGATTGACGATAGAGCATTGATAATAGTTTCTATAATCATCAATGATTAATAATACGTTACGTTTTCGAATTGCTGTCTACTGTCAAAAAGTCTGGAATATTGATCTTGGACGATTCTATGAACGAATGGATTTAAAAAATTGTATTATAATATGTATAACATGAGATAAAAAGTTGATGATTACAAGCTTACATTATTATGTTAAAATAATGAGAATATGACGAATACAAATGAAAATATCGTGTTATCTTGAGATGAATTTTCTGCAAGCCACATAGAAGAAATTTAAATTTTTCAAGGTCCGTGAGTTAGAATATTTTCTCTCTTTCGCAGAAGCTATTTGCGATTTTCCTGGAAATTTTATTTCCATGCTCGAGTATTCTTCGCAGTTTTGGATAATAAAACTCGGGAATGCAAAAAAAGTAATCTGTTACAGAAACTTGACACATAAATTTGCATCATCAATTCTCAAATTTCTTTCTGAAAGAAATAAAGCCACCCATAAATCAGAAAATGTGAAAAATTCTTGCTTATGAGTATCAAGTTACGGGTTTTGCAGTACATGAAGACAATATGCCAGTAATTTCAAAGAAGACATAAAAAGACTTGGGGTGGTATTATAATTGCTGTCTACTGCTGAATGTTAAAAAGATAAAGTAGTGGAATCGATAGAAAAATATTCATAAATCCATTATAAGTATAGTTTGAGGACAAAAAAAATCGCGCAAGTGAAAAAGTGACACTTCAATTAATTTGTTAAAATTGAAGAGTTTACGGGCCGAGTCCATGGCTTTTAAGAATACGATATGAATTCGAGGCTTGAGAGTAGAATAAAGATTCTCATAGCACAATGTTTAAGGACAAGAGCTGAATTTCTTAGATTATTTAATTTAGGGTAGCTTTTCCGCGACTTACACAAAAGCCTCAAAACTTAAACGACTGTGTATAAATTTAAGCTACGTCGTATTTAGCAATAAAGGGATTAAGCGATTTCCAATGAAATATCGTAAAGCTCCTCTGGCTTATACAGTATATGCTATCCAGTTTTTAAAGTTGGACAAACTTAATTCGAGAAAATACCAATCCTATTTACTCGCCGGCACACGCGACATTACAAAATAACGATCAAAGTTTCGCGGTATATATCTCGACGATCCAGGATGTAAAATCTCATACTATCTATGGCAAACTATATATATATAGAAATACACGACAATGACGCGAAAAGTCGGACAAACAAAAGCGTAGGTAATATGAAATATGGCGCGAGACAAAAGACGAAAGGGGGTGGGGTAAAGACACTGGAGAAATTCAGGAGAGCGTAACTAAGGGGCCTGCATTTGACGGCCCGAATCCTAACTCAACTCCGCCACGTACTCGCGGCCTTATATTTCGCTCCAATTTTACGACACGCGCGCCTCCCGCCGCCCCTCTCCACCCGCCACAGATCGAATCGGGCGGCGCGACTTCCCGCATCTATTCGCGGATCTTCGCGCGCACGCGGTAAAGCGCGTATTCGCCGTCACTTGGGAGAAGTGGGAGGGGGGAGGGTAAGGCGGATTTTGCGCGCATATAGACTTTTTCCCCGCTACGCGTCAGTCTCGGGGAACGCGATCGATCGAAAATTCGATGGTGGAAAATGAGAATTTTCCAGCTTCAACCACTCCCTCCCCCCATCGTGCCTGAGACCCCCCTCTAGGGCACGTTCTCCCCGAATCGCGCTTCGATATATAGAAATCGGGCGGATATTATTCTTACCCTTCGGATAATTTGATTCCGCTTATTTTGTTTGTCGAAGATGCTTCCGAGACAATTGCCTATATACAGATGAAATCTTGATGAAAATTTCACCGAATCGATAAGATTTTCATATGCCAAAATTGTTACCCCGAATATTATCCCGTACACTTGTTGGAGATATTTCCTTAATTTGGCAGAAATTTTTTGCTAGAATAAATCTGTATTTTAACAGTGTTTTAAACTCTTCTAGTACCCAATATTGTTCGTAAAAAAAGATATCGAATATGAATTTGAAATATTAAGTTTTTGGAATAAGTTTCTATACTCCGAGAATTTTACGTGGTTATTAATATAAAAAAACTATTTTATAAAGAGAAGATTTATTCCTCTATCTCATTTTTACTTATTATTAATACCGAATAGGAAAAGTTGGAATAGAATTTTTGCGACACGAATATTGTCATCCATATCGCAGTTGAAAAACTTTTCAGGTGATCCAGATTTTTAGCTTTTAATTCTTTGAAACTAACTTTTCTTACGGAACCTTAACATATTAATGAAATAAACGTATGAACTCTTTATCAACTGTAAGGGAAAACTTTACTTTTCCTGTCTTACTTGTCACGCATAAAAATTTCATTACGCGGACTACAATAACGCTTATGCGCTTTATGGAAACTTGGAAGATTCCCCAGATATTTTCGGAAAATTGTGTTTGAACGCAAATACATTCAGAGAAAGTAGAATAATTTTTTTATTTAAATATATAAATTATTTATTATTGAATGTAATATCAATAAAATTATTATAAAAAGATTATTTCACTTATTAAAAAGTTGGAGAATTTTAGATTAATATATAGGATACGATTGTTCGATTTCGTTTAATAATATTAGAAAAAGTTTTAATAATTAAACAAATTGGAAGAACTTCGTAATTATTAAGTTCGTGTGTAATTTAAAGACTTATATTTTTAGTAATGGAAAAATGATCTTTCTTACTCAATAAGTTTTTAAAATATTTGAGTATTTGTGTCAACAATTTCAATTTTAACATTTGAAAATATAGCGCTTTGAAAATATATTTAACCGAGCATTAGAACTAATTCGGAAGACCTACGTTATTACTTAGATTTTATATATTAACTTAATAAATCAGTGCATTAATGAAGACGATAAATTTCGAATGAACAATGCATGACGGGATCAAAGAATACGTAATCTCGGATAAATTTGTCTCTAGCAGGTATTATATACAGTCTAAGCACTTGCGAACAGTATATCGAGTAATATTTTTTTTTGAAATTTACGTTATTTACAGTATTTTGTTGTGAACTTCATTTATCACGTTTGACTAATTTAAAGCTTCCCTTCCCGTTTCGAGCGATGGAAATTTCATTACAGGAGTACGGAGTTACGAGAGGCGTCGGTATTCCGCGAGAATTTCCTCTTTAGCTAAAACGAATTTGGAAGGTATGAGCCGCTCATCACTAATACCTTGGAAAGATCGTTTGGTATGCATTTAGCTATATATATATATATATATATATATATATATATATATATATATATAATATAAAAAGGATTTTCAGTACTTTCTACAATATTTGAATAATACTAATTTATCGTCAAATTGTTATCGATCGTTATTTTAATTGGTTTGTACTTTTTACGAGAATCGATTTAATGCCCATAGACATAACAATAAAAATAAAAAAAAACAAAGAAATTAATTTACTAAACGTTTTCAACATTATATAAATTCATTAAACGACTATAATATCTTTTTTATATACGTTTACATATTACGTTTAAGTAACCATAAATTTTATAATGTTCTATTAACTATACTGGCAATGATGTAGTATCTGTTACACATTCATAAAATCATCAAAAATAACATAAGATATAAAAATCTCTTTAATGATCCAACGGAGGGTTAGTAGAAGCTTTTTATAGACGATCCATAATCATGTACGTATTAGTATTCTATCTATAATCATTTGCGTATCAGTTTTATAATTTACTTCAAAGCTTCTAAGAATAATTCTCTATAATCAATCGCGATTAAACCTTGCCAGTAAAAAATCTCGAGTTCCCGAGCTTTTAAACTGAACAAAGCGATTTTTTCGCAGTATTATTATGTTCATCATACGATTAAGTCCACCATTAAGTAAACACTCAGAATCACTCATTTCATAACTTAAAACATATAACTCATTATCGTATCATTCTGCCAAGTCCGTGAGCACATAACATAAAGATCTTTTAATCGCAAATTCCAGCCATCCACGCATGT
This sequence comes from Sycobia sp. Sy_11, assembly GCA_018907035.1. Classification (NCBI taxonomy): domain Eukaryota; kingdom Metazoa; phylum Arthropoda; class Insecta; order Hymenoptera; family Epichrysomallidae; genus Sycobia; species Sycobia sp. Sy_11. Next base: position 1,988,564 of record JACCIC010000042.1, read on the forward strand.
TTCCAGCCATCCGTCCTTCGAAGAGCGCACGTGAGTTACTGTCGTGCACGCACGGACATTCGGAATAACACGTGAACACCGCGCAACCGAGAGAGAAAGAGACAACACAATAGCTTTCATATAAATATCTCAAACCTCGTTCGCGGTCGAACCCATTTAAGCGATATTTCAGCGGCGCTGACAGACGGCAGGCGGTCGCCGTGACACACTGGCGGTGGCGGGGATACGGCGCGGCCGACGCCGCTGCTCCTGGCCGCGCGCAAAGTCCATTAAGCCCCCAGAGGGCTTCACTGTTGCACTTGGGCGCACATTCGAACCGGCGACAGCAAGCGAAACGAGAGACAAAGGGGCAGCGCGCGTTAGAGATGAAGAGGGAGAGACAGAGAATGACAGAGCACGCGTCCGACCGCAAAGGCACTGTTACTACTGAGTACTTAATGCACTAAGGAACGGAAAGGGAGAGGCGGCGGGAGCGGAGATACGGATGCAAAACACGCTAATTATTATTAAAGGCGCGCGCCCGAAGCGACGAGCTGCTCGCATCGCCGTCTGGGCATCGAGCCAGGATCGACGTCCGCCATCGCGGTTGCTTCGCCCAGCGTGCGCCGCCGATGCGAGTCCGTAACTCGCGGCATGTTTTTTATTCTCTCCTCCGCGACCGCGCTTGCCTCCTCCCTTCCTCCCGGTGCTCCCCACCTCGGGTCGGATACTCTCGCCGCAGACACGGGGCGCGAACGTCCAAGCGAGCGGGTCTAGGAGGGGGACGAGAGGAGGTGTGGGAAATAGCCCCTGTTGCGTCTCTTGCTCGAGCCGGCTCTTTGTGCCTATGTATGTATATATACACGTGTGCACGGCACTGCCGCCGGGGGTGCGCGGGCAGGTCTGACCCGAGCGGAGCGTCACTACTGAATGCGAGAGCGAAAGCGTCGTGCAGCAGCCCGGCGGCAGCGGCCACCACCGCCTCCGCCGCCTACCGGCGAGAGAACCCCCCACCCCCTCTTAACCGTGCGCTTTCCACGGCCTTCTTCGTTCTCGAGGGGGTGGGAGGAAAGACAGGCAGAAGGAAAGCTATGAACGGAGGGTAGACGTTATCCCTCTTTAGGTTTTTTGAATGCGCCTAACGTGCTGGAAGTGTTACAGTAGCGAAAGAATCCTATCTAAGTCTCTTAGGATAAAGAAAGAAAAAGAGAGAAAGTTAAGGGAGCGCAGATGTGCGCGCGCTACAAGTGTGTAGAAGAAGTTTGGAGAAGAGCGCCATCTTGAGAAAATATAGAAGATATAGGTGTATAGGGTTAAGTGTAAGTCGGACGCGGTAAAGTATATTCCATAATATGCTTTTATCCCTCCAACTCACCATTCCCTGGCTCTCTGGCTACTCCACCGTCTACCCCCCCCCCCCGTAACAATAAGCATGGTTCTTTGTGCGCCGTATATGCCGGGTATTTGCGTGTACGAGTGAGAGCTGCGGCCGTTTTCTCGTTCTTTGTGGCTCGTTGGCGTTTCGAGCGTGAATAATGACCCACGAGTTTTAGCGTGCTATAATCTAATTTGGGCGACGAAAACTGGATTTTTTTTATTAATGATACAATGTGGAGACGGACTTTCATCGCAGTTTTCTCTCATAGCTGTTAAAAAAGAAGCACGCGCCAAAGTGGAAATCTATCTGCATATTTTTTCCGATTATGACACTAGTTTTTTTATGAAACTTACTCGTATATTAGCAAAAAAGGACGAATAAATTGATTCTGTCAGTTTATGCATTATGTGTAGAGGATTGAATGTGTTCAGTGTAATTTGTTTTTGAATGAATGTTATTTACTATGCAATGCTATGTAACGCTATTCAAATGGGAGTATTTAATGACAGCTGTAACCTTCACCTCCGTTCAATTTACTGTAATTTCGTTGCGGTTTTCATTTTCGGTGACAAACTGGGATTACCTTGAAAGTTTACCATAAATTGACTTAAATTTGACCTTTAGATTTAAAAGTGAAGATTATACCAGGAACAAATATCCTTGCTTCAATCACCCAACTTTTATTTTGCTGATCGTACCTTGACAATTGAATCCGGTCCATAGATGACTATTTGTTAAGAGCATAATTAAACGATAGATCTTGGCACAATTTTGTATAACTAAGTTAATATATTTATTTCAAAAGAGTAATGCGTAGAAGAAGGAAAGATTTTGTTTTTTAAATTGTCAAATTACTAAATGTAATTTCTACCGGATACCAGCAGTGAAATATTTACTCCACAAAGGTATCGATTTGTTTGTTTCTGTAGTAAAAGCGTTACATATTGTATTGAAAAATTTCGAAGATTCGAGTGAGCAATGTCGAAATTCTACATTACTGACAAAATACTTTCCAAAAACATTTATAGTTCATTTCTGGTATATCACACATTCTACCTAGCAAGAAACTCAGCTTTCCGCATTAGAATAATCACCGTATAATAATGATAAATTCGATTCAATAAAGCAAAAGAAAAGGACAATAATTCACATGGCCAGCACGATATATCTCATTGGACGCTGAGCAAAATTGTACTTCTTCCAAAGCGATAATCTCGGCTACAAATCACCTCATAGAAAACTTTACCCCGCCACTCGCGAACTTAAGTCGGCAACATAATCCGAAATACGATAACTTGGTCGAATCCCGCGAGAATACAAATTTCTCGAGTTGCGACAAGTGAAATCGATTAATCGAAATCGGAAATATTTCGTAGTTTATTATAACGCGTATGCGAATATTTGTCGGTTAATTTGTGGCTACGGTATAGAATGGCCTGTCATCGAAGAGAAAACAAAATGATAAATTTCAAATTCGAAGCGACGTATTTTTCTTCCCTCTAGCTGTATCGAATTATATATGTCGTGGATTGGCGCTAGCGTTAATTAATCTTGTTTCATTTTTATTCCCGTTATTCACGTTGTCGTGTATACATTTTCTGCCACATTGCGAATGCGGTCCTCTTCAGTTCTTTAAAAATATTCCGTAAAAATAGAAAATAAAAGTTGAAAATCTACGTGGGTGAACAATTTAAAAAAAAAATGAAACAATAAATATTATAGGGGTATATCGCCTCCCTTATTGTCATTATGACTGGTTGTAAACAGCTTAGCTAATATTTAACAAAACAGTGAAACGAGTTTAGGGATTGCGAAGCATTAATAAATAGAAAAGAGTACTTCTGTGTTGAAATGTCAGAAGATCGACGATTCCGAAGATATCGATTAATTCTCCAAAGAGTACCTCTACTATAAGTACGTATTGCCTTATCAAACCGAAGAAAACTAACGTAACTGTTAAAATTTTCCACGCACGTACCTTTTATCGTTTTTCTAATCTAAAGGAGACTGTTAAATATCAAATATTGCCGTAATTTGCATACAGTGAAAGCAATTTGAACATTTAAATTCTAGATGCTCCTAATCGTTTGGCGAGTAATAATTTTTTAATATAACGTTTTCATTCACCGCTCTCTCGCCACTATAAAAATCCGCCTCGAAATCCACGTCAAATGGGGCATTTTACGAACTTCGCCGAAAGTACATTTTGCGCGAAACAATAAAAATCAATCCAGTACACGAGTAATTGAAAAATGTTCCACTTGTCGAACGTGGAGTCAATTATAAAAACTCGACGTAAGTGCGCAAAAACGATAAAAAGTTGAAACTTTTTACGTCCTCCTGGACATACAGCATGTTTTTTACAGCGCCCATTCCGGTCTCAAGAAATGTTGTCCAATTTAACAAAAACCATACTGTTTTCATTGTTTACCAAAAAAAGAAAGAATTATATAGAACGTGCAAACAATGATTGATTTAATTAAATATGGACAGCTGTACAAAAAAGAATCAAGTTGAATTCGAATAATATATGCTTTTTTTGATGCTTCATATGATTATAGGGTAAGTATCGTACCGTACGTGACTAATAACACGTCTGATATTCGTTGAAAAGGAGATTGAGTCTTATTTACAATTTGATTATTCAATAAAAAAAGTAAGCTGGGGTTACTGCTTTCCTTCTCCATCTACATACGGAGACCAAGTTCACTCAGTAAGACATATTGTGTTTCATGCGCACGTACCAGTAGAAGTGCAGACAATTACAGGTCTATGGAAAGTATAGGGCGATATTGTCGCTCTGTTAACGAGGATTCGAAAAAAAATTCTGACAAAACCCAAACTCTAAAAAGAATATTATTGAAATAAATAAGATACAAATTTAGAGAGATACGAGAAATAACAATATGCTCCAAATGCTAATATACAGTAATATCGGTGTGCTCTACTATTATCGCGATAGTTTATTCAGATAGGTAAAAAGTGGTATTATGCATATTCTTATTGTTATAGTTTTATGCGATAACTATATTACACGAAAATGAAGAGAAAAGAATGAGTTTATTTCGAAAATGGATTTGATGAACATCGGCTTTAGAACCACTTTGACGTATATGTATGTATGTATGTATGTATGTATTTATGTATGTATGTAAGTATGTATGCATGTATGTATGTATGTATATATATATATATATATATATATATATATATATATATATTCAAATTATTTAATACTCAAATAAAATTATTAAATATTTTATTTGTTGAAAAATTAAAATTTCCTGGAAAAATTTTTTGAAAATATAAATATTTAATAGTCTAGTTAGTCTAGTACATGTTTATTAATTTTATAGATATGTAATGAGAAATTTTAAGATAGTAAGCGTGAAGATTTAGAGAAAATTACATTTATCTATATCTAGGTAATAGACACCTGCAATGCTATTGCAGTACTCGAATACATTTATCAATAGTTATTATATCTGTTGTAAACAACGAATGAATATTCTGTAACATAAATCTCAAATGAAACGTACATCCTTCATATTCTTTTTAAAAAGGAAATTTTTATATTGCATCAGAACAGTGGTTCTCCGTCATATTATCTCAGAACCGTGATTTATGTATCGTGTCAGTGGTTTTGCTATCTTTTCCAATACTGCTGCTGACTGGTGCAATTTATTCGATATATTTCCGTACAGATTCACCGCTGACTATGTAACCTTTCTTTCTATAATTTACGACTCGATCAATATCCAAATTCGAGATATTAAAACGATGTTACCGTATTTATTTGCTATGTTATTTCATCATCGTGAATTACATCCGCTGTATGAAGAATAATGATCGAATACGAAGATTCATAAATGCAACGTTAAAAATTATTCGGCTACTTTCGTTTATGAAGTGATGATTTTTTTTTATCAAAAGCAATCAAATATACAAATCAGACATTGAAATATTGCATTTCAATAATATTACGTTGGATAAAGTTGGAAGCCAACAGTTACCGTTGCGGAAATAAATGTTACAGAAATAGTCGGCGAAATAACAGCTCAACAGAAAGTGGACTTTGAAAAAAGTATGATCCTGAAAAGCTTTATCTCTACGAATGTTATGGAAAATACGACTGTGGATTTATATAACTATCTATTTGAGAAATTCACTTTATTTCATATGACATATTACCATATTTATAAATTGTACGCATAATGGCACTGAGAATATTATAAAATTGGCATCGTATATTCATAAGAAAATATTATAGCATTCAAATTTATTATATTTACAACGACAAAATTTTCTATATTTAAAATACTATACAATATAAAAACAAAATTAGAGAATAATAATATTAATATAAATGGTTTTAGAACATGCATAATTGTGCACACCTTCAGTACAGAATTACATGCATTTATATAAATACAGAGAGAAAAAAGTATTGTAAAATTGTGTATGAGCTGTTATAAAGAAGTAATAATTATTATTAGACACAATCTAAATAGTAAAGTTTTTATGAGATTTCAGTTGTTAAAAATTTTATTTGGAAATATAAAGCAGATGTAAATATAAAATAATTTTTTTTTGGAAATATAAAAACATTTTTTTTTTGGAAGTATAAAGTAAATAAAGTAAATATAAATAGAAAGAACTATCATCTATAATAGTATATATTACTAAATACTGGAAAAAGATTCATGTTAAACAATATAGTATATAGTGTAAAACTACCATTCATAACTTCATTCATAACGTCCTTAACTTCATTGATAATCCTTAACTTCCATTCATAACGTCCTTTTACAGTATATCTTAAGTTCCGCGTGTTGCTCGTATATTAAATATTCCCGAATCGCTCTCCATTTAAATATTCCATACAAAAGAAATATCAATTGTTATATATACACAAGAAAAAACTATTTTTACCGTAAGAGAAACAGAACAGAAGAACAATGATAGTTTTCAAGTACTATTAAACTTTTGACTTTTTAGCCACAACTCGAATTGAAAAATTAAAGTAAAACTTAACGGCAATTGAAACCGGATGTGTATATCTACGCGTGTGTCCCACAGGCGATACTCTCAGCTCGAAAGCCGGGCACACCAATCGCAATAAAACCACGTGCATTAAAGTGCATCAGACCGGCGGCTAAAAGCTGGTTAATCAGTCGGCTTGATCGAAGCTGTATGTCCCTGTTGCTGCCGTAATGCAAGCAGAAAAAAAATCCCGAGTATAATGTACCTCGTCGCGAAATTTATGTGAATAGGCATGGATCTAGAGGAAAACGTCGTAATGCTAAAATTATTTAAACAATATACCCGGGCGTTTATGTAGGTAACTGGAAATTGTACAAATTTTATTGGACAAACTACAACTTGCACGTCATATTTCATACATTCTGAGAAAATCCTTTGGTATTCAAAAATTGCTGTTATGACGAAGGCATATATACGTAGGCGATGTGTTCCCATTATGATGCTGCTCTAGCTGATTTTAAATAATCAACATAAATCTCCACTTAAGCTGTCGTAAGAAGAGCCAGGCACGAAGGTACAATGAAAATTTGAAGATGAATAAAAATTTTTTTCATAAAATTTGTATGTAGTTTCAACCGCGATCTTGAAGAACGAGCAAATCTTCGCGTTTCGTTGTTACAATTTTTATAAATAACCATGTATAACCCCTGTATGACCGAGTAACCCTTCCCGAGAAGGGTATAATTTTCCACGCAACGTAATATTCGTAGAGTACGGCTAAAGCGCCGGAAAGCTCTACTTTTGCTTAACAAACTCCAGATAGGAACGTAAGCTTTTCTAACTCGATAATCGTTTTAAACAACGGTGAGACTTTTTATGCCCTATTCTCTCCCTCTCTTTCTATATATATATATATATATATATATATATATATATATATATCCTCTCCTCGCGCGGAGTAATAAAGTCCCGAGCGCGCGACGAACGTAAAAACAGAACAGGAAAGCGCGAAAAAAGGTGGCGGATGGGGAAAAAAATAAAAACAAAACACGATTTGGAGCTTCGGATTGACGATCGATGCTCGTAAGCCAACCCCTCTCCCCTTAGCCAACCCTCGCGGCGAGACTTCGAGTTACGCTATCTATAGGAACTGGACTCACGAGGAAGGAGCGACGGAGTCGAGGGGGCGGGAAGAGGGCGTATATACATCCCCCCGCTGTTTCATTTCCGACTGACTGAGCTCTCTTCGTTTCACCGACAGGGATGGTAACTGGGTCACGAGCAAAGGCGACAGTCCGAAAAAAAAAAATATTTGTTTTTCAAATGCATTTTTTGGCCCTACTGTACTGGCTGTTCTACCATCCTTCTTCTCTTCTTTTTCATGCTCCCGTTATTAGAGAATCGATTATGTACTAACGAATACGTCGCGCAACGAAAATACGTACGTAACTGTTGATTATGGAGTAAACTTCATAGTTTCAAGCGTTTTTTTCTTTTAATTATCGTACTGCTTTACTTTCTTAGATTAAATTTTTATGTGAAAAAATATCTTTGTTAACGAAATAATAAATTATTCCATAGAGCCTCGATGAAAATTGTTAAGTAGTGATGATTATGAAAGAAAATTAATGTTAATTATATTATACCAGTCTAATCTCAAAATCACGACCTCAAGAATAATTTTGCGGCCCTCCTGGTATATAATTTCATTCAACACTACTATGTAAGCTAATTTTTACTTACTTCCCTTGCTTCCCTCGGGGTTAAACTGCTTCGCGAGGTAAATAACCAACTTGCACAGAGTATGGAAATTTATTATTTAAACACAAAGAATATAAAACACGCATGTATTATATGCGAAATATAAAGAGATATAATAAGAGAATAATACTAATATAATTATTAAAAAGAAAAATGGATAGTAAAAATATTATCCATTTTTAAAATATAATGTTCAAGTTTTTTTAAACTTTATAACTTTAATTTTGCTCACAATTCAGTTACAATACTTTCTGTTACAATTTTTTAATAGGACATGACGATTTCATATACATTAGTGATTTAGATAAATATACACTAAAATATTTGTCTAGAATGCCGATTACAGTCAGAATCATAATCGTAATTGTTTCACAAACACTATTTTGTTATTTTATTAATATTATTAGTTATTGTTATTAATCATTAATTTTTAAAATAATTATTTTCATTTACGAACCGGATAAGCGTGCGCATGCGAGCGCGTGAATAAGTGTGCATTGTTCGAGCTTTCAAAAAGTTATTTGTCATTCAGACTGAAAAAGTCAGATTTGAATTTCAAAAGGCCATATATTGACTCCATACACATTTTATGACGATTTTTATTTATCTAAACTCGAACATCTCAAAAAACATTTTTCCGATTTTCAAAATGATCGTAAGCAGCGATAATATGAATATTTAATAAAAGTTTTTTTACAGCGTTAATTTATACCGTTTTTTATATATAACAGGCAATAATGTATAAAGTTATAAAAAATGAATACGACATAAAATTTTGAAAATACTATAAATATTGATTGCGTGCATGGAGTGCTGAATAATTAAAAAAATCTTATTAACGATGTAGGTATAAAATTAAGCGTTGCAATTTGTTATACTTTTTATACTGTAATAGGAAAAAACAATTTATCGCAGTACGCCATATTTTAAAAATATTTCAACAATATCGTATGTTGACTATCTTTTTATAAAATCGTATCATTACACTGATGTTTTGAAAATTAACGTATCACAAATGGCAAGGAAAACATTTCGCCTATCAGTAAAAAATTTTGTGCGATTGTAACTCGCGCATTTAAACAAGAATATTCACATTATGAATAATAAATACTAATGTAAAAAAAATGCTGTTGCGCCGATACTTAGATTATCATTAGGCAGAATTTATTATCACAGAAACATACAATTTTTTCAATTTCAGTTTAGCATGTAAAATTTTATTGACGTAGATTTTTTTCTTTTCCTATATGCGCCTTTAAACTCGAAATATTTAAATAATTTTAAGAAACGATTTTATTACTTAAGCTTTCGTGAATAAGTCGACGTGAATAACAACAATATGTAATACATTACGTCACAAGATATTTTTAGAAAAAATTAGAAAAATAAACTGCGATACTGTTTCATCCTTTATAAATCAAATAGTAGCAACAGCAGCCGGCTAATACACTCAGCGATCTTACAATCCCAGTAAGAGCAGAGAAAATCAGCTAAAAGTTCTAAATATTCCATCTGCAGCAATGCATCTTTTTTACAATATCGAGGAATTTCTCTTTTGCCATGCAAGCTAAATTATCCTGTCAAGATCCAATACTGAAGACGTTATATTCTTGAAAAATTTTCACAAAAGATTAAAGAACATTGTTCGACGTGATAATGGTACTTGATTTTTTTTATTCAGAACAAGAAGTAAGATTTTTCATTTTCTCTGTGATAATAATTTCTCATCGTATTGCTGAATTACCAATATAAACGTCGACGTCCAAAAGCTTTGATTTCCTTTCTCATCTTTCAAAGATTAAAAGAAAGTAAAGAATACTTTGAAGTGAGTAAGTTGAAATATTAAAGAGTTTTTCTTTTTCCTAGCGAATGAGATGTGATATTCTGTGAATGTCGCATATTATATAATAAAAATAGTAAGAAAATATTTAAAACATATACTATTGCAGATTATTAAGAAAATTGCGAAAATCAGATTATCGACTATTAATTAAATATATATAATTAGAATAGTAAATGTAAGAAAGTTAAAAAAACAACTAGAGATAAAGATGAATATAACAATTACTATCACAATAGATGAATTGAGAAAAATTAGAGTTAAAATAGATAAACATTTAGAATTTTTTATCCAAATGTACTACACAATTACATGCTAATATAATGTTAAAACTTAAAACAAAAATATGTAATCTCTAAATATAGATGTATTACAAAGTCGCAAGTAATATAAGGGAAATATCAAATGTATAATACTATAATTAAACACACATGTTATAATTAACTTAAACTAATAGAAGAAAACAATAGCTTATTAATTATTAATTATAATAATTCGACATAATTTAAATATAAACTAAAGTATTAAGGGAATAAAAAGTATGACGAACATGCTCATTAGAGCATCAGGTGATAAACTTATCCAAACCAAGAATATCTACTTTCGGTGTTGCAAGATGAAAATTCCTGATTATCGACCGAGCTACAGCCTGGAAATTATCGACGCCAGGAAAACTCGGCTCTGTTTTACCTACCGCTAGAAAAGCCGAGATTTCTGGGTTATGCATATATGTCGATAATATACTGTCTCGGCATTTATTCTTAGGCTCGCATATATCAAAATTCTCTAAAATCAATTTTTTAGAATAAAATTCTGGACGATATTTGTATTTTATACACAGTACCAATAAATAATACCATTGTAACCGTAATCTGTTTAAAATATAGGACGTTCATTAAAATATGAATAATCTTTATGGATATTTATAAAAATTTGATCATTTTTATTCATGTATATATACTTAAACGTTTTCTGAATGAATATTATTTCAACTTACAATCTCCAACATTTATTAAGTATATTTGTTGTTTTTAGAATTGCTGAAAAGTGCTAGTTTGACCAAATGGACTATATTATTATATGTGGACCACAAATATTAGAAATAGTGTTAAAATCTCTAATAAAAAAGCATAGAATTCAACATTTCCACCATAAACGATATTGTAAATAAGTAGACGTCGTTATGAGCGTATGCTGCATTAAAATTATAGTAACGTTAGATTTTTGATAAAAATTTTAATTTCATATTTCATTAAGTAATCTTGAATACGTGTGTGCGATAAAAATAATATTTTTTAGCTAACAATAAGCTTAAGCTCCATTTCAAATTGGTGCGATAGTATTGGGCGAACTGCCAAAAAAATTTCAAGCTAGATTTCCTAGACATATTAATATTTTTATTTCCATAAGAAGACTATTATATAGAATTTGTATGCTGGTGCTGATATCAGCGGGAATTTCCAGAAATGATATTGAAAATTCAAATTGATTTGAAAATTCTTGATCATCAGATATTTCAAATTGCTGATATATACTATCAGACAATATATACCTGAAATAAAATTTATGACTTGAAAGTTATTTCGTCATTACTATAGAATCAATTAAAATATTCAATTCTGGACTTATTAATACGCTGTTACTTAATCAATAATAAGTGCCCATGTTGGACAAGAGTTGCAGTTTTTTTCTGTGCGCAAAGTTTTTTATAATTTGCTTTTAAATGAAAAGATCATTAGATTTATTTTGAATACTTAAAAATATAGAAAATCCGCATGCACTTATGCCTAGTTATAGCCAGATGAAGAAATGCTTCATTGCAAGCAGAGAATTTTTTTCTAGAAAAAAAATTGATGCAGCATCTATAGGTGCAAGTTATATTTCATCTGTACTTAACTCAGTTTCCCCGGTATTTGGACGTGAGTGGTTTCTGTAATATTAACCATTAAAATTATTTATCACATGTCATAAAGATTCTTATATATATTCTAATTAATTTGCAAGCTGTGTGATGCGATGTGGAAGATATAGAGAAAAACTATCTATTCGGCGCGAGCAATAGCATTTTGCAAAAATCTCGTGATGCTGATACAGGTGCAAAAAAATCATTCGGCCAAATTTTATAAATTAGAGAAATTTTCTAATGGTTCCAGGAGACGTTCAGTGACTCTTATATAATGTTTTCCCGCTCTCTTCCAATTAATTTTTTTTAGGTTTTTTTTAGTGAACATTGAAATCAGAAAAACAATAGAAACATGCTCAGACTGTTCTTCTCAATTGAAACTACAATCATTTTAGAAAAGAAAGAATTCGAAGCAGAACAGAAAAAAATCCAAAGCGATGTCTAAGCATTCAAGAAGAATCACTGAGCGCAGCTGGCGCTAATTGAAATCTCGTCCATGCCGCGTGTGTCGATCTGGCGCACTGGCCTACACCTCGCGAGACGATGACGAGGTACAGGCCCACTATATATATATGTGTATATATATATATATATATATATATAACGATTAAAAACGATTAGAAACTAGTTGCGCTGCAGTGGCAAGATCCCCTTAAAAATTCCTTTGACGTCGTCTCGTGCTAAATAAAGCGGCACGAGGTTTCCCATTTCGGCGGTTACCTATATTTTTTTTATCTTCCTTTTTATCGTGTCCCACTCGCCCCCCCCCGCCCGTCGCTTTTTCTAAAGAGCGCACACACCACAGCATGCGTCATTCGAGTGTGCATTAATGAGGTCTCTCCCCCATCTGCCGGAGCATCTGCCGCATGCGAAACCTACGTTCGTAATAGGGGTTGTCTAATAGCCGGCGGAGTTTCGGGCAGAAAGATGAATGTGAAGACCGTCTCCGCGTTCCCGCGCTTGTCTGCCGTGTGTGCGTGTGCGAGAAGGGTGCATTAGTCATATGTGTATGCGCGTTGCTGTAGAGGCTGTCTGTAGGCGTGGTGGTATGCCGCGGTGTACTAATTTCTGATAGCAATCCGCGAGATGGATAGATAATTAAGCTGAAATTGAAAAATTGCGCAGATTCCAGGGAGTGGAATTTTTCGTTTAGTTTTATTTTCCATTGTTACATGGCCGACACAAATATATTCTTTTTCTTGACGGACGGAAAAGATTGTCAATAATTTAAAATTATTTATACAAACAAATATTGGGCTGATAATTTACTTAGCAAGTACAACTCTCTTTCAAGAACTAACATTTCGACTTTACTCTTCGGACTAGATTCAATAAATTAATTGTGATATATATATATATAATATTTGAAATTGCATCAATACATTTATTTTTTGAATGATGATTTTTTTAAATTTTAAGTAGAACAAGTTCGATAAAGCCCGACGCGCTTGCTTGAACTAGCCAGGTAGTACTACTGCAGAAAAAATTTTAATCACGATATTTTTATTAAAGTTTATACAGTTCTAAGCGACCGTCAGTTTAACATCTTTTATGTAGTTTCAATTCGTAAAATTAAAAAATACTAAATATAAAAATTGAAGTGTCAACTTTGAATTTTTAACAATGGAACGCTCAGAATATTTTTTTAGTTTCTTGGTTTGCAGAAATTGAAAATTTATATTGATTATTATTGTGATCCTTCATATGCGATGATTTATTATCTGTAATTTATTTTATTACATCAACTGTTTATCTTTCACGATCAAAAGCAAAGAAACAAAATAAAAATAGACGTGATTTTATAAATTATGCTATGTCAAATTAATTTATAGAATTTATACTTTAATTGTTATAAAATAAATGCATTGATAATTCTATATGAGTTACGTTGAAAGGTATAGTGTTCATTTCTCTATTCCTTTTAATTTGTATATAAAATAAAGCAGATGTTATAAATTTATCTTTATCAAGTATTTAAGTTTATAAAAATTATTAAATTTAACTATACCGAATCGAAATCTCAATTCAACTTTACGAATATTTAAATTAAATTTATTGCAGTTTAGTTAAATGTAGATTTAAGGGATAAACTAATTTCTATAAAATAAAGCTTTTCCATTTTAACAAACAGTCAGTTTGTTTAACCTAGTTTTACGGAGTTTGTCAATAACTGCAGCTGAAAAGTATATACTATTACTTATTGAATAACGAGAGTACAACAAGAATGTTCGATTATGGATTAAGCGCGTTTTGTTATTTATAATCTAGTTTAGCAGGTACAGACGGATTCTCTAACCTAATTTAAGATTGATATATCAGTTCAAAAAACGCTCCCTATTCGTTCCGAGTTTATTTATCGAAAATTCCGCAATCGCGCAGACTTTTAATACGCGGGCTTCGACGGCGCCCTCCACCCGCTGTCGTCATGTAATTATACCACGGAGAATTCCATTCTGGATCGTAATTTAAAGAAGAATGAACTCGAGCCCCGTATCTCGCGCATGCCGAGCGCATTATTCCTTCTTCTTTACCGCTTCCCGCTTGCCCCGCCCAGCCTCCCTCTATAAAGGAGAATATATCGCGCGACGGATAAGGCGTACGAGAAGAGTAACGAGCGGCTTTTTGAAACTGGCTCGGCTCTTTACAAGGTGAAATTCCGCGCCCTAATGGGGTGCTATATAATGTATGGTTGCGTTCGTTTTTCTCTGCTCTATATGGCTTCGATCGATCATTAATTGGAGCCGAGTGCTGGTGAAATTTATCCGTGTAATTGCCGCTATTACTCGCTAATTATGCCTCGCTAGTGTGATAACAATGTGGATGGTGCGTATATAATTTACTATCGATCCCAGATTTTGTTTTCGATCGGTGAGACTTGTGTATCATGCCGGTGCGGCATGCACGTAAAAATTCTTAATTTTCCAAGCAAAGCTCCATGCTCGCTCAGCGTTATATTGCACTTGCATTGTATTAATCACTTTGTTTTTATTTTCTTTTTTAATTTTTTTCGTATTAATTTGCACGTTAATTCGAATGAAAGTTTATATAACTTCGACACCTAGATAGAAATTTCTAATTTTCAAAATACTTTCTAAAGGAAGCGAGAATATTGCACCTAGAAATTTATTAACTTGTTTGTTAGAAATATATGGTAAATGCTGTAAAAATATTTCTGAATTTAAAAAAAAAAAATTACATTATTTTTCTATACTGTCATTTTATAGAATTTATTCTTGAATACCAATTGCAAGTTGTGAAAACTAACTTTAAATTGAAATTAAAAAAAAATAGTGTCACTTCATTTAATAATCTAGATGAATTTTTGCATTTCATTTCTATAGTGCAGCAAAAATGATCTCAGAAATAACGCGTTAAAGCAGAAAAAAATTTAATAATCTATTTTATATGAGCGAATTCGTTATGAAAATCTCGAAAAGACCTTCATTCAAGCAATACGTGCATTCGGGAGAAATCCTCCAGCGAGTTTTAATGAAACTACATAAGAATCGATGTAATAAAAAGTCTTTAAAGTAGTTACTTTAAAGTGGATTAAAAGGGCTCCTTTCATTTTTTTGGAACCACTTCAGTTTTGCCGTTCACTACCGATATTCGCGTATTTTATCGTTTACTGACCCTCTTTACAAAGTAAATTCCCATGTAATTTCATCACATAATTCGATTTTTATAAATCAGTTTTAAATTCATTTTTATTCAAATTATTTTTAGAAGCTTAAGATTAAGCCATTCACAAATTCAAATTTAACACTCGAGACCTTGAATATTCGAATAATAATAATAATAATAATAATAATTGAAATGCTCAATAATGTTGTCAAAGAACTATAATTCAGTAGTAAAATATGGCAAAATTCATTGATAAATCAATATGTTTTCAGAAATTCAACAAATACTTCTAAATATTAAATAAATCTAATATTTAGAGAACTATTCAATTTCGTAATCAGGATTGCAAAAGCGAAATAAACAAATCCGATCGTAGACTTTAATAAGGCTCTAATTTGTTTTTTATCGATATTTCTAAAAATGGAAAATCTTTTTGTGTTATTAACAACTAAGCAGTCGTACGCACGTTATGCTCAAAGTCTATATCTCGAGAGTTAAAAATCCTTTGTCACTCTAATAGTTTCTCGCTCTCTCGTTTGCCATGACGTATCGCGTTCGATTGAGCGAACATACGCGCGTTCAATCGAGCAAAGAATTACACGGCAAGACGAGAGATCAAGAACGGCGGAAGGCATGTAATATTCTGACAAGCTGCGTATATATATGTATGTGTATGTATATATATATATATATATATATATATATATATATATATACACAAACATTTATGAGAAGGGGGCGCGAGCGCACCCCCACGACCGTGAAAAATATGGTGATAAAAATCAGCGTATATATATATAAGATTATAAGAAGTCGTGCATGTGATGTTCGAGCTGCTGCTAAAGGAGAAACAGAGTATATTTAGAAAATACCTTTTCTCTTCGATAGCCGGCGTAACTGGTCTGAAACCCATAAAAAAGTAATTATTTAATATAAAATTTCGACGATCAGCTCAGCGCTCGCCAAAGCGTTGTTCTTTTTTTCTCTAAAACTATATCTATAAGGAACATCCAAAAGGATTAAATAAAATGACTGAACCCATAGTTCGTCGTATTTTCGCGTCAGGATTCGAGAACTCGTACTATTTGAGTTTCTTCGAAAGTGGAAAGAATTTTTTTTTCAATAGTACAAGTTTTTATTGGTATTCCATGTATCGGGGGTAGAAATTTAGAGTTAGGTTAGAAAAGGTAATTTTCTTCCTAACTTGATCTCTAAATTTCATATTGAATTTTCGATTGCGATTGGGTAAAGGATTTTCGATTAATGTTCCTGACAACTCTTGAGCAGTTTTTACTTTTCCCAAGTATAAGCTTTATAAAAGTATAATAATAAGAGCATTTGATAGAATACGTTCTTCTGTAATGTTTTTTATTAACTATCTTATCTTTATTTTAACAGCATTGAAATAGTATTAATATTTTCTCATAATAATTATTCATGTTCAAGTTATTCTGATATTTATAGAAATATTTATTATAGAAATTAAACAATAAAAAAAATAATTCATTCGATTTTCATAATCAGAGACTAACTATCCACTATAATATTATCTATATGTATTACACCGATTTTAGATCATGCAAGTATGATCACACTAAAAGTCCAATCGGAAAATATTATCAAGGAAAGTTAAAAAAAATATTGTATATAAAAATTCACATTAATATTATAGTTTTACGTAATCTTAAAAATATTTACAGTTCTGCTAACTTCAGTTTTCTAATTTAAACAAATATTTTATCTCGTAAATTAACGAAAAAGTTTGATGAATTATTTTACTATTCATAGTTTTAATATGTATAGCGCTCTACTTCTAAACAACGAAAGAATTAAATTATATTGGTTACTTGGCACTAACACACTGCCATCGCTATTGTTCAAAATAAAGAGTATTTGGGTTAACATCACTATAGAAATTCATCATGAATATAAAAAATGTGTGTCAGTATACAAATACAATTTAAAATTAATATTTTTTCAACTTTTTAATCCTTTTTGTCATGTATGTTTTTACGTTTTAATTTTAATGAATTCTTTATACCAGTCTATTTTTAATATTTTTAATTAAATTCCATATTTAATGTTGACATTATATATATGACTGAAAATCAAACAATTTGAACCCAATAACATATATTCTATAATAAATACTGCTATTTCTAGAAACCTCCAAGATTAAAATACTTTAAATTGAGTTTGTTTAAAAAAAATCTATTTTTAAAAATCAATTTTATTCTATAAAAAAGTTGTAATAATAACGCAACAGTTTAAATATTCAAAAGTAATTAATTAATGATACTTGGAGATTTTTTATAAAAAGCTACATAATAGTTTTTAAAAATAATTTTAATAATTGCATAATAAAGTTATTTTAATACATCAACTGTTTTAGGATACAGAAAGTAAGTTTGAATTAAAACTTCGTAAAAACATTTTATTGACAGCCTGTTCTGAACTTTCAGGGTACGCATATTTAATGAAAGTGCCAAACTGTTTCCAAACGTTCATAAAATGTGGCGTCAATTCTATTTTCGAAATTATTTTGTTACAACGAATTTCGTGGTATGAATATCATATTATATAAAAACGAATGCAGCCACGCCGCGCAAATATATAAATGTCAGGAAGATATAATAAACCAGTTTAAGTTATATATTTGTTCATTTTTTAAACATATCTAAATGTCTGCTGATGCTATTTGCTTCGCAATAAATAGAAAATATGTCAGATAAAAGATTCTTAATTAAAAGATTTTAATTTAATTAAGTAATTTATTTGTTTCAGATAGAGAATGTACAAAAAATTTAATATAAATCTATATACTTGTAGATAAATCAGAAATTTTTTTATTTGTTTTAATTCCTTTCACATTTAGTTGTTTTATTTTGTTTTAATAGATTGAAACATGCCGATAGATAGATGAAAAGTCTAAAATTAAAATTGAACTAGCTGAGATTATACCCTCAGTAAGTTAAAGCTGGCTATATTAAATAAGGCTTTTCAGAAATAATAATGTAGTATTAGATAATTTTAGAAAAACAAAGGAGCGTGTCAGAAGATGATATACACAGTAACTAGTCTCAATGCTCCAAGTTTCCTAAATGCTAGATTTTCTAAGTACTTATAGCTTTAAGCGTATGTATCTGGATCAATCCATGCTCTAATATCGTAAATGTTTTTTTGCATATTGCATCGATGCACATATATATATATATATATATATATATATATATATATATATATATATATATTGAGATCATTTGTTAATATTTAAAATATTAACGTTTGAAAACGAAACATTAAATTTAAATTAAGATAAAATCAGAAAATTAAAGTTAACACTATTTATAATGTGAGGACTAATTTGATTAGAACTAGACCTAGACCAGAATGAAGTAACATTAATTTTCTAATTTTATCTTAGATTATATGTTTAATTTATATTTTATCCATTTGTAATGCACACGGTTACAAATTACTTCATTAATTATATGTATCTGCATTGTTGGAATATAAAAACAAATCATTTCAAGATTTTAGAACGTAGATTGATACAGATATATGCTCTTCAAATAATTGTACTGTAGTCGCTCAACCAAATAACATTTGAATATATCTTAGGAAATGTGAAGTATTAGGTCTACCTACCCTATATATGATCTATTCAACCTGTGACTGACAGTTAAGACACTCTGCTTATAAAAATGAAAATACTGAATGCAAAATGAGACTAAAGTTGATCGTCTAGCACTATCGGTCTTATCAAGTGCTTTATTTAAAAAATTACAGTTAACTACAAAAACATTCGAGCAATTAGCTATAAATTAGCAAAACAATGATAATAGCTTTAAAATTAAGAACGGTTAAAACAATTGACTCAACGATGAAATAAAATTAAGATTGTCTGTAAAATTGTAGGTCATAATTGCAAAAAATATATGGGTCAAACTTCTATAAAATTAAGGAAGAGTATTGATGAACGCAGAACAAAAGGCGAAGTCTATATTGACAAAAAATATATGCTCAAGATTTCTTTGATTTTGAAAGAGTTCAAATTACGTAACAGGAAAATTTTTTAATTTAGTCTTTCATCAAAATGTTTTTCTATCGATTTCGAAATAAATATTAGCAAATAGCGAGGAACTGACAATTTACAAAATGCACAAAAGAACTTTCTTCATATACATATTATAAATCTTAAACTGGCTCATTATACTTTTTGGACCTGAAGACATACGTATCATTTTAAGACATTACTGGATGTTTCCACATTACTTTCTCTTTAAATTGACAACAATTTTGTAAAGATTTTATTATTTTACAGTTTTTGCATCGAGGATGTCTCGTAGGCTGAAATCGTTTGCATTGTAATGGAGTAATCCATCATATTAGCATCTAGCAGCTGGCAATAGTGTCTTTTTATTTGTCTACTTGCTTTCTGAGACTGTTGTATATATACGCTAAAGTTTTAATCCTAAAGTACGCGAAGTACAAGAGAACCAATAGAAGAGAAACATATCGTCATTTATACCAAGATCGAGTAACTAGATTGCCGGAGCACGGAGGACCAGTAAACGGTATAAACGTAAAAAATACAGAGCTAATAACTTCCGCTACTTTATACGGCTGGAACCGTTGATCAAGCGGCCCGTTTGCTGTCGGTCGCGGCGGGACGCCGACTCGCGTGTCGGGGTAAGGAAAAACTTTCCGCGCGCTATTTAATCGTGGAAAGCCTCTTAAATCACTCGTAAATAGCGATAAATATCTCTCGGCCGGCGGATTTTCATCAGCGTCGAACTCGCCAGAGTTGCTGTATTCCTCATAAGCTCTACCATATATCCTGTAGATGCGTTTTCACGCCTAATGAATTTCTTCATAACTTTTTTGTTATAATTTAATTCGTTAGATAGAGGTAATGTGAATCTTATGCATAGGTCTAAAATCTTGTAGTACATTAATTTTATAATTTCAATCTTTGCCAAATTTTAAATTTGAAAAAAATTTGAAACTACAAAATTTTTTTTTATGAAATCATATCAATCATATCTCGCATATATCATAATATAACTGGACTAAAAATTAAATCATGAAGATTTTACAGAATTTGCGAATTGTAATGGTATAATTTAACGTCAAACCGTTATTGAATCTGCATTGATACTGACTGCCATCACAATAGCTTTAGGTCTCTTTTGTTCGTTGTGAATGCAATGCCGCACAAAATTATCGTCGCGAAATCACCGATTGTTCCAATTAGTCACGCACGATTCGAAGAATCATACATCTTTGTGATTTATTTTACGATCGTTCCGCTAATGGCCATGCAATAAAGAATCGTGACATCTGAGCTATGGATGAAAATTAAAATGCCTGAAAACGTTTTGTGGTTAATTTTGTACACAATCGGAAAAATAATCGGAAATATCGTAATTTAATTTGTACAATCAAATTATTCATGTCAAAACAATTAGTTAGATGCACAATTTTAACAGTCAATTACACAAGATCAATATTCTTGAGTATAATTGTTATATATAAGCAGAAACCGTATTGAACTGAAAATTTATTTTTCTCCTATATTATTCTGTCCATCATCGTAGATCAAATAGCTAAAAATATGTTTTACAACATCTGCAACGTTTCAGATAAAACCACTTGAGCAGACACATTTTTACTACCTATCGAAATCTGATTGAAAAATAAATCCTTCGGATGAAGAGTTGTAACAACGATAAAAACGATATTTTCACTTTCTCTCTCAGCGAAGTTTCAGGATCGCAAAATTTCTACAGTTGAAAATTTAATTCGTTTCACGGTATATTGTTTTCGTCGTAAATACACGATATTGAGCGAAATGCATACTTTTTATCCACCCGATCTGGCAATAATACTTTGTTGCTCGATGATAAATTAAATTGCCATGCTTGCAAATGACATTTCATTTTCCGACTGTATAAGAAAGTCGTAGTCGCTAGCCGGGTACAAGTCAAACGCAGAAATTCCGCAATGAATTACGCATGTTATACGTCGCTACAACTGTTGCGAACAATAGAGGGGGAGCGAGAAGGAGTGAGGGGGTAGGAGGGGGTACGTTTATTGATTTTATAGTCTATCCAGATCATGTGAAGCACTTTGAGGCGTGAAACATTTTATTGCAAATATCTTGCGTTTATACTATGGCGCTTGCGCGTCGACGAGAATTAAGAGATGACTTTTAGTAATACTTCGTGGACTGTGGGTAAAAACATTCCTTCCAGCGAACCGAGTTAAGATCGTAAGTCACAACGCTTTTTGCAGCCTGACTAAGAGTAGTTATATTTTAATACATCCTAATTATTCGTATTATAATGTACTGGGTCATGCAACTGGAGTTTCTGAATTACAAGGTATTTTCTATCATTTCGCTATAAATGCATCTAATAAGCGATATCATAATTGAACATGATATAATTTATCAATTTTTATTCTATAAGATTGTAGTATCAAATTACTTAAATATCTGTATCGCTTTTCATGATGATTTTGTAAAAAACAAACTAAATAATAGATATCAGAATGATTTATTACACGAGAATTACATCCTTAAATAATATGAATTATTTTAGATGGAGTATCTAGCTTCAATAGAAACGTGTATCATCGAAATCATGCATATTAAATTAAATAATCACAGGATCAATAAGCAACAGGGATGAGAACGTATAAAATGGAATCATATATAAAAACTGAAAAATAATACAGTTAAATCGTAACTAGTATACATGTAAATATTTTATTTCAACATACGGAATTTGGTATAATTTTCCTCGTAACTTTATTTGTTATCGTTTTCGATGAAGATAATTCAAACCGTGTATTATTTTTAATTTTTACATTACACATTATTGTTTGAAATTTTTTCAACTACATTTGTAGTCTACATCAAATACTGTTCAATGTGACAAAAATCTTTAAACTTCTCTTGAAACAAATTTATTACTCTAGAAACTTGCATAGAAGATCTTAAAAGTTTGATAAGCTTTTCGGTCTATATCTATGCAATGTTATAAAAATGCAAACTTCATTTAACTAAGTAACCATGCTTTTATAATCCGTTAATTAATCTGCGTATTTAAATTTCCAATTTTTATACCGGATAACATTCTCGCGCTATGAATTGCAATTTCCTTAATTGACAAATCAATAGGTCGAACGGTTGCTTTGAATGATTTCAGACACACTCACGCACATGCGCGTTTAACTTCATTTTTCCGATCGAGCTCGAACTTTTATATAGCTCAACTTGGATTCGCGGTAGTTTCGAAAATTGCTGCAAATTCAAACGCCACTCGAAATCTTGAACGGCGGCATTGAAGCGAACGGCAATTCGTGGAGCGACTGGGGCATGATCGAAACAAAATAAGTTCATAGGGTCGAGGAGCAGATCGAGGCGCTAACTTACAGTGGCAGCGATTGGACGACCCACGTTTCTACCATAGGTACAAAAAAAATCGTAAAAATTCTCTTGAACTCTCACACGGCGTCGACTGAAGGAAAGAGTAAATTATAATCTAATGAAAGCTGATGGGAGACTTTATTTTTCCCTTCAGTGTATTTCACCGATAACTTTTGAACTACCGTATTTTTCCGCTAGACCGTACCCTCGATTTTCACGCACGCGCACACACACACACACACACACACACACACATATATATATATATAGCTCAATAAACCGATCTATCCCGGCATTGTTCGGCGTATCCATATGTAGCCGCGTGTACAATCGAATTTGATAGTCCCGCCCATTCCGCTAAATCGAACAATGAAGCTAGATATTCCTCGTTTCTACATTATGGCTAGAAGCCATGATACAGCCGCTGCCGATTATCCCTCAGTAGTCCTCTCCATCGGCCCTCTATATGTCTGAAATATTCAGCCGCGCATAGATACGCGTTTCCATGCACGCGAGGTCTGAGCGACTGGGGTGGGGGAGCAACGCGTTAAAATTGCACCAGGCGAGTCGAGGGGCGCAAAGTGCATTAAATCCGGCTTGGCGCGCAATTCCACGTAATTCCCTCGCCATTAAAGTCACCGCACTTTGCCTCCCAGCCCCCTCCGTGCGCGCATTCGGCATCACCGAATGCGTATTTTCAGAAGACGGTGTATGTGTGCCGAGGAAGTTATTATTTCAGACGGCCCATCCCCCTCCCCTCTCCCGGCATGTATATGGGACCCGAGGGACTTTCACGAATTAAACCTATTTCTCAATTCTGCTCGAAGTGTGCAACCCCGGACCGAGGAAAAGAAAGGGAGGGGGCCGGGAGATTTGCGACCTGGCGTCGGGGAGGGCAGGGAGATGTTTGGTTGGCTATACGCCGCTAATTTCGAGGTCGTAAGGATTGCAGCCCGCAGGAAGGACGAGGCCCATGGGTGGGATTGTAAGCGGCTGCGTTGCTTCTGTATGTAATTTTATTTACGAGCTTTCCGCGAAAAAGCGCGGATTATGTTTATATATATAGGTTAAACATTTTTTTTACTATACTCGCTCTGCTTTTGCGGATTGTTTTCGTATTTGCTTTGTATGTTACGTTTTTACTTAGATCATTGCAAAGTTTG
The DNA here is from genome assembly GCA_018907035.1 of Sycobia sp. Sy_11. Lineage (NCBI taxonomy): Eukaryota > Metazoa > Arthropoda > Insecta > Hymenoptera > Epichrysomallidae > Sycobia > Sycobia sp. Sy_11. Next base: position 2,012,630 of record JACCIC010000042.1, read on the forward strand.
TGTTTCTATTTTTTTTAACAAAGAACTGTGCACGCCAGATTAAAATAATACTGAAAATAGTTACTAATAAGTCTAATGCATATTTTATGGATTTATTCTGTATTTAAAAACGGTTACTTCAACTAGCGATATATTTCAGTAATTTACAGGTCTTGGTATATAATATGGAACAGTAGTATTTGAATTGGTATGTTTAGGAAGTTTACGTATGTAATAGGCGCGAATGACCAATCAGATAATTCTTTATTGATTCACGTTGTTATTATACGACCTTTTATTTTCAATAAATTTAATCTATTTACTTATTTATTGGGAAATTTACAAAACGTTTTATTGTTATATTATTGAGTACTTTTCAAAGTAGGTAAACAAAAGTCGTACTAGTTCATACTAACTTTAAGCAATAGAAAAGAAACTGAATTCCAGGTTGCTTTTCAGATGTTTTTCTTATAAGACATAAAAGACTCAAATATAGAGCATAAAGCACAGAACCTCCATACCGATACGAATATAAAATATTTATATCTTGACCCAAGTTCCGTTGCTCTTAAATATTGTTTATATTTTCACTTTAAGAATAGAATTATTCAAATTTCAAGCTGTTCTAAATATAGAATTATATAATTTAGTTTGATTATATTTTACAGCATTCGTATAATTTTATTTATATAATTTATATAATATTATTTTTAAGTTCAAAATTGTTAATTATTTTTCATTTCGTAATATGAAAACTGTTTGATATAAAATTAAAAGTATATATATATATATATATATATATATATATATATATATATATATATATAATTAGAGTGGATTATTTTTATCTATATTTCTATATTTTCATCTATATTTTATATAGATAAAATCCAATGAGAAAATATTTTAGACTTTATTCCTATGAAATTTTCAGGAAGTATTTTCTGCATTTGTTGTTCTTTAATTTATAGTGCATGAAATTAAAATTTCGCGGCAAAACAATAGGGAATAAAATCAAAAATCAATATTCGTTAAAGTTTAATAAGTAAAATGCGTCATTGTTCGTGAATAAAAGCAGAATCAGATAAATGGCTGCCGCAGAAATATGGAGCGACTGAACAAAAAAAGAAAGAGAAAAAAAAACAACGAAACAGCCGCGACTCCAGTGAAAATCGTCGGTCTCGTAAAAACCATTCGAGAATTATTCGACGACAGTCAACAAAAGAGAATCGCCGAATGAATTTCGGAGAGTGCACGGTGACGTTTTCACCCCACCCACCGCCACTTTCTCAGTCCCTATCTATCTCCCTCTCTCCGTTATATCGTCAATAATACGGGCTCCCACCCGCCTCTTTGTAGCTCGCTCCCCTCTATACCTCCCGTTCTCTCTCTCTCTCTCTCTCTCTCTCTCCCTCCCTCGCTCTCCGTCTAACCCTTGCTCCCTCTCTGCCTCTTCATTTCACCCTCCTCATCCCCTTCCTTTTGTCCACCTTTCTCTCCGTCGTCGTCGGCGGCTGCGGCTTATAAATTAATCCTCCCGCCCCGGACTCTAAAATTATACGCGCCGCTCGCTTTATATATCGCCTCTCGAATAATTCGCGCACATCGATCTCGGATCTCGTCGATGTAAGGACCTCTCTCCCACCCCGCCTCCTCCAACCTCTTCCCTCTTGTTCGTCACACTCGTATCCCCGGAACGAGAACACTTTCGCGACGACGCGACGCTCTTGAAATGCTCACAATATTTCCAGTCGCTCTATTGCTACCCGCTCCCCTCCCCCTGTCCCCCTCTCCCTCAGACCGCCCACCCACTTTCCAGAAGAACACCCTCCCGCGCGGCGTCGCGCCCGCATCGATTGTGTGCGCGTGCAAATGTCTGCTGTGCCTGGCCCTAAAACGGCCCGAGGCTGTCGTCGCTGCGCCGCTTGTAAAGGTCGCCCTATATGCTCGCATCTGTCGTATCCGAGGGGTAGCTACTTAAGGGAGGCTCCCAGCTGTAGACTGACAGGCCCGAGGCGAATGCAAAAAAAAATAAATAAAATGTCCTATCGTGTAGAGTAAATGCCAATCTTTTCATCGGTGAGAAGAAAAACAGATATAGGTCAACCACTTCGTTTTTTTCTTTCTTAAAGCGCAACGAGGGCTATGCATACTTCATGCGAGTCTTTATGTATGAGTACAAATAATCGAACACTTCTCGCCTACTATCTGTATAATGCCCTTTTGTTACAAAAAAGGCTTCCTAAACGAGCTCTCCATAGAAATTTCCTTATTCCTCTTCCTAATCTGACAAAATCAGAAAACAGAATGAGAAAATTGAAACAGACATTTACCTGATAGGCTTCCGCCGAGCGTACGACCTTGACGCAAACGCATGCGCCTTATAGATTTAACAAATTCGTGCTTAGAACCTATTCGAAATACAGACAGCTGTTTAAACTTCTGTTACTGTCGCACACGCAGTGCACAAGGGTATCAGTTATTGTGCAGAACAAGCGCATCATTGTCGCATTAGACTCTTCAGAGACGTATAAAAAATATATTCTACGAGGGATACCAAGAAAAAGCTTCATTTGCGTTTAGTTTCTTTATTTCGTTTTTCATACTGGCTAGCATTGTTGGTAAAATGATGCGAAATTTCAAATCGGCTTATAGATTCATTTTTTTCTTACAGCAATTTCTATTGTACATGTTTTACGTGTTTCTATATGATGCAATATCGATTCGTAATTAGTTTTCTATTATTGGGCGCTAGAAGGGCAATAATTCGCCACCATTATTATGATGATATATTGATTCAATAAATTTAAACATAATTGTATTGTTGTTTTTTTGGCTGGATAAATTGTGTTATCCAGAAAATCTTTAAAAACTTTATATGCATCATTGCTGTTGATCGAAAACGAAATAGCAGAAACCGTTTTATACGCAAAAACTGTCAACGTCATATTATATTATATAAAGTGAAGATTGGCAATCCATAAATCGTATGGATGCTGTAATGGATCGGTCGAGACCGCATTTGAAACAATGGATTTTTATAAACTTTATGCTAAAGAGTATCGTTTTACAATGCTTTTCTTGGCCAGAATTTCAAAGCAGTACGAGAAAATTCGCCCAAAAATAAATCTCTGTTTAGCAACAATTGCATGTAATACGCTAAGAATTACTGGGGAAAGAGAAAAAAAGCTTTTGAGGGAAACTTGCATCTCTTGAGGAAGCACCAATACTATTATATATATATACTCCAATATATATATATATATATATATATATATATATATATATATATATATACCAATACACCACCGGTACTTTTTGATCTACAGATTTCTTATTTAAAAAGATGAATTCTTCAAAATTCTTTAAGAAGTTGTCTACTTTCTGACCTCTATTTAATGAGTATATGATACTTACTTATCAAAAGAGCTTAAATTAAAACAAATAATGTACGGTCGAATACCTTAACGTACTCCACATACGTGGCTCTATATAATTTCATTTATTTATTTCTATTGACGAAAGCAAGGGTAAATGTTGACACTGTAAGTGCATTGAGGACGCAACATTGCCCGGCACTATGTTTAACGACATTTACATTTTCGAATATCGCTCCAATACTCATACGACGACTCGAGTGCAAGATTTAATTAATTTATGATTATTTATGGCGAAATTGAAAAAATAACAGGTCAATCTGGCGTCGGTTATATTGGTTGCTCTCTCCGTTTTTTCAGAAAAAAATGTGTATTATGGGAAAATAAGGATACGGAATTATCGTGACAGTCCCCTTTCAATAATTAATATGTCCATAATTGAATGCGAATTCTGAGATTCGTCGTACATTGCTATCACGACGAGCACGAATAAAAATTAACATTACAACGTAAAAATACAGATTACAGCTATAAAAATTTAGTATGTACTTTCAGCTACGCAATTGAAAACGACGTCTCGTCTTTAGCGCGCCCATTTTATTTAGTAGCCAGATCTCGTATTCTATCTTGATTACGAAGAAAATAACCGGCGCAATGAAGACACGGACAATTCCAGAACCGCGGAGCTCGTTCCGTAATTTACACCGCAAGTTATACACTCGCGCATATGATATTATATCCCTCGAAGCTCGACGCACGCCTCGTCGATCGATTCGAGGCGAACGCAATACCGTGCTCGTCTCTGCGCTTGTGCAACAAAAAAAAAAAAAAAAAAAAAAAAAACAAAGGAAAAGAAAAAGAAAAGAAAAAGAGCTACAATCGATTAAGAAACGAAACCGAGCTCGCTCGCGGATGCGACATACACGAAGGCTAACATCGCACGAGACTTCTCCTCGGCGTCTCCCCCTCCCCCGCCGCTCCACCTCGCGCAACGCCCCGGTGCTTTGCGAAAAGTAGCATTCAAGCGTCGCTGCCTGATGCATGCCGCGCGCATACGTTCGCGTTCGTGCTGGTGTGTTGTGGTTTAGAACACCTCTGCCCCGGCGGCAAGGACTGACATTAAAGTCTCTTCTCTCTCCTTCGCCCCCCCCCCTCCGCGTAGGCTTTTACGCGCGCGCGCGCGCGAACACACACACTCACACACGTGTAATAGCCCCGTTTATACGACCGGTATTCGCGCACTCCCGCGTTAAAAAAAAAAAAAGACGTATACGAGATACGGGGTACGATAACGACCACACGGCGGCCCTATACACGTACGCGGACCGCTCTACTGTCGCCGGTATAAAGTATATCAGGGTCTCGAAAGGTCTTCGAGCTCCTCCGCCACCCCCCCCCCGCTCCCCGCCGCGCGCGCATTGATTCTGAATCATTATTTACGACGATTTTATGGATCTACGTACGTGATGCATACGCGTGCGTGTATTCGTATATACGTGTGCGTCCCGCCTGTATGGCCGCTTTAAAAAAAAAAAAAAGTACAAGACGGCCGACGCGCGCTATTAGGCGAATTGATCGCATTAATATCGTTAATTAGGCTCTACACAGTTACTGGCACGCACGTGCGAGTTCTATTTTTCCTCGTTGATGCATCAAAGAATTATGCACCGTTAGATCAACCAGCCCGCCTCGAATAAATTTATTCATTCGCGTCGAAATACATTTACTATTTCTAACATTGTAAAACATTAGAAAATTTAGGAAAAATATCCAGTCTCTTTACTTCTCTATTATGTTGCACCAAACTGAACTGGTTAATGTTTTTCTTAAAAAATGCACCAATCGGTTTTTCTTAAAAATTATAACTAAAACTTATGGAATCATCTGAATATTTCTAAACTATCTTTGCTACTGCTAGATCTTATAGAAAATTATTTGTTAAAATATAATTAAAAGAAATTGAAGCTGGCCATTATTTGATAAGAAAATACATATGAAATGGAATAAAGATTATGAATTTTGGCCTTAATTTTTATAAATAAAAATTAATAATCTTCATAACATGTGCACTTTCTCAATGAAATTATCGAGTTAAGTAAAGCAATACAGATTTATATTTATTAAACATACAATATATGTGTATATATATTTATTTATTTATATATTTAATTATTTATTTTTATTTAATTAATTATTTATTTATTTATACACACACGGGCAGCGAATATAAAATTACCAAAATGAATTGATAAAAGAATGTCTTTAAGGTAAGTGTCAATACCAAAGGTTAATCGAAAGTTGACGGACTATTAAGGAATATACGCTTCGACTTCATTATTAACGCTTGGCTTAAATGATATGGTACTTAAATTTTGATTGAATAAACACCTTCATAAAGAAAAAGAGCATTCTGTCGCGAAAACGAACTGTCCCGGGTTCGATTGACGGCCGAGCACGTTCAGAGTGCTTCAGTACCCAACTTTTTCTAACCCCTCCTCGTTTATTTATTTATTTAATTAACAATACATATAATTGTCTGTCTTTGTACTTGACTTACAAAGGATATTTAAGAAGGCTTGAAATGTCAATAATAAATACAGAGACAAAATAGTTATATATTATAATAATGAAGAACAGAAGGAAGGAAATAAACTAGAAAAGTGAAAGAAACTGTAAAGTTTGTTATATTATCCAATAAATTTTACAATATCTGTATCAATTTGTATTACATTCACAATACTAAGCGACAAATTTTTTAATAATTTTTCCCACACTTCGAACTCTGCCCCGACATTTCATGAAAAGCGAATACTTCCGAGTAAACAGTTTCGCCGTACGATACTTGTACATTTTTAAATATCTTTAGATAAAGAAAAGAGAAAAAATCGCGGGTAATAACCAAGCCGGAATAATTTCAACATATTGACAAAAGGCCATAGTCGAGTCCAGAAGAGCTGAGAAATTAGCGTTTTCAAGGAAATTAAAGTGGCGCCAGACTTCCGCGAATGATCGATACGAAAAGTAGGTGTATGGGATTGGCAAAGGAGAAAAAGAAAAAAAGTGACTCAACCGAGGCAGACGTATATCTTTTTCGTACTGCACAATATTTTTATCGGATGCCAATATTAATATTTAATACAATCGCGCGTAGAACTTTTCAGCGCCCCACCCTGTCGCCTGCCTAAATCAAACTGAGAGAGGCTCACACAACCCGCATGGGCCCGTGTCTCGAGCAATGAAACAAAAACCAAGCGAGCAAAATAGGACTAATGACGAGCCGCGCCTCGAATGTGCTTTAGAAGTGAAATTTCATCGACTAAGGGGGGGGAGGGCTGCACAACCCGCGCGATCGATGGGAGACGGCGATGATCGAGGATTCGCTGAGACCGGCTATTTCATTGTACGAGCGCAAGAATCTGTATCTACCGCGCTGGCTTAAATACAGACGCTGATTGGCGAAGGATTTTCACCGCTAACAAGAGGATTCGTTATTAAGTTCCTCTCTGCCACTTTCGCGCTCCCTCTCTCGCCCAGCTTCTCCCCGATCTTTTTTCCATTTCGTTCGTTAAGCAATTATCGATTTTTAGAGTTATATACATATATATATATATATATATATATATATATATATATATAAATTGTTTATTGCGAGGGTGCCCTGTATTCTTTTTCTTCGTTTTGTTTCATTGCCAAACGTCATCGCGTCTTTTTAACGAAGCGCGCTTCGCGCTCGAAAAACTGTGATTAATGGCCATATATACCTCGGGCTCCGTTAATTTCTTTCCTTTAATTTATATTTCGCAATTCTCTTCTTTATCATGCGCAGACATGCTCGTTTATCGTATACTTATGCGGCACTCCGTTACACGTGTAGGCGCGAGAATGCACGCGTTCCATTGAATTGGCTTAATTTCGGGTTTTTTAGGGAAACGGGGAGAAGGTATACGGTATTTTTTTGATAAAAAATCAAATTCGAAGTATACACTCGTTACATGTTGAAATCGCAAAAAGAAAAGCAGAAATTCTAGAGATTTGAAAAATGTAAATGAAAAACTAGATTTGCAGCAGGTTTAAATTACGTTTAAGTTAACACAATAGACTGAAGTGAATTTTGTATTTTTATTAAAATATACTTCACGGTTTCATCAAACTACGTTTTAATTTACATATTTCAATTTGTTGAAATTTTTAAAGTAATTAAAAGAAATTTCTGAATTACGAAACAGCATATGAACAAAGAGACAACTAATTATGAAGAAAACTATAAAATAAATTTTCCGAACGATAATCTTAATTAAGTTGTGCATATAATAGAATAAAATTCTTCAAACTGCAAAAAGAGTTTCAAAAATGATCATAAAGAAAAAGAAAGAAGGCGATAATAACAAAATTAAGATTGACAATGATGTGAAAAAAGTTTTTACTTGGATACGGTATGGATTTTTATTAATGCTGAAAATTTAAAAAAGTTTTTACTTAATAATATTATGCTGCGTAACCGTTTCACTTTCTTATCAGAAAAAGTTTTTTATTGTTTTACAGTTGGTATCAAAGTCAGATGCAATAATAATTTTTTCTTATCTCGCCGCGACTTTATAATTTTTTTTGATTCACTTTATATTTCGCGTGGCAATAATGTTTCAAACGAATTTTCGCTTGATAACTTTCTAACTGGAAAATTTAACTCGATTGAATCACATGTGATTGCCGCATAAGGCAGTAATAATTTTAAAATTAAAATAATTTAGAATAATTTTTAAATCAAAATTTATTTTCAAACATCAATTGCGGAAATTGATTTGTTTTACTCCTTTCAGTAATAAGCTAACATAAAGAGAATATTCTTCCAGCACCGAAATGAATATGAAAAAAAAAATGTAAAGTACCTAAGTAAAAGTATCCAAATTTTAGACGTTGCAATATGTGTGTGTGTGCGTGTGTGTGTGTACCGTTAATCTAAACAAAACTTTTAATTTACCGAAATAAACAATGACGAAGGATAAAAGCATAATTGCTCTTTGTCCAATGATTTATCGAAATGACGCCGCTGTGCTTTATTTGTCATTTATGATATAGGTCATATGATATTCGAAATCCATTTCAATACTTTAAGAACGAGTCTGGCTTTAAAAGCTGAACGCCAATCATCGCAATATTATTTGCACATCAAAATCATCCCGATAGTTTATCCCGATAGTTCATATAACGGGGATTATTCCTTTATCGCGTCAACTAATTATCACGCTACAGTGCGATATGAATTTCGCAAATAGTTTTAAAATTAAGTCGAAATTCTCGTTGATTAGACGTAGAAAAGGCAAAAATATGCCTCTGTTTTCGAGAAAACGTTAGTTAAAATAAAAGTTGCGCAACGACCAAAACAAACTCATGTTCCCACCCGTTTTTCCCCTCCACCATTTTTATCGTGTATACCGCACGCATGCATTAAACGGCCAAACATTATTCCCCCGACATCCAGTTTAGTATGCCGCGGCAATAATCGGGATTTTGGGGCGGGCGCAAAGTCACGAGAGGAAGGGGCGGACGGAGGATGAGGCACGCGAGCACAAAGGGGCCCTCTCTTCCTCTTTTGACCGCTCCGCAGCGTCCATCCGCACCGCCACCACCGCCGCGCGGCCACAGAGGCGCGCGCGCGCGCGCGCGCGTGCGAAGTGATTCAAAGCAAACAATTTCAAGGTAGCTATAGTTGCCTGGGTTCACACATTCGAGGGAGATAGGAAGAAGAGGGGAGAGAAAGAGCAAAAGAGAGAGAAAGAGAGACTGCAGAGAAAGCGAGAAAGAGAGAGGAAGAGAGGAAGAGAGAGAGAGAGAGAGAGAAGGAGAGAACGAGTAGGAGGGAGGAAGGGAGAACCATCAAAAAGGACGGAAAGCGCGGATAAAGCGGCGCGAATACAACCGATGCCGGGGAAAAAGTTTATCTCTGTTAAATTTTCCACTTGCTCCTGTTCTGTCGAAATCTCTCTCTCTCTCTCTCTCTCTCCTCTCTCTCTCTCTCTATCTCTCTCCCCTTCTCTTTTTTACTCCTGTAGTACCCATGCACTTTCGCAGATCGATAGTTTTATTTGACAGTATCCAAAAATACTGATGTAAGGTTGTAATTTTAGGGTTAACTGGACCCGGTTACCGGAGCCAATGGATTTCTGTATACATAAGTTTGCTTTTATAAAGGGAATCGGATTTAGAAGGAGCATATTTTTCAGAGAGCGTTTCTTTCATTCTGTAAATGCGACGATTTTATAACGGCCACCGCTGCCACCGGTCTCTAGATGAAAAATCGAAGGTCGCCCCCGCAGAGAGGTTAAATCTATTTCTTACAATTTACTGCCTCCAAAATTCCTTTACCAATATACAAGTACACAGACATATGTAGTCGTTTTTTGTTTTCAACTCAAAATATTTTTCAATATAAAGAAACTTTTAGAATCGTTTTTATGGAATTAATATAACTGAGAGGAAAAATATTTTTTAACATCATCCAGTGGTATATTGACGTTTACGTCTGACATAGATTTTGCAAGATAAAAAGCATTGCTAAAAAGATTATTAAGAATTTGTTAGTTGCACAGTCATTTTTGTATTTATTTTAAAAAATGTTGAATATAAATTTATGATTTGTTATAATATTCCTAGTGGCTTAATATTATAGGAAAAAATATAAATTTATCGTAGAATTTAACCAAGTTATTCTAAAATTTTATTAGATTATGAAATAGAATTTCTTTTGAAATATGAAATAAAAGCAATTTGATTATAATATTTCTTTCTTAATTTGTAACCTAATAAATATGAATTTTTTGTATATTTTTACGTTAACTGTTATCAATTACATATCATTCTTTTTATTTCATAGAGATTTTCAAATCTTTAGGTAAATAATTTTTTACGCGACCTTTACAGTAAATAGTAAATTAAAACAACTTAACGAATAGATTCAATTTAGACGTGCAACAAACCATTGTTTTCGTCTACTTTTTAGTATTTTCCAATTTTTTTTTCAAAATATTTTTTTTCAATTTCTTTATTAGAACGGAAACGACAGTGCCCACTCTCGTCCTAAAATCAAGTTTACAAAATCAAATTATACCGAGACGACAGAGCCTCCCTCATCCCCCCGTAGCCTCGAAAAATTCAATTATCGAATTGCTAGCCGTGCACCGCGGTACATATTTATATAGATATACGACGGCTACTCTGCAAAAGCGGAAACGTCGAGCGACCGGAGGAGGGACCCAATCGCGTTGCCTTCGTACGTTTGCACACACACACACACACACACACAGTCACGCACGCACAGCCGTGTCGCTTCGTCGAGGCACCTTTGGCAGGGGTTTAGCGCGTAACCCACCGCGGCTGCTCCGTGCAGGCGAGTCCGCCGGTCGTAGACGCCTGCGCTCGCGCGAATCGTCCTCCGCGCGAATTGCAGGGGAACGATACAAAGTATATAATTAATCGATGCGGAGGCGCGATTGCGGCGTTTACTTGCCGCGGCGGCGGTCGGTGGCGGCGGCGGTAACCGCGTTGCCGCTCGATATATACGAGACCGACGCTGTGCATGAGCGTCAAACCTGTATATATATATATATATATATATATATATATATATATATATATATATATATATAGATGCGAACAAGGTAAAATCCGGTTTCGCCGAGGGTTTCGTGGCTGATCTACGACGTTATGTTAATTTACGTCTGTTTCTTTTTTTCGCCTATTATAAAACTCTTGGATTGAAGCAGATTCAATAGTAATAGAATCAAATGAATGGAATGAAAAGTAATAGTAAATAAATTTCTAATCGATTAAATTTTCAAAGAATTTGATATTGTTGGTAAGGATTTATACGGTTGTACATTATTGTAGATTATCTGTTGCAAATTATCAAAATTTCATACGATTTATAAGGATTGGATTAAAAAGGATTTACGACTGAATAAACGCGAAACCAATCCAATCTTTAATTATAGCTTTAAATCGTTATGGTAAATATGATTTTAAACAAATGAATATAGATTTCTCATAAATTTCAATCCGTTTTAATTCCATTCAACCTATACCTATGATATAAGATTTTGTCGAATTTTGAAGGATTGAAGCTGATGTACAATTCAATATCCTAATATGTTTAACATTCTGCATTTACCAATGATAACGACATAAACCCCTTAAAACGGATATACGATTCATTTGGTTAATCAATCCAATCAATTGAATCAGAATCGTATCGATCCGTGAGATGAATTTCGAATTTCAAACGAATGGAAACGCATCGTCGTAATCCATTTCTATCATATGGAATTTGATTCATATTTATGATGTAAAGTTTTGACAAATTGGCACGGATTCGAGCAGATGAATGATTCAATTCGTTTTTGTGAGGTTTTTATCGATTCAGTAGGTTTCGAATCAACGATAATATCAGGAACAGTGTAATGTTTGAGTGAACAGTTTGAGTTCTTGTTTCAAAAACTGGATTTTCATCATTGCATTTTTTAAGCCGATATTTTCATTTCTGTCAAAGACATTGTCTGAGCGTAATTAGAAGGTAATTTAAAAATTTAATAGCTATAGTTATCTAGATGTTATGAATAGCCCGAAATTGAATACTGACATACATTTATATTGAATTCCAATGATTTTTATGGACTCTTAGCGGCAGAGTGTCGTTATATATCGATCAAAGTTTCAATGAATGTCTCGATATTATTCCAAAATTTGGGGTATATTCGGAACCAGATAAAGGGCCACAAGAATTTGACTGTGTTCGAAAATATAATCAAATTAAAACTGAAATTTAATTTAAAATTTTAATGAAATAACGATCAACTAATACAATGTGAAAAATCCAGAAGAATAACCACTGTGCTAGATTTCCAAATGATAATTTCCGTGATCTACTGATATTTATTACATTTTCTCATTATGATTAAATATGATTTAATTTTTTAAATATTTTTGATATTGGATATTCAGATGGAAACCGTTGAAAATCAGCATATTTTTGCAATGCTATGAAAATTCAATATTGCATTAACAATTAGAAATACTATATTTAGAACCGTAGCCATAAAAGCAATATTCTAATTGATACTCATTTATTATTAGAATTATTAAATTTAATATTGTTCAAGCTTGTAGAAGCTGCTTCCCTTATTTGCAAGTACTCGAAATGAATAATGACTAAATATAATATCAATCGATATCTTAATAACACGCTTAGGGAAAACATGTCAGAAGAATAATTCAAATCTTATTCGTGTCAAAGCCTTGGCTTATTTCATCAGCATCTCCGGCTGAAGTATAACATTTTAAATCAGCCTATTGCTACGCTACGTCACAGTTTGATGCTTCCTCTAACAAAATCTGCTTTTCAATTTATTAATTTTAAATCGATAAGAATTTTAAAAAATATTTTAATTTTCCAAATACATTCTTAGTGATATATTACCAATTGAATTTTCGTAATTTAGAAGATACTTCAAATGAGAACAAATACTTAAAAACAAACATTACAAAAAATAATTAAAAACATTAGTAAATTTATTAGTTATTTATCCATTGATACAGTTGCTTGCTCGAAATTGTAAAACTCAAATATCTGAATGATTAAATAAGTTTTAACTACATTTTTGAATGTTAACAATATAAAGTTAACAGTAAGTTAACAGTAGAAAATTGTTCTTCATAAATATTCAAAGAAACAGTTCTACTTTAAAGTTTTAGATAGTACTTCGAAAAATAAAGAAAAATACTTTTGATATTGATATATAGTCGGATCAAAATTAATAATTGAACCACACGGGCATTGCGAAGTAACACTGAAATTTCGTGACTAAAATATTCTCATGAAAAGTTTCTTTGAAAATATCTTCAAACAATATTGATAGAATTTATTTCAATTCGTATAAAATCAAAGAGCAGGTTGAAATAAAGCAATAATCTGTTTCCATCGTATAAAACAAAAATCTATTATTCACCCATAGCAATCGAAATTCATTCAATTATATTTCCATTTCGGAGGATTTAAAGTTATACCGTATATCATGTTAATAATATTGATCAATTTATAGTTTAATTAGTGATCTTATCATAATTACGCTTTATCGACCGAGAGCTTGAATATGATGTATAGAATATCATACTCAAAAGAATCTTAAACGTCCTACGTATTTATCAAATTTTCGTTACCTATATAATGTATCAATGAGTAACTATATACAATTATATAACCGATACATACAATTTTTATTTTACATTAAGCCTTTAAAAGAATCAATAGAGATGAGTTTCAACAATGCTTCAACAAATTTTGATCACCAATAAAAAACTTTGGAATCATTTTCGAATTTCATTATTATTGTTAACTATTCACAGATAGCTAATTGACTCATTCATCAGTCATTTGTGAAGTTCAAATTGTATATATGCTACATATTTGCTCTATAATCAACTAACCGCTTATCTAATAAAAGTTTCATTTAATTACAATATATGGAATCAATGATTTTTAAATTCTACTTTGTATTCATTACATTTATATACATCCTTAAAAATTGAATTATGGTATGGTACCGAGACATAAGTTTTGGACTATAGATACATCTTTTTCAGTATAATCAGTCACTAGTACATAATATATTTTTAATATATTCTTCAATTATTCATGTTTCAAATAATAATTTAGATCAAATAATTTGAATACTTGTTTTACAATATCATTTAATGATAATGCAAACCAACAATAAATCGCTATTTCAAGATTCTAACTGTTTAAATCTTGCATAATCTAATCAACGGTCCTTACAAATTCATTTATTGGTTCATTTACCTTATTGAAAAACTATTACTTTTGGAGTGAATGTAATATAAAAAAAAAACTGAAAAATAATTGCTTTTCTCAGTGACGAACCGCACGGTCGTGCTTGCGCTTAATTTCGTTCCAATCCACCAACGTCTTACCCATACGACGAAATTATATATAATCTCTGCATTATATCCCTCTGCAATTAAGCGAAGAAAATTGGAAGGGGGTAAAAAGCCGGGAAAAGCAGCAACGAGAGGAGGCGGGTCGCGGAGCGACCGATCGCTCCCCGCTCGGTCATTATAAGCCCGTATTTAGAAATGGCGCGCTGCACATGCGCCCCCGCGGGTCGCATCCGCGAACGAGCGTATATGCAGCGAAACGATCGTATCGCGAGACTGGCCGCGACGTCAAAGATATCGATAAAACGCGCGGCTCCGTACATAATATATATATATATATATATATATATATATATATATATATATATATATATATATATATTTTACATAAACAGCACGTTAGTCGATTTCAATTTCCCACGAGAGAGATATGTAGGGGGATAGAGGAGATACACAGTGAATGAGAGAGAGAGAGAGAGAGAGAGAGAGAGAGAGAGAGAGAGAGAGAGACCCGGTACTCTCCCGAGACAATTTTTAATCTAATTATATTTTTAAGAATTTTCCCTAAGCTCAGTCGACATCTGTCGTTTGCGTCAGTGAACACAATATTGTATTATGGAACGGTTAAATACAATGGATGAAAATTAGTCTCATGTCAATTTTGAGAATGTGTTTTTATCTTCATTTACTCGACCTTCTTTGGTGACAAATCCTGTATGAATTTTTCTTTCTATTCTGTTTAATTCTTTTTACCGAAAATTTTGTTTATTTATATCCGATACAATATTGTTATACATAGTTTTTTAATGCAGTAAGGTTCAGCATAGTGAGTATTAAGTAAGCTCTATATAATTCATGTTCAAGCACTTTGATATTTCTAAACATTTTTTATATGCAACTTTTATTAATTCCATGACCAATTCGGTTGTTCTTTTATACCGATTTAGTAAAAGGTACACCGTTTTTAATAATTTGATATTGAAACAATATATTCTTAAACTAGAATGTCTATTCGACATTGTTCCAAATTCTTCAAGTAAATGCATTGAATGACATGGAAGTAAAAACGTTTTTAAAATTTTATAATTAAAAGTTATAATTAAAAATTTAAAAATGCTCTCATTTCTAGAGAAGTCGATGAATATTTTTGAAACTTTTCAGCGATGGAAAGTAGATGTAAATAAAGGAGATACTTAACTAAACTTTGCAAAGATTCGATATTTACATATTATTTATAACAGCGTACTGTCAGTCGGACGAGACAAAAATATACTTCTTTAAATAATATAATATGTTAACATCACATTTTGTGGATTTGTGCGAGAAACATTTTCTTGCACGCTCACCCATCTACATTTAAGTAGATCTGTCAATCATTACACAGGTAAGAAAGTATTGAAAAATGTTTCAGAAAATGATCAAGAAAATGATCAATTGCTAAATTAGAGAATGTATAAATTATATATATATATAATCCATTATCTTTGAATCCAAAGTTTTCTACTGTACTCGTCGTTAGTTCGAGTAAAAAGGAAATGGCCATAATTTTCTACATTCGAAGATTTTCGAGTATTATGAATTTTAGATTCTTGATCCTCAAATTTTATTCACGATCTATTTAAAAAAAAATATGTTTATAGATAGTGAAATGCTATTTTTTTCACAACGCAATGAATTACTCATTAACAATAATTATTCTAAAATCAGTTAATTCCCTAAATTCCTCCGAGTTCTTGTGTAATAATTATATGCAGTTTATATTATTTGATTAGTATGCAGTAACGTGTTTGATTCAATAATTTCTTAACAATTTCTAATTTATTATTTCTCAGTTCTCTTTAAGATATATGCGAGATATTTTTGTTGTGATGCTGTTATTATTGATAGCTACTTTTTACTCTATCATTGCAGAAAACATATTCTATTCAAACTCTCTATTTATATAAATGAACCTAAGAAATAAAATAATCATTAAGTCTTTTTAGCTTATTCTGTGATCATAATTGAATACTAGCATATATTCGGAATACCAATACCATTATTTTTGTCATATGACAAAAAAATCATACAATAAAAAAATTATGATAAAAATAAAAGTTGCTTTATTCAGTTCTCTTGATTAATGAACTTGCTCTGTTTGTTTTTCTAACAGTAGAAGAGAAACTATATTAAAACTTAAAATATATTGTTGTAAATAATGCGAGTCAGGAACATTATTGACTTTAATCTTAACGCAATCGCAGAATTCCAGATACTATATGTCGAATACTTATGCTATCCAAGAGCGAACATAAACATGATTTATCATTGCGCTTTGTACAGCCGTTTCAAAGCTTATTCTCGATTTATTTCAATTTTACTATGAAGACATTTCAATTTCTCAGTTGCAATGTCCGCACTCGCGCTAAACGCAGAAAAACAAAATTTTGCAAAATATTCACAACGTGTATAAACGAACAGATGCAAATATTCTGTCGCTCTATCGAATCACTAGGGATTTCCAATTGTATCAGAATACGAACGGACAAATATTACTTTTTTGAAGCGTGCAAATTTATTTTCATTGACAATAAGCTAACTCAATTAACGGGAAAGTTATTTAAAGGTACTATTAATATAGGGAAGTTCGTTGATGTCATACACGCGAATTGAATAAAAACAGAAAAACAAAAGTAGAAAAAAGTACAAATTGTCAATAGAAACTCTTGATTTTGCCCCGTACCAGCTATACAAGTTAATATTAATTTCGAACAAACCCAGCATATATAGACATACATGTTTTAAATATCATCTATTTAATTTTACATTTTAGATTTTAGAAGAACACAAAATAACGCGCCCGAATTGTCAATCGGCTTGATTACAACGTATCAATATTTATTTTTAAATATCAATTATCCAAGAACTAGAGTCTCCATACATGTTGTCAATTTTAACCCCCCTCCCCACCAAGTTCCGTTCGTCATTAAAAAAAAAACGCGGCCGCATAAAAACGAGGACGCTTTTAAAATATAAATTGCGGCGCCGCACGAGAGCGACGAGTCAACTGAAAATAAAACCGAATGTTATATATGCGATTAGATCTTTTGTATACTCGTCGGAAAACACGAGATCTTGCTCTAACTACTTGAGTAGCCGTCTCTGTATAGACATGTTGGTCGTGATTGTCCTGTAATAGCACACGTATACAGTCTGTCATATCGTAAGTTGCTATACGCGCAGCGTTCTACTCTCTATATTTGAATTGGTTAAAATAGCTTCACTGTCCAAAAAAAAAAATAACACTGAAATTATCATCGTTATGTCGATTTGCACTAGATATTAAAAATGGACTAGTCAATGCCTGATTATAGTAAAATGTTCTTCTTGTAGCAGTGGAGCTACTTTCACTAATTTAATGAAGTCTAATGACGTAATACGAACATATCGAGACATTATGATAAACCAGTATGAAAAATTCGTCATGAAAAAGTAAATTTAAAACAACAGGTTGAAAAGCAGCAGTTAGATTGTAGTGGATTTCATATTTTGATTTCTTCAATTCAATACAAATATGCAAAAGCATGAAAAAGAAAAAATCAAACTACTGTTTCATGATCTTGTACGTATACAGAAAAATAGTATTTTAAAGACATTTCTAAAAATTATGTCTCTAAATGAATAGTTTGCCAAAAATGATTTATTTCAATGATTATAAAAATTTAACAATTGAAGCTTTTTAACAGACTTATGCGCTTAGACATATGTCCAACAATAAAAATTTAATGTTAATTAATTTAAATTTCAGTCGTACACCTTGCACCCATAATAGGCATTTGGTTAGGCACTGATTTATAAAAATGATTTTTAGACATCTTTTTAAAATAGCTTTTTATCTGTATATGTACAAAATTACAAAAAATAGTACAGACTAAAGATATTTGTAATTTTACATTTTACTTTCTAGTGTTGATTGTGAAATTCTTAACGCAATTCTTCAGAAAGTTTAATCTTTTTCATAATTTACCATCCTCGTAGACACTTTTTTTACAATATATAGTTTTTAGTCAATACCATTCTGTAATTTACTTTTTCATGTTGGAAACTCTGATACGTTTATTCAAGTGCACGATTTGACATACGTACGTCGTAAGACTCCTTTAGAGAAGAGCTTAATCTGTTAGCAAAGACATTAATTACAATGCAGATTATAAAATTAGCTTATAAAACACGTGCGTATTGAAATTTATTGTTTAAATTTCAATTAAAATATCAACTCCAACATGAGTAATTAATGAGCAACTGTATAAATCATTAAAAGATGAAAATAATTCCATGCATACGTATATATCGTAATTTATAAATTTTACAAGTTGATAAATAAAATTAAAATTAAGCTGAAATTTAACAAATTTCATTGAAATTCACTGAAAGAAAATTTGATAATCTGCATTAATTTAACGCTTGTTTTTTGTCCTCTTTCGACAGCGTTATAAGTAACCGAATGGGGGCACTTTCATACCACTCGATTACAAAGCAAACACCGCACTACGTATTTATATATATATATATATATATATATATATATATATATATATATATATATATATATCTACGTGTTGCAAAAAAATAAAAAAATGAGATAACGGACTCGAATTACTCACAGGCTCTGGGACAGGAAGCGCGACAGAGCGAGCTTGCTGATCCGATTGTTCTTGAGGCCATCCAGCATGGCCGAGGCTGCGACATCCATATTTCCACACCGGTTGGCTACACACACACACAAACACACACCTCCCCGACTATCGCAATTCTATTGCGCTGTGTCTGGTAAAGCGCTCTCGGTTTGGATGTTGGCCGTGGCGATGTTGTCCTCGACGACGTGGGATCGGTCCGCCGGTGCTGGCGCTCTCGCCGGTGCGACGCGAGGGATACTGAGGCGGGCTGCGACCCGCAAGCGAGCGATTCTTCCCTTGGTCGCGATGTCGGACTCTCCCTATCTCACTCTCTTTTTCTCTTTCTCTCGCTCTCTCTCTCTGTCTGCCAGGCGATCTTCCCTCCGTCACTGTTTACTCCACCGAAGACACTCCCGAAAGTATTAGGGACGATAGGAGATAAGTGCACTAGGTCACCGTTGAATCTCGAGCCATGGCTTATCAATCAAGCGCGGGCATCGAAGCAGCCGCGCCGAAGCCGCGCGCGCCGGTCATAGGGATCGACTGTCGCTCGCCCTTTGTTTATCCCGGCTAATGTCGGCCGATCCTTTTGTACTGCGTGCTCGTTTGGAGAGGGGAGAGGAGAGTGGGAGAGCGTGATCCCGACTCTTCTTTCCTTCCTCCCCTTCGGGATATTATATATATATATATATATATATATATATAGGCCTTGGAGTGGGAGAGTTACAGAAGAGAGGGGGAGGGGTTGATATCAAACGCCTTGACGTCCGACGAAAATTTCGATGTATAGCGCGTAGCTGCTACGCTGAGCATGGACTCCGTAGTTTTACGTGCCTTCCACGTTGCGTCCCCTCTATGTATTGTTATATCTTAATTTCAAATGCCAGCTCCGTATATATATATATATATATATATATATATATATATATATATATATATATATATATAAAGAGAGAGAGAGAGAGCGATTCTCATAAGATCCACACAGGCGTAACGGGCGTAAGGCTGGTACGGGGATATTTTTTTATAATCAACAACGCGAGCGGGGAAAAATTGCTCAACTAGCGCGCAAAATGCTTGCAAAAAGTATTTCTTCGAAAAAAGACGATGAGATTATTTTAAACTTTTTTTTTGTTTTCTTAAAACTTCTGGTTTGTTGTTGTTTTTTTTTCGTTATTATACCACTTGCTTACATCCCATGTTCTCGCTTAATTTTCATAGTCGTTCGATTTTTCCGTTCGTTTTCGTTTTGACTTTTTTTTGTTTTTTATTCTTCTTCTTTATTTGGCAAATTTGTACGTATCAAAGAACTATGAATATAATATGTATATGTATATATATCTATATATATCTATATATATATGTGAGGCCCAAACTTCGATCACAATTATAATCGCAGCTAATAACAACGGTGAACAATGCCGCGCATATGTTCAGAAACACGCACACACAGCACCCGTGTAGAGGCACCTACGTGCATATATGTATATGCATGAAACGCTAGCTAAGTATGTGCATGTATAATTAAACTTCAATAACGCTGCGGCGTCTTTCTGTTTTTCTTCTTTTTGACGCTTCCGGGGGATTTGCATGCGCTTCCTTGAAAAATTTTTCCTTTTCAGCGCGGCTACACGCTGGTACAAGAGGTATCTGTATATTTACGTTACATAAAAAGCCAAGGTGCGCTCGAACTTTCTAAACAACCGTTTTCCTCGATGCTTCTTTTTCCTCCACTTCAACTCCTGCTTCTTCTTCCGCTGGTATTTCAATTAAAGTTCGATCTCGTTGTCTATATATGTATACTCTTTTTCGACGCTAAGGTGAGGCTCTAGCCTTCTATTTATGTATATTATATTAGTGATCACGTATATGCATATTTTTGGTATGGATCTTCCTGCGCTTACGTATGTGTAAATGTACGGTTCCCTGTACGCTTAGATAAACATATGTATAAATATATATGTGTGATCCTGCGAAGGATACGCTCGTTCGTTAAGTGCTTTCGATGGCGGCGGCGACAATCCTCGACGATTATGTTATTGCTTTTTTTTCTTCCACGCGGTGGCTCTCGACTACGCTCCTTCGTAGCCCCTGCCGCGCTCTGCTTCACCAAATAATCGCGTTTTCGTTGGCTTAACACACCTTGTATAGGCCTTTGGAAACACTATGCGTTTTTTTTTTAAATGTTTTCTTTCGTTTCCTTATACAACGAAGTATAATATAAGAATGTATTATTAATTGATAATCTATGTATGTATATATATTTATGTATACAAACTTTAAACTTCGTACAATTTAAATTTTACAGCGTAACAATGACGATCACAATAGCAGCAACAACGGTATCTATATTAATAAACATGGGCCAAACTGCGCCTCTAATTCTGCTGAACTTCTTCCACGAGGATAAATGTAACGAGGTACTCTCTATTTTTCGATCTATACTTTTCACGAACAAGTAACTTGGTGTAAATATATATATTTATATGTGTGTGTCTGTATATTTAAAAGAAATGTATAACATTAACGACACTCAACGAGGGTTTGATACTGTGGATCATAATACTAATAATAATAATAATATTTCGATTCTCAAAAACTCTTTACGTTCCTAGCATACCCCCTCTCTTCTTTCTTTCACACTTGGTTTCGAATAACGATATACTAGCAACGTAACCTCCAGGTGGTCGACGTTTTAACACCTTCTGAATCTCGTGTAAACAGAGCTTTTACGGGAAGAGAGACGTTTCGCTACCGAGCCCAATCCGCTACGACTGCTGCTGTTGCGACGACGACACTGTCAGTTGGCCCCGGTAGCACGTCGTCCCCGTCGTCCTTGCCCTCCTCATCGCCCTCGGTACCGAGGTTCTTCCTGGTCCCCCGGCCTCGCTTTCCGGCATCGCCCTCTCTACGACATTTGTAGGTATGCCCCCTTTCCCTTTATCTACTTCGCCCTTTGCACTTTAGCTCTATCTCTCTATCGATATCCTCTAGGATCACACCGTAAAATTGTCTTGCAATTTTCGAAAACAATAGTAAAGAAATTAAAGTGGCGACACTGAAAGAAAACAGAAAACAAACAAACTAAAAGGACGAACACAAAGAAGGGAAAAAGAGCGAGCGTACGAGCGTGCGCGCACACATACACACACACACACACGCGCGCGCACCGTGTATATACTCCGAAATGTAGTACCGTATATGTATATATATTTATATATACATATACACACGAGCCTTCGTTTATCCTGGGGCGTGCGGCAAACGAGGTGCGCGTTGCGGCGGTTACGACGGCTGCGGCGGCGTGTGCGACTCGTTCGGCGGTCGGCGAGGCACTGAAACGGGCCGAGGGTGCGAGAAGGAGAGAAAACAGCGGTTGTGAGCACGCGCGCAAGCGCTCGATCGCGCGCGCGCGCACATGCACGTACACACACAAGGCACACAGGTACGAGGGTGCATAGGCCAAGGTGGATACGAGGGTGTATAGGTGTGCCCACGGCGATCGTTGCGCCTGCCTGCCTGCCTGCTTGCCGCTGCTGCTGCTGCCGCCGCTGCTGCTGCTGCTGCTGCTGCTGCTTCGGCTGGTGCTACATCGATGACGCGCATGGACGAGGGGGTCGAGTGGGGTTTGAGCGGGAAGGGTCGAAGGAGAGCGCGATCGTCCCGCGCGCGAGCGTCAGTCGGCCCGCGGCTCGCGGTCGCGCCGCTACCCGACCTACACTACTTACTGCGCTATGCGATCTCGTCTCTTGGATCGATTGTGTTCCACTGTCCCGCTCTCTCCTACTCGCTCGCTCTGTCTCGCCTCCTTTATCGCCGTTCATTCGGTTTTCTGCATTGCTCAAAAAAAACACCTGCATCGTCAGCTTCGTTTGAAAAAGGAGGGGGGGATTATAGGCATAAGTAGTGAAAATAAAAATAGTTACTAGGGAAAGAGTAGAATAAACTATGAGCGTTTCACCTTTTAAGTTTGGCAGGCGAGTCCACGTTTACAAGAGCGAGTTGTTTGGAGAACGAGTCGTACCATATTTTCGCACATTCCGCTCGAGCGTTAAGAACAAGTATAAATTATAACGCAAATTTTTCAATTTTATCGAACTTTTAGCTTCCTCTATCTTATCTATCTTTATCTCCCTAATTTTTCATTCCTATTCTCTCGTTGTTATTCTCATTGTATTTGATTTGTATGGGCGGTATGCTCTCGTAGTTATCTGCTTGATGCTTGTATACTAAACATACAATCGAGCAAATGAGAGTCATACTCTCCATCGTTTTCTCCACTCCTGTCTTCCTCTCTTTCTCTCCCTCTCTATACCTCTGGAAATGCTTGACTGACCCAGCCGTGTACTACACTCACACACACACACACACACACACCTTTTTCTATCTCTCTATCTCTCTCTCTCTCTCTCTTTCTCTCTCCTGAATTTCGTTGTCCAGCTCTCCAACTGTACGATCCCACCTCCTCAGCAACTATGCGTATATAATCCCTCTCTCCCTCTCTCTTTATTTCTATCTGTCGCTCTCTCTCTGTCTGTCTCTCTCTCTCTCTCTCTCGTTCGCTTTCTTCCCCTTCCCACATTCTCTATCTGCACCCTAGACCGGATTCGTTTCGACCTCTCTCCCCCCACCTAAGCGCAGACGAATTCAGTTCGCGCATCCGCCGCGGAACCCCCTCGCCTTCGGCTGCCGCTCTACGCTACACGAGCTATATAGTGTAGTTGGAGAAAGAGAAATACTGCGAGAACTATAATATAAAAGAATGCATGTACGAAATACGTATATGCCTCGGTCGTTACTGCGTTTCAATGGTTTTTTTTTCGTTATCGTTGCTGCTGTTCTTTCTGTTTTTCAATTTTGATGTCTATGTTAATCGATGGAGGGAAGATTTTAAAGGTCAAAAACATTATAAAAACATCATTAGTATGTCTTGCAATATTTAGAGATTTACAAAGGGAAGGAGTATATACATGCGCGAAATCGTCGAATATCAGCTCAGAACGTAAAAATGAATTCCTGATAAAAGAATGGGGCTCACTTGAGCTTTACTACTACTATGTGTCATCATTACTTCTTATCTATGTGTCATCATTTTCGCTTCGCACTACTTGTTTAGAGGTACGTCCAATAAAAAAAAATAATCGGGCCAGATCGATGTTTAAAAATACTTTATTTAAATGCATTCTACGAATATAATACAGCTGTGAAACCAGCGAGGTATACGCCGATGAGCGCGCTAAGAAATAAATATCTGTGGATTCTAAATAATTTATAAATTTATCGATCCAGATTAAAAAATAATAGCAGTGAGCTATATAGATATATTGATAAACAGTGTTTTTTAATTTCATAACTGTTGTAAATTGATTTAAATTATTGACAAATATAATTGCCTAAATAATTGAAAATATTTCGAAAATGAAACTAAACTCAAAATGTATATATTTTCATTCGATTTAAATTATCAGTAACGTGAAGAAATTGTTTAAATATTCTGTCTGCAAAATACATTTTATATATTTTATATAACGTCTGCCAAGTTGTCAAATCTGAAGTGGTAAATCGAAAAGCATTGATGTTAACAAATTTCAAAGGAAACATAACGTAATACATCTGCAGAGGCATTTAAAAAAAAGTAGGTTCTCTACGAAACTAAAAAAATTAACGTCGTTTACAGAAGCCAGCGTGTTTTCAAAAGACAGGTATTTTCTGAAGAGTTAGATGTAGGTCATTTTTCGAAAAGAAGAAAAGAGCTGCATTTTTTCGAGCTCTTAAATTTTTTATGCCTTTCGGAAGCTTCGTATTTTAAATTTCTGTAAACCCGGAACGCAACTACTTATGCGTCGATATATGTATGTAGTAAATATTTTTCAATTACCTTATATATATTTCTCTTTCATTCCTGATCCAATAGATTGTAAACGAAAAAAATACAGAAAAACCATATGCTTATTTTGAGTATTCCTCAAATTAATATAGATTTTACTTTGGAAATATGACACTGTATGTGTAACGTGGAACAAATTTTATCGCGTGAAATAGTGGAGAAAAATAGATGGAGGAGCCAAGAAGGTTTGGGATGTAATAAATGGCATATCACTTATGCAATAAGTGCTACCACAAGTTTATTTAAGTAAGCATGAAACGCTTGATATTTTACTTTCATCTCTTCTCGAACATTACGAATAATTTAGCGGAGGAAAGGGAAAATAATAAATAAATAATGTTTTAGCTTGGTTCATTCCCGCAGTCGTTCGATCATTTGGTCCCTTCGTTAAGGGTAATAATACGAGTAATTTTCGTCGTCTCCACGGATCCGCCAGTCGTTTTCTGCTTTATTGTTTAAAAGATAGCTCTCGGAAACAACGCAGTTTCCAACCATTCTAACTTTCGAATCGTTGAAAAGCCGTGCGTTAAATTACGTCCCAAGCACCCAAGGAATTCGCCTCAACCCGCCACTTTTCCCCTCGAGTATGTCGGCACGATTATATTCGTCTCTTCGCTCGACCATGAACGGGATAAAAAGATGCCTTTATATAAATGTGTTTATATATGTGTGTGTGTGTGTGTGTATGCACGCGGGCTTATGTACTGTGTGTACCTGTATAGATGGGTGGATGTCTATATGTAGGTGAGGAACGTCTCATTAGCATTCCGTAAATTCGTCTTTACAATTCGACTGGGACCAATTGTTTGTCCTTCACAAATATCCTTCTCTAATTTTGATACCTTAGTTTTAATATACAACAATCTGGCCTCTATACAATATTCAAACATATATATATATATATATATATATATATATATATATATATATAGATAGATAGATAGATATTATACAGCATACTGAATTTCTGATAATAATGGCTAGTAACATTAAAAAAAGAAAGATTACTAGAAATATACATTTAATAACTGTATATGGTGATTTAGAGAGGAAGAGTCTTTTAAAACTACTTCTATTAATTCACTCGTATACCTTTATATTAATAATTATATCAATGCGTATAAGTGTTGAAACATTTCGTAGAAAATTTTCATCAAAATATTTGTAATTCGATCGATAATTTTATTTTTGTTACATGTTAAAATAGGTTTCGTGATTAAAATTTTGATGAAACGTGTTTTTCATTTTTATACAAATTTGTTTTCTAAACTAGCGACCTATATTATTTGTACAATATTTACAGTACAATTTGAACATTTAATTTATTATTTCTGAAAAATGAAATAAAATAAAATGGTAAAATTATACAAAAATATGA
Source organism: Sycobia sp. Sy_11 (assembly GCA_018907035.1). Classification (NCBI taxonomy): domain Eukaryota; kingdom Metazoa; phylum Arthropoda; class Insecta; order Hymenoptera; family Epichrysomallidae; genus Sycobia; species Sycobia sp. Sy_11. The sequence continues at coordinate 2,038,850 of JACCIC010000042.1, forward strand.
ATTAGTATGTCACTGCAAATTTTCATTTTGCGCGATATTATCATTTTGATTCTCAGATCATTAAAAATTTTAATTTCGTGGTTATTTTTAATTCGGTTCTTTAATTGGGCGTTATTTCTACATATGTAACTGATTATTATAAAATATATTATCAGAATTACAGGCGACAGGCAATATCTTTTCTAAAACCAACGATTTGTTAATTTTACAATGATTGATTCTCTATTGATAAAAATTAAAATAAAGTAGTCGTTTTATTTCAAAAAATCTCTTAAATATACACTCATTTAATCGTCATAAGTACATTTAAACATATTCATTGTTTATCTCAGTATAACATAAAGCTTTACTGGAAGGTATATGCACAATGATCAGATGGACATCTTACGATCCATATAAGTTCCATTACTTCATAAACAGCAATGGATCAATTGCCTTGAAGACTTTCACTCGAAAAATACCAATTTCGTCTTCTTATAATAGCACTTCATTGATCCAACTATCTTGGCAGAAACTTTGTGTTTTAGTTTGTATTCATTAATGTTCAATAGATATTTTATATATATTGATAAATAATACGCTAATAAGTTGCCTTACTTATGCTTTCGAATACCGGTCCCTAAATTTTCGCAACGGTGTTTGGTTCTATCAGGCTATGAACTCGCAATGATCCGATTGAATTATTTGTTCTTCGCCCTAGCGATCGATCGATTCATCATAGGTCTCAAATATAATAAACGTGTTCGTATTATTGCTTTAATTCAAGATTCTCAAATTACAAGCTGAATTTATTTCGAAGATACCTAATCAATTAAGATACCTAGATCGAAGAGAGATTTAAGATACCTAATCAATTAAGATACCTAGATCGAAGAGAAACAATAGATATGGCAACGTTATTGAAATTACTTTGAGAGTGATATTGGGATTTCAGAAGATAACTTTTGCTGAATACCACTAATGAAAAGCAACAATTTGATATATTTATCGTATTTTCATTGAAAAAACGATGCTAATCCACGAAGCTTCTTATGTATTTTCAGTTAAATGCCTTTGATTTTGATCGAGGTTTTATAATGCGATATGGGGCATTATTAATAATTAATACGAACAGAATATATAGCTATATATGTGATTGCGGCACTGACAAGCCGCTAATCAATAATATAATATACGACGAATAAAGAACAATGCGTTTTAAATTATACTGATGACGTGGCAATAGGCCTCCGTCCATAGCTCTACTGTAACTGTACGACAACTCTGCCAGGCCGCGCGGCGCTACGTCGTTGTTGCATTCGCTGCCGCGCTGTGCACAGAGAGCGGAATCGCGGCAATCTCGTTAGGTTAACGCTGGGGGCACTTATTACTGCGCGGCGGCTGAGCCAATTTGATTGAAATATCGGACGCCCAGTTAGTCTTGTCCCAACTTCAGCGAAGTGTCCCAGTACACGGTAACGAGACGTCGAAGAATTTGCAAAGATGCAGGAGCTCATTGCCGATTCGGATTACGTTCGATGAAGCTGAAGCTGGCGGTTAATTTTCAAAGAAGTTCGATAATTCGCAGATGGGAGGTGAAATTATTACTGATTATGATTTGCGAAGATATCGACCAATGGGGACCTGCGCTCAGTCAGTCAAGAATTATTTAACATTATTGTCCAACAGTTGAAATTCAAATATTGTGAAAGTAATTGATGAAGAAATTATTAAATACTGAAGCTGCCTCAACGTCGAGCTCTAAATTTGAATTTGTTTTTCCTAATTTAGTATTTACTATTATCGCACGTATCTCGACATTCTGGAGTATTGGGTTTGGGTTTGTAAATAGAATAGATGGACTTCTATTTGGGTTTGTAAATAAGAATTTTCTCAATTTCTTTATATTGTTAAATTGAATATATATTATATTATTATATTTACAATAGTTTGTTAAAAATTATTTTCTAACTCAACTGCTATACCTTTTCATGACAGGTTATTTAAAATTGAAGAAAACGACAGATACGAGCATATATCTATATGAATCCACTTAGTTCCAGTTGAGAGCTCAACGTATTGTCGTGGTGTTTGGATTTTCAGCACGCAATTTGTAATTCAATTTTTGTTTTTCATTATAAATTGTCATTTCTAAATCAAATTAAAAAATAGCTCTGTTATCCAGTCTGGTTCGTATTACTATTGCACAATAATTTAATTCTAAAGGAAAAATGTACTTTAATAATAATTATAGCAGTGAAAAATGTTAAGCTGCCTTCGCTAATCATCAACTGAGCTTAAAAAATCTATATCTGCACTAATTAATCGCTACCAATATAACCACTACAAACTTTCTGCCTCGTTAGCAAGAATAGAAATAATAAATGATCCGCAACATGTACGTGCTAAAATAATTACGATCAAGGCATTAATCATGTTGTTTCAGAATGTCTCATATGCCTGACAGAGTTGAATTGATTCAAAATTTAAAGGGAATCAATTTACTTCTGCTCTTCAATATCCAGATGTTCATAGCATTTTAAAATATCAACGTCCGTAAATATCGGTGCGCATTCCTTGATACATGTAACCTATGTATATAAAAATCATTATATCAATTTTTAATATCACTAGATAAGCACTAAATTCATACATTCGTTTGGGATGCTTAAAAATGCTCAATAAAAATGAAATAATTTTTTTTATTCGAAAATAAAATGCATATCAAAATACGATAAAAATTTTGGTACATTTGATCGAGCAGCTAATATATTTCCATATTAGTAAATACAGATGGGGCATACCGTATTAAAATAAAACTACGCGATAATTGGTCATTGAATCGTAAATTTTTTTACGGCAGAATGTCAAATGCCATTTACTACAAGATATTACACGAAAAGAAACTCCTCGAGAGCATCGATTCTTGCCGCAAGGTCCGTATAAATTTTATCGAGTACCACCGACACTTGGCCCAGAGACATTCAATTTTATACCCTCGCTCATGTATACAATGAGCCCGTAGTAATGGAATCTTATCATCTTTGAAGAAAAGCAGGACCGTCTCCTACTGCCACGAACGCCAGCTCGACGCCGCAATGTAAATAAAGTTTATTATTTACCCCGGTTGCCGGGGAATCGTTAAAAAGGCTGTAGCGCGGCCATGCTTGATCTTCCCAGAGTAGGAGAAATCGCTAATTGAGATCATTGCTGAGCAGGTATAAGCAGCTAAACTTAATGGGCGGTTCTACTTAGTATAGGTGGCTCTGTCATACCAACTTTCAGAGATAAGGAGCTTTGAGACGAGATATAATTATCTTAAATTGAGATCAGTTGAGAAATACCTTACTATAACTGCAATATATATATGAGGCAGAATTAAGATTGTGCGGTGTAAAACTTTCAAAATTTCTTATGTCAGGTTATTAAAGCAAAAAAGTGTTTACATTAACCCCATTCGATTTTATAAATTTATTTCTATCTTTCTCAATGGTAAGTTAAAAAAAAAAGAGAACAAAAACATCGAATGCTGCTCTATTCTTCAAAACCGGGGTTGCTGTAATGAAATAAACATTTCTCAGCGGAAGTGAAAAATAGCAAACAATGAGAGCCATTTTTCATTTTCCTTTAGCGCATCGAATCTTTTTTTTTTTTTTGAGCAGCAGAGCCTCGCGGAGCTCGAGCTGAATCGATTTTTCATTTTTCATTCGTTCATTATAAGGGCCTATAAAAGAGGTCTCGCGCTGGCACGAGCTCGGTCTTAAATGCGCCATAACTAAAACATTACTGAAAATTCCTAGTAATTTTGTAATAATGAGAATCGATTTGGTAAAAATTCAGGAATTTTCTTCTCCCCGGAGAAGAATTTTAATTGATAATAATAATTATTACATTTTTAAACATCACTCCGAATAACAATTATTTTAATTACGATAATTAGAAAATAAAAATTGTGTGGGCTTGAGCGTCAATCTAAGATTTTGATATTTTCTCTTTTTGTTTCAAAGTCCAGCATATTCATATGAATTCAGATATCTCGCATACATTCTGATTATTTATTTTATTATTATCAATTATAACAGATGCCATTATTTATTCATATTTATTTTTAGCAATCTTCTAATACAAATATTTTTGATAAATTATTAATAATATTATTCAATTTTTCATCTTTCCATTTCATATTATCCGTTAAGAGTTTTATTATCTACTTTGGCAAGCACCACTAGTCACTAATTCCCCCTCTGCCCTTACTCTTCCTTCTGCCTGCTTCTCTTTCTCTCCTGCTGTCGTTTTCACGCTCTTTTCTTTGTCATATCGCGTACACTTCATCTGTATTCTAGCTCCTCAACTAAAGTCAAGGTTCCAATAAGAGCGGTCCAGTTTTCTACCTCGTTTGGCCGTATACCAGTTCCCGACGTATTTTCGACCGCGGCCAATTCGAGGCAAGTTTGAACGGGACAATCCTCGATCGTTGTAAATTCCCTCACATTGTCGAGGTAACATATCTAAGAGTCTTGTCTAACTTCACGCCCCCCCTCTCTCTCTCTCTCTCTCTCTCTCTCTCTCTCTCTCTCTCTCTTTCGCTTTCTCCCTCTATTCCTTTCTATTGGTTTGTGCTGCATTCCCATTTCGTAATTGCAATTTAAGCCCGCGAAGCCGTGTTAGTTGATTCCGAGCGGTTCGAGCGCAGTTGAATTTTTAATTTTCAATTTTTCGCGAGATATCTGGGTGAGCGGTATCGCTCGCTCACAGCCAAACAGATCGAGCAATGAAAATTTATGTCCGTTTAGATTGACTGGCCGGGACGCGAGAAAAATAGTCTTTTATTTCTGAACTGCGATAAAATAAATTTTGGAATTAAAATATGCTCGAGAAATTGTGAGCTAGATTTCTAATTGGATAGGAATTGCAATGAATTTTTAATCAAATCTGTTACTTTTTATTGATGGATATTTAAAAAAACTATCTATACTATATATATATATATATATATATATATATATATATATATATAACTATAACTATACTATAACTATATACTGTCTAAAATTGAATAATTTTGAATAAGTCTAAAATTGAATAAGTAGTATTCTATTCTAATATCCATATCCGCTTATTTAAAAGGTTTTAATTCATTCACATAAAATAATTATACAAAATCGGTAAAAATACATATGTATCTAAAATCCAAGAAATAAAAAAGGTTCATAATTATTATGTTAAATTAATAAGTAAGCATTTGTGTGGATCGATCCATAATTTTGATCATGATGTTACTAAAACTAGCATATAAGGCGAAATTTTTTCAAACACTATATAAGGAGTCTCTAACGTGTTGATTTATATAAAAAATTTCAGTACTGATTTCAGCATTACCTTCAGCAAAAATTTCAGCGCTTGCATTTAAAGCCAATTTGCACTGCTTCGCATTACGGTAATCATGCATTAATAAATATGTCTATCAATTGAAAACGATGTAAGAGTTTATAAATATAATAAAATTAATATATGAATTAGTAGCCATTGTCTCAATCTATCATTTGCAGAATAAATTTACAGATACTAAGAAGTTAAAATAGGACATAAGTGAAGTATTTATTAAATCGTACTTCATAGCTATTTGATAAATAATTCAGTTTCCATTTTTTAATAAAGCATATTATTCATTTTTAAGAAAAGTATTTATTCTTTCCTAGTAAATATACTTTTTAGTTTAGTAAATATTATAACTTACTAATCTTTAGAGTTATCATTTACTTGATTGAACTACTTTTCTTCTGGACTAAAATTTTTTTTTTTTACAAATCTAATAAGTTCATTTTCAAGGCAATGAATTTCTCATATTAATTAAGAAGCTAATACTAGTAATCATTATGCAACAATGATAAACAAGCATTACTATTTCGCTTAATGTCGATATTATTTATTATCATAAATATATAATATTCTATCTTATTTCATTAATATAGTAATAATAAAATGGAAGAAAGAAATATCCAGCACGTAAATGGCTTACTGCTGTACTGGAAAAAATATACAGCCCTGGACAGGCTTTAGAGCTTAGTCCTTGCGACTGCTATTAAGTGCCGCGCGCGGTCGAAGAAATTCTTGTGCAGGGGGAGTAAAGAAATGCGCAGATCCATACAATGGAGCTATTATTATAAATACGAAACGGGGTTATAAAAAAAAATTTCCGCCAAATAAATATAAAGATGACTTATTATAATAAGTCAAATATAATAGTAAAGAACCACGTCACAAACACACTAATAAATATTGTCCGTTGCAGAATTATGATTCTGAGCAGAGTCCGTCTTCTGAGCTTGATTTATTAAATTCCTTGGACGCGTACCAACTGCTAAATGAAATCCTTTGAGATTAATGATCCGTGCCTATGGAATAAACTATGAAATGGCACAGATGTCACACACGTTATACGAGATATTTCAAAGTTTCTGGACAAGTAGTACGTCAAATTTGTAAGTTCTTAACTCTTAACTGTGGAAGAACCTAGACGGCCTTAAATTTTCAAATGCTCCTTCAATGACGATCTTGTATTTTATTCTAAGGAAACTTATATTTTTTTAAATGTCGCTTGAGAATTCATGATTCTATTCTTGATCAATACTTTTAAATCTCAAAGTTTCATAGTTGGCATTTCAATGGAGGAACTCCATTTTCAATCGAGACTGTGGAAACTTTATCATTGAAATATAAGAGATAATTACGTTGGACTGCAACATATGCTTCTTGGATACAACAAGCTATATACGATACGCTTTTTTAAAATACCCCATAAAGAAGATACAAATTCGAATATTTGAATTGGCTACTGTTTATCATTCGATTGAATAATTTGGCTCTATTTAACATGCTCGATATTTCGTGAAAAATTGGATAAAATTAATAAATCACATGAAAGTATTCGTATTAATTTTCGTGACCTCTGTGCATACGCAAAAGGTATGCGAGAACAAATCTCAAACGGCGAGTATACGAATTGAACGTATTCAGAATCTATTGGTCGGTGTCACGATGGCTCCGAAACTCTTCGTAATCAAAAGACCGAAATCTCGAATTTCCCAAAGCTCGGCCATAGACCAAGTTTAATTTGATATTCTATTCCGGGCGTAATTCGAAACGTAAACAGGGCAACGCGCACTTGAATGGCGTTCCGCGGTGAGACAGTGACGCGCGCACTCGAGTCCTGAGTAGTCCGAGCTCGATCGCTTGTGTCATCGAAATTCACCGAATTATCCAGCATCCGCAGTTAGATTTTAAGGATTTTTATTCTATAATTTCAAATCAGTGTTTGAATATAAAAATTAATATAGATTTCAACAAAGTGAGATAAAACAATTCATCTTTCGAGTTATAGTAATTTCAATCTTTATTCGCCATTACTTCACTCTGTTTTTAATGACTATTACGTAAGCTGCACAGTCTCAGTGAATAAAATTATCGAATAACATAAAATGTATGTTAATGACTTCAAGAAATGCATAAAACAGCTCGTATTGCCTTTTCTGCCAAAGAAATGTCTTGTTGACCTACCTGGAACCTTTCAGTTTTTTATGGCCTTTTTTCTTAGTAACTTATTAGAATAGGTATTAGAACTTATTTTTCTTAATTATAATAGATAATTTTAATAGAGTTTCATAATGCGAATTCAATTTGTACGAAATATTAGAAAAAAGAAAATTTATAAATGTATATTTCTATATATGTAATATAACAAGAGAAAATCTAAGAAGATTTGGAAAAATGTATGAAAGCTATCCTCAAAATATCAGAAGATGAAAGAGCATGCGAAATAGGAGGATTTACATGTTGTAAAGAGTAAATCCTTGGTTATTGTAATATTTTTACTCTTGCATGCAATTTACAAAAAGAAAACAACGTTGCAAGAATAATTTTCAGATATTATACGATATTTTGCATTTATAGCAATGAGTTTATTTGATTTAACTTTTATTTAGAACTAAATTAATAGTGCACAAACGCAAGAGGAGGTCATTCAAGCGCACTAATGAAACTGATTAATCGTATGTTAATAAATAATTTTACTCGTACGTATTATCTTATAGTTACGGGCAACAAATAGAGGCGTAATATTCTGCCTTGTGAAAGCAATGCTGTAAAAGAGACGGACTAGAAGAGATAAAGCATCATAGAAGGAATGATAAGTACACAGAGAAAGGGGAAACAAAGCCTCCATTAAATGCTAACCGTTAATGTGTCAACGGCCATTTTGATTCACATACGTGTCCACATGCGTGGCAGGGTAATTACAGGTACATAATACGAAGCTTAATTACATATGTATATATACATGCCTGCTGGAAATAATGACTTACAGCATGAAAATTCTAACAAAGTAAAGGAGACCATAATTACTGTACTTCATCTAAACAATCAAAATGGCGTAACTGTTTTTCGCTACAGTTCGTATATAAAGGAATAAAAATTTGTTCTTACAGATACGTGCAGTATTTCCAATTCTTTTATTACAAACTACAATAACAAATTACACGACTGTCTAAGGATATTTCTTTTGGTCGCACCGATGTAAAATAAAATAAATTATGAACATTCTAATATAATTTTCCTTCCTACTTTACATTGCATTTCATTTATATCATTAAATTTTTCTTTAAGAAAAATTTTCTTGTAATATAAAATGATAAAAATACAGCATTTTCAATTTATTATAAATTTATTATAAATACAAACATTTTCAATTTATTATAAATAGTTTATTTTGAAGAAAAGTTGCATTTATCCAAGTATCCTAGTATAAATAGGTGCAAATATTTGAGCTTGAATCAATTATACATAAAAACTATATCAAGAGCAGTTCGTGTATGGTTCTATGAATAATTTGTACAAAAAGACTACTTCTTTTTTTGCAGCAAGCCGTAGTACAGTACCCTGGCTACATGCACTACATACAGCAAATCGAAATGTAATGCATTAATTATGATTAATCTACGATTATATTTCTATAATACTAGAATTAAAAATTGTACTTATGTCGACTGTTCTGAATTAAATTGATAAACATTTTTATCCGTCTGATAAATACGTACGACCGATAAAAATATTTATTAATCTAATTCTATAATATTATTTATAATTTCTTCAATTATATACATTTTAATGCATAATATATAATATAAAAATGTGTTTTCGAAACTAAATTATTTTTAATACATAAAATTTTTACCAGAAAATTCGAGTATTAATTTTTCTGAAAAGGAGTAAAGAATAAATAATTTATTTATTTATTTACGTATTGCGCATGCCCTGACCGAAACGTTCGTTTCAAAAAAATGCAACAATATTGCAATGGTGCAAGGAAAAATCATTCTTCATACAAAAATGTTTCGAAAACATCGGTGGGGCGTGGAAAATTCGACCAATCGTCATTCGGGCGAAGAGAGACATAGGGGCGTCGGGCTTAAGGCTGGTCCACATACCTACCAGCCCCTCCCCCTTCATCTTCCGCGCACTGTCCAAGATCGATCCGCGCTCCAGTTGCGAGAAAATTGAGATAAAAACTCGAGTGCCCCCCTCCCCATCCCATTCTTGCTTTCGTTCTTCTTATTTTTCTTTCTATTTCTTACCGTGCGATAAAATGCAATGGATGGAACGGTGCTGGGCGCACTCGGGACGGTAAACCGAAAGAAGAGAGACAAATGAAAGTTTGAAAGGATACACTTCTCACTTGATGGCTATTTGCTGTTACTCCCTTTTATATACATGCATGTACACGGGTTACCTCTTTTTTCTCTCTTTCACTCTCTTTCTTTTTCTGCATCATGGTTCCAAGAGAAAGTGCTTCGATACTTCGTTTTGCCTTTTCGAAGCATGCCGAGAGTTTGTACATTTTCTTTGAGAAAAATAGAAGAGAAATCCACGAGCATCAACCCTTTGTCTTCGTTTATGTTTTTTCCGGTACCTTTATAACCTTTTTTGTCCCTTCCCAGTGTGTTTACAAGATATCCAACTTGATAAACTTCTTTCGAAAAATCTTATTAATATAAATAATTTATTTTCTTATATTAATAAATGATAAATATACTCGAAATATTTTTCTTAGTATTTTAATTATTTATAAATGTGCTCTTTCAAAATGTCCTTTCAATTTTTTTAAAATACATTCTGAATTGTTTTAAATGTTATACATATTGAATGGAACATCTATATTAATTTCTGCTATATTTCAGTGCAATTAAAGCGAAAATTATTTAACAAATGTTGTAACCTTTATATAAATATGAAACATTATAATGTAAACGTTATATATAATAGTATACTTTGTCAAACGGAAATCCAATTTTCTCATTCAAAAACTATTGATCGCTCCTCAGAACAATGACGGCCGACTTTTTCTATAACGATTGACATTTCTGCAAACCAAGAGAATAAAATGCGAAAGATTGCATTCAAAAACAAAGTCATATGTATACTGTCTGAATTATTGAATCATGATCTAATGTGACTCTCATATAAGAGTTTACTTTTGCCATACCAAATTTTTTTAATGAAATACCATACCAAGTTTTTTTAATGAAAACATTCCCAATTCTTATTCTTAACGAAAGAAACTCAACTCAGATTTTGAATGGAGACGATTTTAACTTGACAGTAACACCATCTGCAACAATACTATTTAAAATTTTTAATTATCATCGTTTTTATTCAAAATCTGAGTTGAATATAATCTTACTTTCGGTCATGGATATGACCTCAATGCCGCAATTGAAACAAACATTAGACCAAATGTTAAATTCCAGCGTTTTGTTCTTGTAGCAGAAGACTCGCGGGAGTCTTTAAAATTTCTATTGCGCTGTGGCCGCAATTCTGATTCTATACATATATATATATATATGTGTATGTGTGTGTGTGTGTGTGTGTGTGTGTGTGTGTGTGTGTGTGTGTGTGTGTGGGTGGGTGTGGGTGGGTGTGTGTGTTTGTGTGGGTGTGTATGTGTAAGGGACCTTTTAAGGCCGCACGCAGCCAGTGTGTAAGCCATCTCGGCCACACTCCGGCCCGCATGCATATTGCATTCCGCGGCTCGCCGCTCAACTCATTTCCTTGGATGTGTGTGTGTGTGTGTGTGTGTGTGTGTGTGTGTGTGTGTGTGTGTATGTGTGGGGATGATCGTCCCGCACTATACTCTCAGAATTCGCAGTATCCCGTGTCGCCTATACGCTGTAACGTCACCCAACGTTCGTATCGATGCCATAATATTGGCGTGTCGCATTGCGCCCTGAGTAACGGCGGATTGGTTCTTGTTTTATAGGCTTACGGTACAGATATCAAAGGGACGTATCATTGAGGCATATATAGCTTTCTATTGAATAGAAATATTGTTAGTTGATAAAAGGAGCATATAATTAATTTGCAATTTGTCTTGTTCATTTTGTTCTCTTGCGCGTCAAAAATGACATTCAGCAAACCAAACTATAGTTTTTCCAAAGAATTTCGATCTGACTTACCTCGAATCTGACCGCCGGAATTAATCTATGTTATATAGCTGGTTGTACATAAGGTTCAATACGAAAGTTTATTTATTATTAAACATGTAAAAATTATTTTTAAGCTACTCGTATAATTGATGTTGCCTGGCATGGAAAATAATGTTTTTTTAGATTATTGATTTTCGGATATCCGTAAATTCAAGAGTGAATTCAGAAATTTATATATATTATAATATTACATTATCGATAAAAATTAATATTTAAGAAAACTCGGCAACATTTGGAAAAATACATCATCTTTTTTTTTTGAAAAAGAAAAATATTTTGTCCACTAGAAAATTTTAACTATAGTTCAAAGAAGCGCTTTTTATGTTAATTTAGGCTACAATATTATAAAACCCCAAGATGATGGAGGAATTTGGAAGTCAAATCATGTGCAACGTATCAAAATTTATAGGCAAAGTATAGTCTGGTTTCTGAGTATGAGGATTCCTCAAATTTTATTATCCCGTGTTATCTGTTCTCGAAATATGCCACCATTGAACTGTACAGAATCAAGTTATGCATCAGCAATAAATATCAAAACCAGATATATTATCTAATTATACTGATGAGGAACTAAAATTTATACATAAACGAATATTTTATTTCATTCTGTGACATCAAATTTCAGTAATTCTAAAAGAACTCTGTATGATTAACTATATACCGATAATTAAAGTGATGACTTTCTATTATATACGTAAAAGCTCTCCTACCCTTCATATCAAAGTATTAAGAACGCTCTATCCATAACAAATTTTCTTCTGTTATCTTTGACGTACCATTCTAAAAAAAAGCCAGAAGCCTATGAATTTCCATAATAGAGCGACAAACTATGCAATTGCGATAAAGTAAATGCGTAACGTGACCTTTAGCAAGAACAATCGATTCCGTTAATAGTGGGATAAAAATTTTATTTTCAAAAGTTATAATTGATTGTTAAATCTATACAGTTTTTCTATAAAAGTGCTTTATCACCTAACATTTAATTAAATTCTTGGATTATGCGCAATTTTCGAGCTTTGATGTTATATATTCTATATAGTTATATACTATAACAGAGGTGAGCGTAAATTATTCATTAAAAAGTTCTTCGATTTCAATTGCAGAAATAAATAAAACTCTGTTTTACAGATATAACAGTAGAGAGAATTTCAAAGGAAATATAATTTAATTTTAACAGAAGTATATTATATAGCATAAAGAGTTTATTAAGAATAAAATGACGCAATTTATAAATAAAATCTACCTTTCGCTTGGATTGGTTAAAACTGATGCGACTCAATTCAAGGAATTTCTAGAACTTTCATAGCAACTTGATTAAATTCCATTTTATCCACAAATGAATTGATAGAATTTTTCGGAATAAAATCGCACTTCCGCGTAAATATTAAAAAGATAGAGAGAAATATTGGTTTTAAGTTAGAATTGAAGTGCAGATAAAATTTTACTTGTCAATATTCTGTCGAAATGGATCGTTAAGTGCTATATTGAGCATGGAAAATTTTTATATATAAATTGTATAAAAATAAGCCAACGTTGAGCAACGAGGTATTTTATTGATAATAATACATATAAAAATATTTTGCGATTAATTATCGTATAAAATAATAATTCATATGGCCGATATTTATGAGATTTTAATTGCTGCTACTTAGCGCTTAATGAAAATCCTTTGACATAATTTTCAATATTGTTATTGCATTGTGATCAATAAGGGCACCAAATTGCCTATACTAAAATATGTCAAATTGTTGAATTTCGTTCCAAATCATTCCAATAAAGTAATGCAACAAAAAAAAATTGATTTATTTTAACTTAAATAAAAAAGATGAATCGTTGAAAAAACATCATAATTATATATATATATATATATATATATATATATATATATATATATATATATATATATAATTTAAAATATTATGAAATTATTTCTATTAAATATGACTCTGACTACGCGACGTAGTCAACAGATTTCCAACGCGAAACCTATGTCTCCCGCGAACTCGACACACTTATTCGTAATTTATATCTATATAAATTATTCGGAACATTTGAATTTCAGAACCAACTTCTATAATACATCAATCTTAAGTTTGGACGCGCGCGCGCCGTGGCAGCCCCCCCGCAACCACTGACCCGGAATTCGACACTATCCACCCCACCCCGAACGGCGCGTATTCCCTATTATATAGGTATATCAATTCCACGAGCTCAGCGTTAAATTCCTACTCAGAGAATTACTCAGCGTCCCCCGTCCCCCTCAGCCATGACTATGCGCGGGGGTGCATTAAGTTCATCCGTGGCTTCTCACGCGTTTCTTATTCTTCTTATTCGTATTCTTCTTCTCCCCCCATCCACCGTCTAACCAACGCCTCTGAAAATCTCCCTCGTTCGACTTCTCCCGTCCCATTTAATTCCATTCGTGGTTACACGGAGGCACGTGCGCGTGACGGAAATACAGGCCACGTCGCGAGAGAGATAGAGAGAGAGAGAGAGAGAGAGAGAGATACGGCGCAGAGATGGAAATCATTTTTACAGCTCCGAGATCCAGACGTAATAAAGCGTTGACCGGCTTTTTCGAAGCGAGCTTCTCACCCCTCCACCTCAGTCGCCTGTACCAACGAGGAGACATCGATTGTCCATATGTTCTTGCATTTTAGATAAGGAATGAAAGCGCGAGCGTGGATGGTTGCCGCGATGAGCTCGTGGACGAATTTAACGAGTACGATCGCACAAAAATAGTTTCTTTCCCGGGCACAGATTTGATGATAAACCATTCTGACAGAGGATATTTTCCCTCCTTATGTGCAAATCTAGCATGGGAATTAGGGCAAACAATCATTGAGTAATGAGTCTGAGAGAATGATTGAATCATCGACTGAAAGGTACAAAAAATGTAGTAGAAGATACAAGATTTCTAATATTTCATAAATACATCATTAAATATATCATTTTACTTGATCGATAAACATATATTATAAAATGAATTAGTAGTAGGGATAGTATAGGATAGTATATAATATATCTATAGTATTAAGAAACTAAATATTCACCACGTATAAAAAATCTGAGAAAATAAACACTGTGGATACAAATTGATAAATACAGCGGTTAAATAGAGTCAATATATATTACGTTAAAAAAATAATCTAGTTTATCATAATTCATTACTCTTTCGACAAGTCTAATAGTATCTTCTAATATAGTTGCCTAATCAATCCTAATACAGGTAAGTTGAAAAAGTTTTATTTTTTAATTTTATTGAGTTTTTTTTAAATTTAAATTTTTACTTTATTTCAATACGATACCAAAGAAAAATTTTATATTTTACTAACTATATATATTTTATATTTTATTAACTATAGTATTTAATTTGTTATTTCTGTTTGCCTCCGATAACAGCTTAGATTAGTCTAACAATATGCCTTCTGTTCTATATATATATATAGAACAGAAATTACTATAAAGTATATAGTATATAAACAATATCTTATAATACTAACGAATTATTTTTGTGACAGTTGAAGATTTCAAAAAAATTTAGGGAATTTGTAACTCTCACTGTTCGTATTTATAAGAAAAAAGATTTTATAATATATGATGCTTGTATGAAATTTCGGTCATTTTTATGATCAGAACTCTGCAAATACATTTATACAATAACTTTAGTAATTTAAAATTAATATATATCTGCTTACTTCTGTAAATCATTGTATATTAAAAACGTTGATGTAAATGATGCAACATAACAGACATTTATGCATAAAATCGCTGTAATATATGTTATAAAATATTAAAATTTGAAATTTATATTTAAATTATAAAATTGTAAATCTTACTTTTCAGTGATATAGTGTTTATTTTAGAAATATAAATATGAATCATCGTATAAAAATGGTGATTTAAATTGAATAATTTTTTATGCCTGAGATGATATTTGTATGTTCATTTAAATTGTGTGCATCAATTTTCGAATTTCCAAATTTTCGTATCTAATAAATTTATTACAATTAATATAAGTTTTTGTACTCCAATATACGTTATATCGAATAATTGTTAACGACGTCCTGTTTATTATTGCTATAAAAAAGTTATTTATGAAAAAGGAATCTTTATCTAAATCAAGCATTAATGTAAAGGAAAATTGAAATTCTAAAGTGCCTCGTACATAGATGAACTTAGATAAGTGAACTAAGAAATAGTTTGAATTTAGGTCAACCGCGTTAGTCTAAAATGGCAGAGGCAATTTAGAAATAAAAAGTTTGATTGAACGGCTTTGTTAGTAGTATTAAATAGAAATGATTTTTAGTGAGAAAAAGGTCAGCTGTGAAAAAAAATCTATAAAAGTATGAGTTATTATATGTATATATATATATATATATATATATATATATATATATATATATTAAAGATTACATTGATAGTTCAGTTCTGACACTATTTTTAAATAAAATATGGGAAAGATTACGCCCGGTATAACCTTTAATCCAGTTTGTTAAAAGCGAGGGCCTATATATTACCTCAAAATGACAAGCTGTACTGGCCTCGGACTTTATCTATACCTATGGACCACTTTTACGAGATCAATGGAACGACACAGATTTAAGCCCAAAAATCTCGATATCCGCGTATTATATCGGATTATAAATTATCCGGAATAACATTTCCATTTATTATGATAATTGAACGGATAAATGTGGTTTGCGAAACGAGATGTAGCTTAAATTAAGTTATGCGCTTTAGTTTCTTAACTGACACGATCCTTTTCAAATTACGTTATTTTTGAAAATAATAACATTATACAAATTTACAGAAAAGTATATAAATTATTTTAGGGAGACATTGACCATCTTACTGAGTTAAACTTTTTAATGAACTCATCTCGGTGGAAAATGTTGTCTTAATAAAAGTCAAAACTTGATAAAAGAACGAATTATAATTTAAATATTAATTTGAACAAGAAGCTGAAAAACGAAAAGAAAGTAGTTTTAATTTGCCATTATAATTTATACATTTTATTAGACTCTCAATTATCTAATATTTATCAGGATGTAAGTAAATCTTGCATTATTTAATATTCCTTCGTAAACAGTTTTTCAATTCTTGTTTTTCATCTAAAAGAATTCTTGTTTTTTGATCCAAAAGAAAAATTTTTTTTTTAAAAAGGTTTTTTTAACATGTCGACGGAAAAACTCTCTTTACCACTTAAAAAATAGAAAGAAAGAGTGAGAGACAGAGAGTAAATAAGAAAACTTTCCAATACTGCCCCGATATTCATTCGGGTTCGCAAACGCAATCGGGCGAGACCAACCCGATCCTCAAACTTTATCCAAAAACAGATTCGGTACGCCAGTAAAGTCTAGTCAACCAAGCAGATTTTCGATGTTTGGGTAGGGTTTTTTGGGCAAGTTCAGAGGGTGCACGTATGCATTATTTTTGATAGGTTATCCCTCTTATGCCTACTAAATAGTGCATGCAGAATTTAAGATAACGCGAATGAGCTTCTTTGTTTTATACGATGGATTTTAGAAAGTGAACAAAGAAGAATAGTCTTTTAACCACCATAGGATAAATTACATTTAGAAATATTCATTTTATCTATATTTTCAACACATCGATAAAGATAAGTTTTAACTTAATTCTTTTGTTCTATCTAGATCTTCTAGAATATTATTTTTCCAATCTGATAAGTATTTAAATTGAAAAATCCAGATAAAATATATAAATATCTGAAGCGCGCATATGCACATATATATATATATATATATATATATATATATATATATATATATATATAATATGTATGTCTAGATATATCATATATGTGTCTATATATATAATATGTGTGTCTATATGGCTTTTCCATTTTCGTTCCAAGGCTCGATACGAACTAGCCGATTTAAAGGTACATTTATTTGATTATTTATGCTGAATTCAAAAAATATTTTACTCGTTTCATTACTTCCAAGCCTGGCTGCTCCGATTGGCTCGACGATCAATTGTCTTACGAGCCGAATAATCGACCTCCACGGTCGCGTTGAAATGCACTATTTCCGTTCCTTCGGAATGGCCGACAACGTTTCATCAGCCACCTTGAGCATAAAGCAACGGCGATTACTTACGCAAGTTACAAACAAATTTGCAAATGCTGCAGCGAGGGAAGCTGGGCGGGAGAGGCGCGCCTACGCCAAAGCCTCGCGTCACAAATGGTAAAGGCAACGCGTTAATGAACTCGCGCGCGTCTAGCTCCCGGGCAACCCAACCGTATCTAAAGACGCGTCCGGGCGAGAAGGGCGTGTATATAAATTTAAAGCCGCTTACACTCGCACAAACACACACACACACACACACGTTCCATGTTTGCGTATATATAAATATATACATATATGTATACAAACGTTTCGAAGCATAATAATAAAGGATATATTCCTCGGAAAAATCCGAATAAAAGCTCGAATAGAGCTACGCATGCAGTAACTGTAAGCGATATATATATATATATATATATATATATATATAAGACGGAAAAATAATCTTCTTTTCGACGACGAAGTGGAGCACCGTCGTATAGAAACGTCCGCGAATGGGCGCGCATAGCTATATATCTAGCATCTCCGCCAGCTCGTTATATCTACGGGCTAAGGGTGCGGGCGCGATTTCTTCGCGGGCTCGCGGCAGTAACGGTCGAGCGGTAACCGCCCCCATAAAAGGGAGTGAACGACAGGCAAGGGCATAACCCCGCTGGCGAAGAACGCAGCAGTGGGCGGCGGATGGAGGGGGGCGTTTTTCTCATTTTCTGCTGATGGCGCCGGGGCAATCGCACCAGCAATACCCGCGGCGATAGGAATATAAAAAGAAGAAGAAGAAAAAAGTCGACCTGGAGCCTTCTATCCTCGACCTCAGATGCCGGAGCTTGGCGCGTATATGCCGTGCAAATAACAAGAGAAAGAGAGAGAGAGAGAGAGAGAGAGAGAGATGACAAAAGATGATTTCTCTGAATGTTTATTTCTTCCTTTGTCTCTGGCCTTGGCTAGAGAAACTCTTGTTCTCTATCGTTTTGTTCAGTAAAAAATTGAACCGATGAATCGTAGCACTTTTCAAAATTCCACTAGCGAGGATAAAGAAAAAAATTCATAATTCGTTTCTGAATTTTTTACAGCTTACCAAATTGAAGAATTTGATGAAAATAAATATTTTGTGGAAGTGGTTTAGTACAATGTATATATATATATTTTTTCGACGTATACTGTATTGTAAACTTATATAAATAATTGTAGATAACTGTTTCCTCGCGTATCCAGATAATTAAAAAATAAAATCAATCTAAGGGGAATTTAGACATTAATTTTATACTACTATTATATTTACATAATACATCCTTGTTTTTATGATTCATTAATGATTTAATAACTTCGCCTTTGTGTTATGATATAAGAAGCTCACGTATATAAAATAATTCGCGCCGAAGGTCACCTAAATCTTTAATTAAAACTAAAGTACGAGTCACAGAGGCAGTTGGACCGAAGGTATTTTCTTATAATAAAAAATCTACTCTTTAAAAGTATACGAATTAAATTAAATTTCATTCAAGTCTGTATAAAAAAATTTTTCAATATAAACTTTATATTACACCTTAATTTTTTAGAGTTGTAAAGTACTTGTTATGGATTGTGTATAAAAATTAATTTTTTATTTCATAAATTTATAATAAATAAATATTAATTTTATTTATACACTGATTATTGGTTATGCCTTATATGACACGAAATATCTGAAAAAATATCGAATGAATTAGTTATTAATATAATGATTGTCTTCCAAATTAAGAATAATGCCATTTATAAAAAAATATTTGAATGGAGTTTACTTTTACTTTTCCATTCCGAAACGAAAACGCACAAGTCGCAATATCATACAAAAGCCAAAGTGGAAAAAGACAATGCCAAGCGGACAGCATCGGCTGAGGTGCGGCAAACCCATCCCTTCCTCCCCTCTGTAGCTCCGTGCAATCACCACCGAGATGATCTCCACTCCTCTCCCTCCATCCCCACGGCAGACACTTCCGGCCCGAAAGCCCACGTGGGGGTAGGGCGCGCGCAGCGACCGCAATACTACTGCGCATTAGCAATATAATCCGAGCAGTCACACGCGCTCTAATCAAGTTACTCGCTTCGTCTGCCCCTCCAGGCTGCTGCCTCCATCCCCCTGCGGATACGGCCTTCGCGCGGAACGAGCGTCCCGAGACGCGAGACTCGCCCCCCGCCACTATCTCCTCGCGTCCCTGGCTGTCATGATATTTCGACACTTTTCCATTTGGACAATGGGTCTTTCTTTATGTATCTACGTGCGTGACTGACTGTCTGCGACGCCTTCGCGGGCTTCTTCGCTTCCTTCCCCCCGCCTTTCCTGGCAGCCCCCACTTTTTTCTCCAACATTTCACTTTCTCTCCATCGTCGCGCGCTTCTTCCCGCCCTGCTCCTTTTTTCGTTCCTATCTCTCTCTCTCTCTCTCTCTCTCTCTCTCTCTCTCTCTCTCTCCCTCTCCCTCTGCGTCTCTTTCCTGCCCCAACTCGCGAGTCGATGAGTTTGTGGGTCAAGGGAGAACGGATTCTCGACGGAGGACCCGGGGGTTTGACATTGGAATTCGGCTGCAGTCGCGCGGAAAAAAGAGTGAGCAAGGAATGGGATGTTGACTGGTCGTTTCATTCCGTAACACGGTCTCTTTAAATTCATTAATGGGCTTTCTTCCGATAGGCTTTGATTTTTTTTACTCCATTTTACAGGCATAAAGACGATTGCAAATCGGTCGTTCGTGAGAGGTACTTAGTGTTTTGCAAACTACTTTTCCTTCAATTGAAGAGCACATCTTAAAAACTTCGTTGTTAACCTTAAAGTTAAAGACAAAGGCTTTGTTATCACTAAATTAGCTTTAAATTTTTTTCATGAATTATTTCAACATACGTTTCATTTTATATATATTTAACCAAGATGCTTTCATTATTTATCTAAACGTTAATAATAATAAATGATGTATCTACTGACAGTTGCCGATTTCTCTGATATACAAAATATTCGCTGAAAAAGAAAGTTTTTGATTTATATTTTTTTGAATCGATGTAAGCAAATAGATCGTATATGTCTAAATAAAGAAATTATTTATAGGATACAGAAAGAAATTATTTAGTTAGATAATCATTTCTTTAATTTTAAAAAATATGTTATTAATTTTAAAAAATTATATATCAAGAAGGATTCAGGTAATGTTTACATTCTTCTATTGTAGATTTTTTCTTTACTTTATAAATTCTACTTATTTTTAAAAAAGTCCTAGACCAGCAAAATCGACTTATCCGGAAATAATTTTACATTTTTCTTTTTTATTCTAAACTAAAATTAAAGTTTTTTAATATGAAGTCAATAATTTTTAATAATGTTATCCAGTTTCAAATAAACAAAATTTTCACTTACAGCTCCGAACCAATTTTCATAAAAAATAAAAAAAGAATACAAAAATCAAAATAAATAATTTGAACTTACGAGCACGTTTCAAGTCAATCTCACAACGTAATGATCCATTTATTAATTACATCGCGTGGCATGACGCTGGAGAGCTGGAAAATTGATTTTTTTGAAACGTTTCTGCAGTTATTCCATATAAAGAAGTATTTTATGTCGCCACTCGATCAATTGATGAAAACAATATCTTACGCGCACCGTTTCCCCAGTACGCGTGCGCTCCCAACTCTAGAGATTCGTAAATCATCGATGCCATTACTATGAAAATAAGTAAAAATCCATCCAGGTACCATTTTGCCGGGGCGAGGAATAAACTGCAGAGGCGGTATTCGCGCGACTAATCTCGCGGCTGATGGGGGGGGGTAGAAAAGAGGATTAAAAGCGTCGGCAAGAAATAACAAGGGGAAATTAGAGAAGAGGAGAGAAATGCGCCCGCGCACTATACAGCTCGCCGGAACTTTTCATTTTCTATCGGAATGCCTCCCTTGGCGAACGAGGGGGGGGGGGGTGAGTGCAGGTACTAAAGTTTTCCAGTGTCTATATACGGGGTGCTGAGTTTGTTTTTTGTTGCAGCTCAATGTCTTCTGCTTCGTAGAATTTATTATAAAAAGTCTGTTGATAAGGTTTGGTTCGAAATGATTTAAAAAAAGAAAAAATAATAAATAGATTCTATTGATGTGTAGAAAAGTTTTTTCCGTTTAATATCGGTTGACTGATTTTCAGTACATTAATTAAGAAAAAAATTGTTAAACATGAATCTGGATTTTTCAAAGCTTTTTTTAAAGCAGGTTAACGCTCGAAAACATTATTATTACAAATATTATATCGACAACTCCGTGAAAAGAAAAAGGCGCAATTTTTAAAAAGTGTTGACAAAACATACTTTTAAACATATGAAACTTTTTCACTTTGCCTCGCACTCGGTAAAATACGTTAGAACCATAAAAGTGGAAAAGTTGATGGGAGGTCACTGAACGTTGACCTTTGCTTTAATTCTGCTTCGTATTTCAGAAATCCAGGGAACTTTTATAATGCTAATACCTTCATTAATAATATAAGTTCCCTCGCTGTATATTAGTGTATGGCTCTTTTCCAGCTTTGTGAATTCGCTTCATGAAAAGAAGTGAATTAACTTTTATAAAAATGAGCGAGTATAATAATTAGAAAAATTTTTTATCATGAATCATATTCGCAGGCGTTCTGCTCTGTTTATCTTAAATAAACTTTATTGTAGGGAATATTATGAAAATTGAAAAGGTAAATAATGCTAAAAAAAATTCGTTAAGAGGGTTCATTTATGGTAATTTTTTAGCTTTCTTTCTTGTCATAAAGCAGTCAACCGAATTGATTCGAAACGTTGGAATCGATTAAAATACTATTTAAAGTCAATGCAAATTGCGTCTCGAACTACTAGACGCTCCCTCGATTACATCGATGAGTGACATCACATAATTTCTTTTTAATAAAACAAACATCAAGCGGTCCCTATAACAAAGCCGAATTGAAATTTAAATTTATAATGCTCCGATAACAAATAATGCATACAGAAAATTTGAAATTATGAATGTAAATTTGACAAAGTGAAAAATGCATTTTAATGCGTTAATATAATGCTAACAATCTTTAATCACCTGAATGATCGTCGATCAATTCAAAAAATCTCCACATTTAATATACCTAACTCTTTCTTTTACAATTACGCGCTCAATAATTTTCCTGAAAATTAGCTATAACTCGTTTAGTCCGAAGTACCGCTACGTATCGAACACCCCATTACCGCAGGCTCCACGTCCGAAATTCCCACCCGCGCTATTTCCCCTCGGTTTTACTTATCGCGCTATCTTCGCTCAATATCCATCCGCGATTTCCGCGTGTACGTTTTTCCGCTCTCTCGCTCTGCTCATTCGAGCTCCACTCGTGTACGTACGTATTGTACCGTTGCCATAGGCATTTCCATTGCAAAGCGTACGCGAGGGCGCGCTCGCAGCGCCCGTTCAGCAACGACCCGGCGATTTTTCACCCGCGAGCCGTTCCGCCTGTCCGCGCCCGCATTGTGTTCGGGCGCCCCCGCGCGACTAATAAGCCGCGAGGGGTCGATTCCGCGCCGAGGCAGCTCCGCGTTTACCATATCCCCGCTCGCGCTACTCTTTCTTTCCTTGCTCATCCGTCCTCCGCCACCAGCCCCTGCCGACTCTCTTTCGTTCCGCGCCGCTGCTCCGCGCACGCCACCGTATGGAAACGTAGTACCAACGACACGGGCGAAGCTCCTTTTATTAGCAATTCAGATATCAGCTTTATCGTCCTCCCTTTTACTGCTTATTTGTTTTGTGGTATACGCACTGGCGTATTATTTGGGCTTTGTCGGCGCGGCGATGGAGGGTGGGGGGGGTGAGGATAGAGGCTTCGAGATCTGCTTGAATATTTATAATAAACGCCCGAGTAGGCTGAAACTCGGCTGAAGTATAAAAAGAAGCTATTTGGAAGGTGTTTCTCGAAAGTCTAGTTTTATGCTTTTAGTTTATGAAGATGTATTATGTTTAAGGAATAGCGCGTAATATTTTAAACGCGCATATAAAGTTAATAAATGGTGTACTAAGTTTTTATTACAACGTCATATATATATATATATATATCGCCGCAGTCTTTCGTTCTAGCAACTTAAAAGTTGAAGTTTTGAGTTGGAAAGATATTCAAGAACTGTATAACTCAGTAGGTTCAGATATGTTAAATATATATTTTTTTAAAACTACATTCTTAATTTTTATGAACTTTTTAAAATTCTTTTAATCATATGAAATTACTTGAATTTTTAAGACTGCTTAGTATTTTAATGTACATTTATTGTATATGATAATTTTCCTAGAGAAAATCGTATGGAAAATCATAGTTCAGAATAAAAAAAAAACATTCATAAGGAAATATGTACATAAAGTTGTTTATAGACAGTGGCTGTACTATATATGTCTTGATTTTATGCTCGATTCGCGTATAAAGCAGAAGAATTGTGAATATAAATTCGAATTGCCTTTTGACTCTTTTAACAGATACGCGCAACGCAAATATGACATTGATTTAAAAATATTACTATAATTTCAAACATTGACGAAATACATTTCATTTTTCAAATTTTAGTACTGAGGATGAAATCCTTTTAATTAAATTTAATGCAAAATATATTATGACGAATATAATTTTTTATTATCAATAATTATGAAGTCATTAAAATATATATTACAGAAAATCGCTATACTCTTAGCGAACTATAATTAATTTTTTCAATGGATTAAATAAATAACAGAAAGTTCTGCAAATAAAGTTTTATTGTTAACTGACAGTTATTTTTATGATGAAACTATTTTGGAAGTGAATAAGAAGATATACAAAATTAAAATGAAAATAGAATTAGATATATATTGAAATAGAAATAGAAATACAACGTACAGTCCGCAAATTACGTTAAAACAGCGATTCTACCAACAAAATATGTATTATTAACTTAAACAATACTTTATATGCAAATGTTAAAAGAAATTATTTAATCTTTGTTGAAATCGAGAATTTTATTAAAAATTATTTGAAGTATCATTATTGGACACTTATAATATAATTTGGTTAAAAAATAAAATGTAATCTAATTTTAATTGAAATTGAAGTGCAGTCAAATAACGAATAAAATCAGATTAATTGTCGTTTTCTCATGCAAAAGTATTATTTAAATTTATTGAAAGTAGTCCCCTCTCTGCAGATACTAAAATATTTTTTTCAAAAGAGGAGACATAAAATTTGGTACCAACTTTATGCGCCGAGGGTATAAACTAGTACTTTATTTTTCTCATTTTATATGTACATATAAATATATATATATATATATATATATATATATATATATATATATATACTTTTTTAAATTTTTAACTAGACGAATTAGTTTCCACTATTATAAATAACGCAATGTCATTTCCACTCGAATAAAGTGCAACTTCACGCTCTTGTAACAGAAGCTACGGTTATACTTGAAAAGGCCAGAAAAGAAAGGATACTTTTGTTTTACCAGTAGCTAGCGATTTAAAAGTAACATTACCTCGCGCGTTACTGAAACGGCATCTTGTTTGCTAAATTTTACGGAAAATCTGGCCTCTTGTAAAACATTATGAAATAAATCAATATAATACATAGATAATATAAGTAGTATTACGTAAACATTTGCATTTTTATTCCTTTGCACTTTTATTTCCATTCGCTGCGCTTCATTCGCTAGTCTAGTCTCAGCCAGCTACAAGCTCCTAGCGCTGCCCCCCTCCCCCTCCGCATCACGAATATGTCAACGCCTCGAGAGATGAATGATGTATAAAAGACGAACGAAGAGAGAGAAAGAGAGAGAGAGAGAGAGAGAGCGACAGCGAAGGAAAAAACAGGAGATGAGTGGGTAAAATAATTCCCCCGTATATGCCACACAAATCCTTCTCATTCCGGCCCTATTATTGCAATGTCACATGTAAAGCGAGCTTTCGCACTTCTGCGCGCGTAATACACATACACACACACATATGTAGATGTATATATATATATCAAAGTGGAACCTTGAAAAATAGGCGCGTCAGCGGGAAAGGGGTTGGTGAGACGGAGGGAAGTATAGCTATAGGATACGGAAGTGGCGAGGAGATACATACGGACGACATCTAACTTTGAGAGGACGCGCGCGCGGACGGGGAACGAGACGCCGAAATACGCACGACCTATTTCTCCGGCCAAGTGCGCCTCTGCGCCGTCACTGAAGAGAGATCTAAGGCAATTTGATTTGTTCTTTGAATTTTAAACACATTTAGCGCTGCGATATAAAGAAATTAATTTAGTTTAAGCCAATGTCGATGCTCTTCGTAAGATTATTTTTTTAATAATAATACATTCGTGCGTAAATTGTGTCAAGTGGCAGAGTATAGCCGTTAGGTTATGAAACGTTTGCGTTAAATTTTGCAAGCAACCGTATGCTTTACCAAGTCGACAGAGGTAGAACAATTTTTAATTCATTACTTAAGCATTTATTAACTTTGTTTTGCTCGCTGTCCTGTAAAGTGCTATGACATAAAATAATGTATATTTTTAGATATTTTCAGGTATAATGAATGGTCTAGTATCAAGTCTACATCTACTTATTGGCAAAATAATTTCTGTCAGTAAAGTTATTCACTCCACTGGTACACCTACAAAATTACCATATTCCAATAAACATACATAATAAAAAAATCATTAAAACATATCTTTATTTGAAATTTTAATTTTTTTATTTACGCATAAATTGCTTGCTAATTTTGTCGTTTCAATTAATTATTTTCTTATACCAAGTCCTTAGTTCTTAGAAATTTAAATACCATTGCCTCAATGCAAAAAATTTTAATTACATACAAAAGATAAACAATATTTAATAAATATTAAATAAGTCTACAATACTATTTCAAGAAAAAGAATATTTTTAAACTATTAATTAATATACATTTTTGCATATAATTATTTAAATTTACATATGCAAATAATTATGTTTGTTCAGACCTAGCCAAATAAAATTGACAAACTGATAATAGAATGAAAGTAAAATCAACTAAATTTTTATGATTTTTAGGTGCATATTCTTTTCAGTGAAGTTTCTTCGATTTGTCACAGAAATGCGCACAAATTCATTATCTTTTTTTAAATACACCTCTAACATTTATGTTGGGAATTGTTAACGTCGTTGTTTTTAGTAAAATGTATTTAAGACTGCAAATGGGATTTCTAAACTTTGTGTGCAATTTAATATTCTAACATACATCGCCGTAAGTACAGTACCGCTACATGCGTTAGAACTCAATAATACACTTGATAAAACACATACAATTCGAATGTTTTGAAGTTCATTATCGAGCACGCATCCCTACACGAATACCTGTAAGCAGCATTTGCTTTCTTATATAATTTACTAGAGTATTAGTTTATACTTGTAGGCTTAGGTGACTCTTAGCCTCGGCCCATTTCTCACGGTAGACGGCCGAACGCTATATATATATATATATATATATATATATATATATATATATATATATACCCATGCAGCCACGCACAGTACAAAATTGATAAATCGATGCGACCGCGACACGATGGACAGGTCGAAACACCCGCCCCCGCTTTCTCCCTGCGACCACCGCGGACGAATTCGTTCGAGTTATGTAGGAATATATAGAAATGTTCTGCAGACACCGAATACTTGAATATAGTCCAAATATCCCCTCCCCTTCCCCGAGAAATGGAGAAGTGGACTTCAGAAAGACCTGGCACTGGTATGCACCGGAACAGCGTGGACGAGAACGTCACGCTTCCGTAATCCAAGAGCGAGACAGAAAGAGAAAGAGAGAGAGAGAGAGAGAGAGAGAGAGAGTGGACCGAAAAGAGAGAGGGGTCAAGATGCATTAGCTGACCGTGCTCGAGACTGGAACTCTCCGTGCGCCACGACTTCTTTTCTTGCTCTTCTTCGACTCTGTGTTATTTGATTTCTTCCACGGCTATTTCGAGAAACGCTCGATATTCCAAGCTCGATGTGCGAAGCTGATTTAATTATTTTCTTTGATTTATGACCTACAGAGACCGTTAAATCGCTGAATTGACGATGAAATTCATTGTGCAAAATTTTGTAGAATGAAACATCAAAGTTAAATTTTGAGCTATATTTAATTTATTTTGACAAGATAATTTTCACCTAAATATATATTGATCAAAACCTTAAAAGCGAAACAAAGGGAAAAATCAATTAATTCTAATGATGATAAACGAATAATCATCTATGTAACAGCCCAAAAATTACTATGGAATCAGGAAATTCATTAGTATCAAATAAGAGGTGTTAATAACAAGTTCATATATTTCTCTATTAAATTAACAATAGCTATTAACAAACAATAATAATGCAAATAAGGTATTCAGTACCTTCGATATTTATAAAGGTGATCATCATCTATTAAGAAAAAATACTAAGAGAATAAAAATATTTATAATGCAGTTCAAAATAAGAGACAAGTAATTATTCCAGTCGCTTTTCAATTTTTCATCTTCAATAATTTATATATTTTAGTCATAATATTACCGAACTCCTCAGGTCAACGTAAATAAATTTTTATATTTTTTTTATTATCTATTGTATAAGGTGAAATCTAATATCCCACTTAATAAAACCATCAAAAATTTTAAACAGAAACGATCAAATAATAGTAACTTGAATACGAATTAACTTTACTAAAATTACTAGCTGAGAATTGTTAAATGAAATTTACCAATAAACATGTAAAAAATTTAACTGTAAGCTGGATATAACACGTGTTAAATCGATATAATAACCAACAGTATCATCTAGCAAAACAAACGGAAATTTCAAACACCAATAATAATTTACTGCACAGTCTCATTCATAAAATATAATGTAAAAGTGTATAAAATTTTCTAACCAACATAAAACTGCATAAATTAACATGATATAATTAGGTTAATGTAAATTTGCAGTTTACGTTCTAATGTAAATAAAAATATTTTATACCGTTTCATCATTTCTAATTAAACAAATAAATTAAGAAGAAAAATGTTCAGGTATTATCAGGCAGACAATTAAAATTAACGAATGGTCCGACAATGCTGCACTAAAACTTTTATCTCTACTTTTCAGTCGAAACGTACTTTATGCCATCCCTCCGCGGCTCACCAGATTTTCCGTCCCCCTTTCAGTTCTTTTGCGGTCGACACAATCGAACCATTTATATGCGGGACTCTTATTTAGGTTTTCCAGGGCCTTTAAAAGGCAGCGAACGCGCGAGGAAAACAGGAATGGATAAAAAATTCAATAGATTCCTGCGGTGAGCACAGCGAGCTTTTATCGCACTGTAGAATGGATACTATGTTTAAGCAATTTATAGCGAGCAATGAGCTTGTATGTATTCTTTGAATAACTTTTTAAAAAATAGTGAACATCTATACTTTTTATAAGCCGAATTTTATGATTTTATAATTTATTATCAAACTCATCATTAAAAAAGGTTTGCTTGTGATTCAAAAACTAAATATTAATGTTCCGAAATCGAGTAATATTTGAGCAAAAAATTCTGTATGTCAGTTTCCATTATTTTCTCAACATTTCATCAATGAGGACACGAGTTTACAATCTTCACAAAGAGAAAACTTCGCTCCATTGGAGCATAATAACAGTTTGCGTTGCGAAAAAAATTGCCGAAAAAGTTTCTCAATTTTTCAAGATTAAGAAAGAGAAAAATGTAACACGGGTCAAATCTGGGACATGGGATGATTTGGAAAATAACTCTCAAGTCTAACTTGAACCATTTCGCAAGTGCAAAGACCAACTTTTGACTTGCATCAAGTGAGTTCGTATTTGAGAAAGTTCAGTTTTTCAAAAAAAAAAAAAAATATATATATATATATATATATATATATATATATATGTATATGTATATATAACGTCTAGGCATACACCTTTTGCATTTCTGCGAAAATTGGACGAACGTTCACTTCAACTAGAAGTCAATTATAAACTAAGCGGAACTAGTCCATGAAACCAAAAAAAAATCACGCCCTACAGAGTTATTATTTCTGATTACAGTGTAAACTTCGTGTTTTTGTATGGTGTAAAAAACTTTGAAATAAATCAACGTTCGTATAATTTACCAAAAAATTTTAATTAACGAGTTTAAATAGATTTTTTTTTATTTGTCACAAATCGAACAAATTTATGAGATGTAAAAGTTCTTACTACTTACTATGTTCACAATGTACAAGTTCACTACTTTCCGAATAAATTACGATGGCACTGTTAATGTAAAATATTTTGAAAATAATAAATCAACAGTATATAAAATCAAAACAGTGTTTCTTCAAACTTCGTCAATATACGAAATGCAGTATACTATACTACAAAATGCGTGTAGTATATCAGCTTTAGTCAACACACTACGCCTTTTAAATTATTCTATGCTTTGAACAAGGATAACGCTAGCGCATGCTCCTGTTTTAATTAAGAAGTCTCGTAAAAGTAGAAAATTTCCGCTCGAACGAAAGGATAGTAGCGAAAGAAATTCCAGATCAGATGTTAGCTCATTTACTTTCCCAGAAAACTAAACTTCATTGTTTCCTCGTTCATTACTTTAAACTTCCATGCCCAATCAAGCGCAGAAAAGAACGGAATTGAGAACGCAATCGAGAACTAGAGTGAGATAGAGAAAGTCTGAGACGTAAAGAGAGAGAGAGAGAGAGAGAGAGAGAGAGGAGGAGGAATGAAACGATAATAAACAACTGACGAAAGAGCAGAAGTTCAAGTTCGACCCTTGCCAATTGTGTAAATTCCTACCGTAACTCGAATAGGTCAATTAACAGAAACGAGCTTCTTGTGGGAAAAAATAGAACCGAAACCATAGATAAATGACGGGGTGGAAAGTACTCTTAATAGAAGAACGCAATCGCGTGAGACTTGAGGGAAGCCGAGTTAGAGAATAGAGCGCCAAGCTGACGAATTGCGAGTCGGGAGAAAGAAATGCTTAACTGCTTGGAAAAAAATTGAATTAATTAAATTTAATTATTTCAGTCATGAACGTTTTTAGTGCACGTGAATGTAAAAGAAAAGAATACTAGCATATCTTATTGCTTTAACTAGGAGTTACAGAAAGAAATGTATTTATTGAATGAGCATTATAAGTAGTATTAAAGAAAATCTTTCGCTACTAATGCATATCAATTTCACATTAAATAATCGTAACACAATAAATGTTTAATAAGAACACATCATAAAATGTTGAATTTTTTAGAGTAATTTCAGCTGTACAATATGAAAAAATTATAAATATGTCTTGTACAGTCGATATAGTAAGAATGTTAATAAATTAAGAAGTTAAGCGAAAAGTAGTATCGAATACTGGTATGCAGTATTCTAGAACAATTTTATTTCACACTTACTTTTACTATTAAGCGGCTATAATTTAAACTTAATTTTAAGTATATTATTGCTTTAAGTTAGATTAAATTTTAAACTAACAAAATTTTATATAGCGTACTAAAAAGTTTTCAGTTTAATCTATATTTTTATTTATAAATAATCGTTGACATGCCCAGGATAATACGAAAATATGTTATAACAGCAATAGTAGAAAGGAGTGAGTTGAGAATTTTATTATTCCACGTTTAAGTAAATTTTCACATCAGTGACTCTCTGAATTGGAAAACTTACGAATTTTAAACTTTTCAGCCATATCGAGGATACTTTCGTAACAACGAATTAAATATCTTTCATTTAAGAAAGATAGACAAAATTATTTATAACTATTAAACTTTTAATACTGTGTCGCTATACAGTTAAATATTGATACCAAGACAATTTCACAATTAATATTTTATTTCCCGACGTTGATTTATTTCTCCAAGCAAAAAAAAAATAAACAAAAAAATCAAATCCTGCCCGCAAACACATTTTCGCAGGCTTTCAAGCGGGCGGATAGCAATAGTTGTTTACAATTGCAATCATCGTAAACAATGCGACCGTTGAAAGATCCAATCGCAGGTTGGCTTAGCGTACACCCGTTCGCCGTGCGCGTTCGAACCTCATTATTCGAATAGCTTCGGGAGAGCGCGCGAGTGCCGTGCGAACAGACGCGCGCCGCTTTGTATAGTGTACATGTGTGTGTGTGTGTGTGTGTGTGTGTGTGTGTGTGTGTGTGTGTGTGTGTGTGTGTACGCACGGTATATAGAATCGATTCGATTATTATTAGCATGGCGCAGCGGTATACGAGCCGCGCTTCAGAGGAAGAGCGCCATTTGCATATGATGCTATTGGATTTTTGACCGCCGCTTAATAGATTGGAAATTGAAAATTTCAATTTTTTCCTCTTATTCGTTCTATAAATATACTTGTTTCACAAGTCAGCGGAATTAGTTAAGTTATGTTCATTATTCTTTTATTTAAGTTATCACGCGATTCAGCGGGTAAAATAATTAGATTAATAAGTGTAAATTCTTTGTTGTATTTAATTTAATGAAATAAACCGAAATTCAAATCATCTTTATAATAATAAAGCTCATTTTTCGTTGTCAACGTTTAATAAAGTGTCGTTAACAACGCGAAATCTCATTAACTTTGTTATAAGAGTGAGAAAGTAATATACAGTAGTAATTAATCATAAAACATAACCAAATACAGCAAATAACTTCACAGTTATAAATGTTATATGTATATTGATCGGAGTATATCTTTCACTATCTTATAACATACTTTTTAAAGTTTTTACTCCCGATAAGGATTTTCTGTGGATATCCAAACGTCAAGTGACAATAAATTTTACACTTTTAAAAGCCACTGGGGCATTGTTTTATATGCAGTATTTGTAAAGCTTTGCTTCAATGCTACGTTTATTTCCAGTAGTGCGAGCTCGATGTGTTCAGACGCGCGTGCTCTGATGCATATACTAAAAAAGTGCAATAACAGCGTAACTAAGAAAAGGGCAATAACTGCATATAACAAAAAAGGCTGCATTTTTGTCACCAAGGCAGTCAAGGAAAGCGAAATCCGAATGTAAGGATCTTTGTCGTCCCGGTAAATGACAGTTTTCCTAGATCGAAGCAAAGCATTTAAATCCGGAGTAGCAGTGCTCGCACACAAGCCCTGCCGTTGTCCTCGTCTCGATTCTCTTCGCCACTCCCCCTACCCATGGCACTGCACCATGCATATATATATATATATATATATATATATATATATATATATATATATATATATATATATATATATATATATATGTATGTATATGTATGTATGTATGTATGTATGTATGTATGTATGTATGTATGTATGTATGTATGTATGTATGTATGTATGTATGTATGTATGTACGTATGTATCTAAGTCCCCGGACGCTATACGCGGGGCCAATTGTGCTCGGACGAGGACAATTACCGCAAGGGAAAGTTCGGCCGTATACACGTTTCCGCCTGCCGCGCGCCCGCAACAGACGTCGGAAATTGAAGGGCGTCGATTTTCCGCAGGCCCAAAGGACGAGACCGGGCGTCCGTGGTAGGGGTACGAGGGAGAAGGAACCATTACCTCGCGGTCGTCGCTCGACGCGACGGGGCAGTACTCGTCGTCGTCGTCGAGTTTTCGTCCGCCAATCGGTAAAGGGGGGGGGGGGTGACGATGGGTATAGTTGAGCGCGGTCAGGGACTGGAATTGGTTTTATCGATCTTCCCTGGATTTCGTCGCTCCTCTCCGCCTCCCTAACCCTCACGCCCTTTGATTTTCAAACTCTCGGCAAATCGTCCAGGATATAGAACGAGCTTGCGATGCTAAAATGCAAATGAGCGCATTCGGATGTTTTGAGTTAGAAAAAGTATGCTCCGGATTATTTGTTTGACTTTTTTAACTTACTTCTTCAGACAATCTTTAATGTATAGTGTTTTTCGTAATCATATTATTTAAAACTAGGGAGTATTAACTAGGCTGTATTAATTATTTATACCTATTATAACTATTTTTTAACTGAATTCTAGTATCTATCAAGCATGGCATAATAATTAATAAGGTAATACATAATAATAAAAAATAAAATATGATTATGTATATATATATATATATATATATATATATATATATATATATATATATATATATACACACATCTACATATATATTTGAAGACTCTCATTAAGTTCAAAATATTTTATTGCTATTGTAGACTTCGATGCCCCCAGCGGAAACTAACACATTTCATATTTCGGATTGCAAACTAGCGCGTAGAAGACTAGTACTAAACTACAAATTTTCCTATATTTATATATATGTATGTATGTATAAGTACGTACGTGCAAAACTAAAATTTTTGATTCAAAACATGTTAGATATATATTACTAGTACATCTTGAAGAATTCTCATTTGAAGTAATGGAAATGTCCGAATAATTTTCCACGTGCAATGCGAAAATGCGAAAAAGGGGGAATTTGCTAGTTCATTCAACTAATGAGCAATTTATCCTCTGGCGACATATGAATTATGTTATTGTATTTATCAAGACTAATCTGAAATGGTATGAATTTTTGACGCTAAATCAATTTATACTAATGTTCGTTGGGTATCGCAATGTGATATTGATATCTTTGTCATCTAAAATTAAATTTTTGATAATGAAAGAATTGTTTCGTAAGATGTGCCTCATCATATATTTGACACAATAAACGTCAGAATGGATTCAACATTAGCTTAGAAAGCTATTAGATTGATTATCTCAAAATGACATTGTTATGAGAAATATATGACAATAGATGAATATCATTGATTTTGAATCATGGACTGAAACAATCATTAATTATTTTTATATTTATAATTTATTCATAACTATCAATGTATCGTAGAGCTTTTATCATTTATTCTTAATTAATAGTTTAAATGGATCGTCAGTGCCATGCTCTAAGTACTCTGATACGGCTCCGAGTAAGTTTTGTCTCTTCTCCAAACTTGGGAGAAACCATTTCTAGATAATTAAGGCTATAAAGCGAAGTTATATAAAGATTCCAAGGTCATTTTCAAATCGGATTATGAACAATATTTTGCACATTGAATGAAAAACTTTATTTTTGTTATCTCAAATCGTTATTAATATAAAGAAGCGGAAATATATTCGCCATTAAGACTTCATTATTTTGATTTTAATTTTCGAACCACTATTTAAGTAGCTATAAGTTTTTGTATTTTTCTAATTTTATATAAATTTTACAAGGACGTTTATACGAAATGCCAAATGTTAGGTAAGTTTTGATAATATATATTAAATAATATATATTTGAGAGAGTTAATATTTTTTGTTAGCTTATTTAGAAAGAATACATTACTTTTAATAAAGTTAATTATCCGTTTTCATAAAGATTCTAAACGACATGAATGCATGATAAAAGATTTTCACTCAAAGTAGAAAACTAAAATATCTATTGTAATAAATAAAATTCTTCGTTGCGATAAGGATTATGTACAATATCAGAAAGCTTACTCATACATATTTTATATATAATACTACATAATAACATAAATTTAGATAATGTGTTCTAATTTTTTCCTATACCAGAATTACTTTTAAGCAAATGAACAATAAAATAAGATAATGATATAAATAAAAAAACCTTAATAGTTTTACAAAATATCGATTGAAATTAACAAATTTAAAATGAACCTTCTCTCTCTCTCTCTCTCTCTCTCTCTCTCTCTTCCTGTCTCTGTTTCTTTCGCGGCGCACATACATAGTATCATATAAGTAAATCCTCTCACAAACACGAGCCAGTCGTAAACGTGTGGTGCGAAGCTCCGTCCAAGGAATTAGGTCAAAATTCAACTACACGTACAGGGGCCGGCTCGAAAAGCCCGAAATCGACTCGCCGCGGCCGGAAGATAAATTATTTTTTTCTTCGCGTCTCCAATATGCCATATAGGCATGGGGATCGCGGCCCTTGTTTCCCGCGATATATATGTGTATGTATATATATATAGGGCTCTTTTTCCGTCTGGATTCCACAGTCTCGGTTCCCATTTCTCTCTATATAGACACAGAGGTCCGTTTCGAGCGACGAACCAGTCGACACACACACGCACACACACACACACACACACACACACACACACTATATATATATATATACACATATATATATATATATATATATGTATATCTGTGTTTATACGTATAGATACGTATTCGATTTCACGCAAGAGCCGTTCCATCTTTCGGGCGAGACTCTTATTCTCCACCCCCGTCCACCCCACCCAGTTCCTCTCCCTCTCTTTTCTCACGGGTTTATACACTTCTGAGTCGTTCGCTTGACATCAGCCAGGCAGGTCCTTAGTCCTGCATATATTCTTGTTATTCTTTGTTTTCATCAATTATCGGTTATGGCATACGGCTGAGTAGTTTAAAAACAAGCTTATTACTACTCTTTCATACTCAATATTATGTATTCGAATCGAAGGCATAATTCTTTAGTGATCCGGCTCTAATGTCTCAAAATATTTACTCATGAGGGTCTTGTAAATACTACAAAATAGTTGTTAATCTGCATCCTATTATTTTTTTTTTAATTTGGTAATAATATATAGTCATTATTTAGACTCTTCAAAGATAAATGTTCTGATATATTATAAAAACAATTAGATAATTCACTTAGCCAGTATGTTTTTTTCTAAAAGCAGTCCGGTGTCTGACCATTGTATTAAATTGCATTGTTTTCATTATGAATTGTTAGTTGTGTATTTAATATTATTTTTGTCCAATCGACAAATTATGCATCGAATTGCATCGGAATTCAACAATATATTTGAAACAAAAAAAATAAATGAAATTCGATTTACTAAACATATATTTTTCTCCTTTAATCGATATATTTCTATAGGCACATAAAACGAAAACTTTTTATGGCAGCGAAGCAAAAAATGTATGAAATTTAATCGTCGGAACTGCGTAAAAGTGCAGGCATGCATGTGACTAAAAATTTTATTCAGCCGAACTGTCCCGTCCAGTTTCTCGCGCCCACTTTCTCATTTATTAGCCATATTTATATATCAACTGAACGGGTCTGCTAAACTAACATTCTATTAAACATTTTTCAAAGTCCATTAAATTGCATTTGTCGTTCGGAATTTCGAGAAAATAACTCTGATGTTTTTGAATTTTTAGTGATAAAAAAAAAAATCGGCCGATAATTTTTTTCTTCTTTTTTCCAGAATCCAGCGGACAGTGGCTATACCTCAAGCCGACTCTTTTCTACTGGCGTCTATCCTTTAATTTAGAGCGAGCTGAATTCGAACACCTGCATTGCACGATGGCGTGGAAACGCGTGGATATTATTAACACCGAATTCGCTACCCGATACATTCCGCGGCGTATCACGCTAAACTAAAAAAGTCATGCATCGTGGAACTTTTTCAAAATTGGAATTTGATATCTACGACGTAACGCCGTCCTCTGACACAATGAGTTTCGAAGCCGATAGATCCATATACGTGGAAAGCTGCTGCATTCGCGGGCAACGTCAAACGCAAAGCCTTCCGGCGTTACATTGGCTCGTATACTGCTCTACTCTCGATATCATTTATTTTACTCAGACCGTATCCCTATCTTTCTCTTCGTCCCTGGCTCTTACGATCTCTCACTCCTCTCTCTCTCTCTCTCTCTCTCTCTCTCTCTCTCTCTCTCTCTCTCTCACCCTCTATCTCCCTATCTATCCCTCCCCCTCCTGTTTCCTCGTATGCACACAAAGCTCTTGGACAATGCTTACAGGCGTATATGCGTGTACCAGAATATATATATATATATATATATATATATATATATATATACCATCGTTTAGATTACGCGTAATCTATTTCGAGATAGTAGAACGTCGATCTTCCACTGCTTCGAAGGGGCTGTCGAAACGATGGGTATTGGCTTAACTATCAAGAGCATCACCGAATGATTGCTTTTCAATTTAATCAATTTGTATTATGTAACGTCAGATCTTTCAATTTTCTTTTTCATAATAAACGCCCTTTCAATTATGAAAGTCAAGCCAAGGATGCCCCTGCTCATGTATAAAAATCTCGGCTACGTGATTGTAAATAAATTACTCTTTGCAGTACCGGGTGAAACTTTTAGTCGGACCGGTGCTAAAATCATAGCGGGGTTCTCCTTCATGTATAAATGTGATTTAATGTATAAATGAGGACATGCGCTATAATTAGGAATTTTACATAAATATTTTTACTGAAATAAATAATAAAATTTAATAAAACATTAAGCAATATAAAGCATATTAATATCAAATTAACTATAAATTTTTTTATACTGGCATTAAGAAACTCGCTTATTATATTATCGAAATTAAGCAATTTGAGTAATTACTTTTCGTTATAAATAGTAGTGAATGGAGATAAAATTTGTTTATTTATAGTAGATATATGCAACTCTTTAACTCTTTTCAATATTATAAATAAACTATGATAATGAAACGGACATCCGCGTTCTGTTGCACGAAACGAATCACTGCTCCCATACAGTTCAAAATTATAGTCTGAGTATCTTGCTGCAGTTTTCCATTATATACCAATTTCTTCGGAATTGATTTTTTACGAAAGTATTATCTTAGGTTGTATATTTTCCAAGAAAAAGGAGTTTGCCTAGGAGCGGCGGACGGTATTGCTGCACCAACAGGCACCCTCCTTAATTCAGCACTGGTTATTTTCGAAATGAACAGGAAGATTTTCAATACATCTTTTACACATTTGTAAACCCTGAAGTAAATCATTAAATAATTAAGTATATCTTATTATACTGTCGATAATTAAAAGACTACTATATTATTATGATCATAATAGAGGCCTGCGCTGTACGTTTCCTCATTCGTTCAAAATGTAAAATAGTATAATTTCTCTAACAATATTATATTACTTTTAAGCGTCGTATAAGATTTCTTGATATTTTCGAAGAAAAATCGACTTGTCAACGCTGCTAAAAAACTGAAGATAATTTATATTAAATTATTTGAAAAGTTTCATATTGGATTATCAAATCAGGCAACAATGGCCTATTGACATCTTACGCAGATGTACTAGTACGGCCAAAAATAGAATTAGGTCAACAGAATGCTCTCCATCCAAATTCTACTCGGCATCAATTATTTTCATTGATACTTTTATCATGCTATCAACGATCTTCTCATAATACAGAGATAATACAGGCCATTATTGTGCTACTAGATGATTCTAGTCTTCCTCAACCCCCCCTCTCTCTCTCTCTCTCTCTCTCTCTCTCTTTCTCTCTCTATCCCTCTCCCCTTTTCTCTCTCGTTCTTCTATTCTGCTATTAATGCTAGAACGAGATTGTTACAGTTTTAGTTTTTCCAATACCACAGTACCGAAGTAACAACTACGATCTAGATCAATTCTCCTAGCATAAATGTTTTCTCATTTACGAATCTAGGAAGAAATCCACAAACGCTCCATGTACTTATGTATACATTTAACGCGGCACGTCGAAAAACAGAATTTGTGCTTGCGAGTTAAACACCATCTATCGGACATTCGAAGCCGTGCGCGCGCGCGCGCGAATGTATATACGGAAGAATATTCATTGTCTCCGAAGATTCCAAGCAAAAGGAAACAATTTTAGCCGAGCTACATGCAAAGGGAAAGTAAGAAGATTGAGTTAATTACATTTGGTTGAACGAGTGAGAAAATAATGTATTCTTTGGAGAAATAGCGAAAGACCGATATACAGATTGCGAGGGATTAGTTTTCAGCCAAGTGGTAGAATAAGTTAATATTTCCATTGGAAATATTAAGGCCAGTTCATATTTGCCGTTTAATATTTTAATATGCGTTCTCGAGTAAGGAATAAATAATGATAGCATTTCTGATAAATAATAATAATAAATATAGAGATATAATTGTAATATTAACTATAATCTTTTGAATAATTAAAACATTTTTAATGTATTGAATAGCCTTCCTTTACTAAAATATGTTTTACAAAGGATATGATGATTTTTTAATTAATTTTATTACAAATAAATCAGTTAAATTAAACAAAATATGATTAATGATTATGTTGATATTTGTTAAATAAAATTTCATATATTTTTAACATCCATAAAAAAAAGTGTAAAGATGCAACACGCGAAATATCTGATTTAAGTTAATTTAAATATAATCCCCATAATTCTTTAAATGCAAATAAGTGAATTTTATTAATGTTAGAGCAGTAGAAGGATTTATTATTCTATTTTTCATTCTTAAACTGCCATTAAATTTACGATCGTATCGCTTTGATACTTACAATAGCTTCCAATTGAAATCCATAAAAGTCGATTTGGCTTCCTGTCAAATGGATCTTTTTAGCTTATATCTTTTGTATATTTCCGTTCATAAGATACTTTAAAAATTAAAGTGGAAATGACCATACACTCCGATAAATTAGTAATAAGCATGTAATTATTAAATTAAAAATTATCTCAAGCTGTTCGCGACTCTTTGAAGAACCCGGAATGAAATATCTTTACTATGATTGATAGCAAAAAAAAATAAACAGAAATAATTACATTCTATTGATTTATTAATTTTTTTCACACATAATTTCTTTCCTTTAGTGTCGGCAAGACACTTTTATGTAACTGCATTAAAGAAAATTCGGGAGCAATTAAAGTGGTCCTGAGAGCTGATCAATCCGTCAAAGCAAGTCACGTCGGTAGACATTGAATTTACATCCATGTATATACCAGTGTGTCGGCAAAGCAATAAATTTCCCGTCACATGTAATAAAATCAAGCCGTTAAGTCGAAAATCCGGGAATATGACCTGCGCCCCTCATGACTTTGGCAATAACCGGCGGCCATCTTGCAACTTATCTTCAAGCCGTCGGGATTCGGCCACTTCGGCTTCCGCGCGGGAATTCATTATCTTACGGAAGATTAATCATCCAATTATGTAAATCGGCGGGAGGGTGGTGGGAAGGGGAGAAATCGAGTCCCGGCCGTTACGATCAATTTCCCCTGGTACCTCACCCAGTGCTCGGACAGGGCCACGTTGCGGTCGCCGCCCATATGCTCGAAACCTCTGACGCGGCAGAACCGCGAGTCATGAGAGGTTAGGGGGGGAGGGGAGCGGTAGGAGGGGAAAAAACACATATAAAAAGGGGAAGAGGAAGCCCCGAAGTGCGAAGAGCCGCGAATCCTGTTAAATCTGACGAGATGCCAATTGGCGTTGAGCCAATGGTTAGCATAGGGGCGAAGTCAAATGTTTCGCCGTGCGGCGACCAGTGCGCAACAGTTATGCCACTTGTTACGTTTATGAAGGGCGGCTAAGAGCGTATCCTTTATGGCGGCTGCTGCGGCCCGACGTTTGCAATCGAGTCGACCGTATCCGTATGGTATTCGACATTTCGCCGCTATCGTGTACTCATAGTACGAAGTTTCGATGCGAGCGATAGCGTAATCCGTCGTTTTACGTACAGAATATGGTAGAAGAGATATGCTTCAGATATATGGTTTGAGAAAGTTTTTACGAGAACTTAAGGAGTCGAACGTAGTAATTGATCGGTGAGTACTGAATGAGAGTGACTTTGATCTACGGAGTACCGATGAAATGGATTTTAAATTCTAATATAGTTGAATCAATTCAAACTCTATGCTAACTTTATCGAAATTATTAGCTAATTACTAGTACAGACCAAGTAGTTCTTATAAATTTAGAAGATTGGATGCAAATGTAAGTGATTTGTATCGTGCAGATATTTAATTTTATCATTGGTTATGATCGTAGCACGATAGGTATACGTCAACCATATATTTCTTTTCAATATTTATTGTATATAAATTGATTTT
Source organism: Sycobia sp. Sy_11 (assembly GCA_018907035.1). Taxonomy (NCBI): domain Eukaryota; kingdom Metazoa; phylum Arthropoda; class Insecta; order Hymenoptera; family Epichrysomallidae; genus Sycobia; species Sycobia sp. Sy_11. The sequence goes on from JACCIC010000042.1 coordinate 2,080,282, forward strand.
GAATGGAACGAAAATATATCGCGTACTTTTCATATATCCTTCTTTTACAGTTTACTGAATATAGTCAAAAAAAGAAGATCACTAAATTTAGCGAGACGTAAATTTTAATCCACGCAGCAAAAAAAGCAAGGACAATCGATATAAATTTCCATTTTTTTCTTGAAAAATGTTCAACAGGTAAATAATCAGTGCTGTATATAAGCCACGCGATCCCTTATCAATGCAAATTATTGCTGACGCGTGCATCACCCGGAATTCGTATCCCTATATTTTCCTTATCTTGAAAACAACGCCCTACGCTACACAGCTCCACCGGCAACGTCAATACAAACAAGACCGGTTCATGTATGTATCCTGCGAAACGTACATATGTAGATGTAACTCGGGCCAGTAAGGTGTGGAAAGCGAACGGCTCAAGTAGTAGCTCAAGGTCCCTTAGGCGCCCTGCCTCTCTTTATCTTTCTATGACCCCCACCCCCTCAATCCTCTACATCTTCCTCCTTTCCATATCTATTTCTGCGCAAAGAATGATAATGCTGCCTCTTGAATATACCGCCTCGCGTTTGGCCTTCGGCCTTATACGCATCATCGACAGATCGGTGACCCAACGTCTTCTGTCCGATCTGTCCGATGTCCGAGGGAATGACGGGAGAGGATTCTCGTTAAGCGAGTGTATGTAATGTATATGTATTGGCATATATTATACCGTCCCCTCGGGCGGTATACCAGTGCGCCGGGCGACACGACGGTCGTTATAATTTTTTTTTCTTTTTTTTTTTTTTTAACGGAGAATATAAAAGAAGTCGAGGTGAGAACGAAGAGAAAGGACCGAAAGAATAGAGTTGGATGGATGAAAAGAAAGCGATGAAGGGTGTCCTGTTGAGACAGAGAGCGAGGCAGAGAGGGAGATTTGACGAAACCGATTTACTGTCTTTCATCCATTTCGAGTTCGGCAATTTTTCTAGATTTATCAAGAAGAGCGAAATTTTAGGTACAGCTCGTAAAAAGTTCGGGTGTATGCAGCTGAAGCAGCATATTTATTTTACTACAGTGTCTACGCGAATAAAAATAGAGAATGGGAGCGATAAAATAAAATAAATCAGAAAATTTATCTATAAAAAAAAATATTAATATAAAAATGTCACATTTACAACACGTGAAAGATAAAAAAAATACATGAATCTAGTATATTTTCGTAGTAAAATTAATCCTTTGGAATTTTCCTATAATCAGATTTTCCTCGTATATTTTAATCTTTTTATGAATTGTTTATTAAAAAGAAATAATGCAGTTGTATAAGTACGAAAAACGAAAGATCATTTTCTTAAAGCATATAGGATATTTCAGCCTGTACAAAGATCTGAAAAATATGCTTGAAATAGTTACAGGGTACTCACTGCAGAAAGTAACAAAAGGTCTATTTACTGTAATGATACCTATTCGTGTGAATGAAAATAAATTCAGCAGGATGTATATAAACTTATCTTATACTTTTCTGGCATTTGACATACTTTTAGAGTTTCCTATTCTTTAAACTTGCAACGGTCATTTTCGTGTACATGTATACCTAGCCACTTTTTTTTGAAGTGCCCTCTCGACAGAACACCCATTGTTTTGAAAATAACATCTAAGACTCCGTTCGCTCTCGACTTTCTTCAATTTTCTTTTAAACTTTGTAAATTATACTCAAATCGGTTCGCAAAAAACAGAAATGTTAATTATACTAGGAAAAGTTTTATATATTAACTATAAAAGTAAAATGATAAACTAATTATATCTATATAATTATAAATATATTCAATAGAAATAAATCTCTATGAATTTTATTCAATTTTATTCAAATATATATATAAATTATATATATGTATATATATATATATATATATATATATATATATATATATATAAATTTAAAGTTTATTAATAGAAATTTTCTATTATTAATCTTATATATAAGTAAGTTAACAAAATCATTGGAATTGTATAATAATATAGAAAAGATATTTGAGTATTGCATTAGGGAATTCAATAAATGCATGTTCTCCAGAAGCCACCATAGTTATTATAGTATTTAAATAAATGTATTATTCTCAAAATAATTCTTATAAAATTGATCATTACATTCTCGAAAATAAGAATTTCGCATTTGCATTATGAAATGAGGGTTTTTACTCATACTATAAAGTAAATTTTAATTAAGCCTCTAATAATTAGATGGGTATCTGTAGAATATTTAATCATTGTATGATTATTATTTTTAGTATATGTCAGCGATAAGTATTCATATTATTATCAATATGTGCAAGATGCAGAATTTTCTAAAAAACATAAATATTACAATGACTAGACGTTTACGTTGAAGACAATGAAAATTTCAATTCTTCGCTGATTGAATATAATTATATCACCGAAAGCGCATGCAATACGCTGATATAAATAAGTAAAGCAACACCTGACAGGTCACGAAAGGCTGCAAAATAGATTGCGATACGTGTATATAAGTCCATCGGTATATAAGTTTATACTGGGCGTTAGCCCCGGCGTGTATTAACTCTTTACAAAGATTAAACTGTTTAACGCGCGATTCTGAGATTATAAGGGAGGACTGGTGGCGAACTATGATAAGAGTCTATTTCAGCTGTTAATCATCCTGAGTTTGCAGGAGGCACTTTCAATTCGCATAGAAAAAGAGCGTAATGTAATGGAAGTGTTAATTAACGGTTCAAAATATCATTTTCATTCATACTGTCATATTTTTCGCATTATCATTCTCGCTTCTCTCACTTATTTCCGTAACGTTATTAGAAGAATTAACTCTCGTCATATTTTTATTAGCATTACGTTCTTTCTTCGTCCAATTACTCGCTATCGTTATTAGTGCAATTTACGTCACATCAGAGTATGAACGAAGATTACAGAATAATGCAGACTGAATTCACGCGATAGGATACTTTTATGCATTTTAATTTTCTTTTTCTTATTGATATACAGTTAAGGTCAATAATAAAAACTAGATTAGAAATGTACTATAATCAGGTGCTTTAAAACGGTTTAACTCTTTAAATAATATTATTTATGATATCGATAGTCGGTATCATATTTACATTCTATATAATTTCCAATTAATTATATAACTGGCGACTTCAAGTTTATATTTGGAAATACGAATGATATATCAGAATGTTGCACGAAATTACAATTCATCTAATTGTAGAGATAGAATAAAATTATACGTGTAGAGAGAATTTTATTCGTAAATCTATATGAAGTACCAATATAATGACCTTTATAATGGCCATCATGAAAATCGGAAAATTGAACTAATAACAATCCAACATTTTATGATAACCATAAAAGATTACAAGTACGTACGCTCTGTCCCATGTCATACATTTTTCATTCTCAATATTAAATAGCAAGTGTGTCTATCAATGTGTGTTAATAAATTTCCAATTCAATAAAGTTGACAAATTGATCTTTACCTAAGTATTATCTAATTCGATGAAAATTACAGGATTACAAAATATTCATCGGATCGATGAAGGATCGTTTTAAAGTAAAGAAACTCTTACCAGCAATTTTTAATAAAATTTAAAATAATAATTAGGCTCATCAAATATTACAATATTTCATAAATGCAAATGTAATTTTTTGCATCCCCCCTTTGCATCTCTCTCTCTTTCTCTCTCTGTATCTAAATTATAAATATACATTTTTTTTATGGCCTTGATTTCTTACCTTCCTTCCTTCCGTCTTTTCTATCTGGAGTAGCTGCAGAACGACTATCCACCTGGTTAATTTAAAATTTATTATAATGAACTGCAACTGTACGAGCCACGGAGAATATTATACTTATTGCACATTTCTCTATTACATACATAGACCTTTATGATCTCAACATTGCCTGGCAGTATAGTATATATATATATATATATATATATATATATATATATATATATATATATATATATATATATATATTTCACTTTACCTTCGCGCTTCGTTTAATTCGCGCTCGCTCTTGATACATCCCTTACCGTATAGCCGCGCGTACTTAGCACATGCGTATACATTATACGGCGGCATTTATGCGGGCGCAGCATTAATCCCGGCGAAATTTCATAGCTGCGCCGCGCCTGTTTGTTTATTCCGCTCGAAATTGCCCGTGTTTTTACTGTTTATGGATCGCACGGCTTGTAGACCCACCCCTCCTTCCTCCTCCTCGGTCCGATATTCTCGCCGATGCTACTTTCCCTTCTAATCTTCTCCTTTCTCTTCTAATTCTCCGATGCTTCTTTCTCGTTACCTCCTTCTCGCAATTTTTCCTCCTTTATTATTATTATTATTATTATTCTGATTTTTTTTTTGATACTCGATACACACGCACACGCGCGCTGATATAACTATCCGGCAGTTCGGACACGAGCAGAGAGCCGGGAAAAACTGCGGGCTCTATCCCGCTCCGTTGGTGTACTGTTTTGCGCTTGAGGGCGTGGGACGCGTTAAAGTCGCATTACGAGTCCGCTGCGAAAATCATACACAAAGGGATGGTAGATGCCGCGCGCAACGTCTGTGCAACGGGTGAGAAACTGTTATTGCGGGAGTTTTGGATGCCTCCGGGGCGGAGATAATTCAAGCGTGACCGGCTTGTAAATTTTCCATACGTATTTTTAAACTGTTTTATTTTGTCCGTAACTACCCGATGAATTGCTCAGGAAGAAAAGAATCAGCCACCGACGCGGATAAGGAAATTTCTGAAATATGGCTATAAAATAATATATCGTTAGAACTGTAATGCATATCGGCCGATACGAAGCTATGAAATTTTTCTAAAAGCTTTCTTTATGACGATTCTTTGGTTATGTGATTTTCGCTGTTCAAACGTCATTATACAGAATCTGTAGAAAAATCGCTGTTCCCAACAATAATAAATTATTACACTTACAAATCTGGCCTTTGATATTATCCCCGACGAGCGTCAAGCACAAGCCCCGTTCGTTATCACGGTATCATTAAACTTGAAACAGTCCAATGATTTATTGTACGGCAACTGCGAGACGAGGTATCGACATTTCCATTACGCATTCGCATAAAAGCGAGTCGGTTGTATTAACTTATGCAAGCGAGAGGGCAGGTGGACGGGGTGATGGTAAATGTGTAACCTCTGAATATTTCCTGCATTGAAAATCGTTCACTGGAAAACGCGAGCAGACAAGAGGTAGCGGTAGAGGTAAAGATAAAGAGAGAGCGAGTGACTACTTTACAATCGGGAAGTAAAACGTTTTTTATTTTTTTATTTAAATGAATACTTATGTTAAAATGAGAAAATGCACTTGACAATTTTTGTATCATGCGCATTCATGATGTAGTGACCATTTTTGTTGCGTTGTAAATAAATTGTAATGCTGTATTTACATCTCTTATACGCATAGCTCAAGCGTCAGGGTGTTTAAAAGATAATAGAGATGACCCTTATATATTGAAAAAAAAATTAACCATTTTTTGATCCAGCCTTGTAATCATGGAGTATAAAAGAGTTGTTACGTATCTTATTTACATATAATGAATTCTTACACGGGCGCCTGTTGCTGCGGCAAGAGAAAGTACAGCTCGAAGGCTTATTATTTAAAGTCGATATTTAATGTCTGACGAAGCAACCGGAAGGTATGATAAATTTAGTTGGCAAAGGTAATCAAATTGTTCTTTGGTAATTTAAAAATAAAAATGATGATAATCAATGTTTTAAGTTACCGAAGAACAATCTAATGAAAAACTTAAAAATAAAAATAAAGATAATAAATATTTTCAAAAAATATTCTCAAAATAAATCGTTTTAAATTTTTTTTGTTCTTAACGTGTTCTTACTTTTAATTATTGAATTAATTTTATTTTATTATATTTTTTTATTCTATTTTATTTTTAATAGTAATTTTTATTACAGATTCGACGAAGGTGATTATAAACATTTGACAGTTTCACTGGCATTCTAATCACATTTGTAAGACCGAAAAAAATATTTGTTAATCTATTTTTAATATGAATATATGAAGATAATTATGAATGAGATAAATTAAAATGAATTAGCTTTTATTCGCTCTTATTTCTTCGATAAATAATTGAACGCAATTTCAGAAATTGCACAAAAACTTTCATTCCATTTCTTAAAGGTGCAGTGACAGATGCATTATCAATATTCTAAAACATCACTGTCGCAACGGAAAAAAGTAAGCTTAAAATTTTGAAAACGCTTTTTTTTTAAAAATAAATTCAATAGATGTAAGGATTCGATCTCTTACAATACATGGAAATATCTAATGCAATAATCGTAAAAATTTATCTTGTTTACAATCCGTTTTATTCCACCGTCAACTGGCCTCTTCAAATGCAATTCACATTACCCTTGTGCCAACTTTCTACAAACTGCGTAGGATATTGCGCTCATTTTAACGGCTCTCCTAAAGTTTCAGAAATTTATAGTATAATTTATAATTTTACTCAAAACTCATTTGGATAATATTCAATTTATTTCTTAAATTACCTAAAAGTCAACTGAAGAAACTGGGATAATCATTAATGAGAAATAGAAAACAGTTATTAATAAAAATTTAGTTCCTGGTAACTACTAATATGGATATTCAATTCTTTTAGTAACGATTAAAAACTAAAATCTTGTTCGTACTACAGTTCGCATTATTCATTTTAGTTTTGTTAAAATAAATATGTATACGCGCCACAGTCATTTTTTAGCTTATAGTTTCTATACAGTACTTTAAAGTTTTAGTCGAGAAAACGTCCGTTTTCAGCCCTGGAGCATAGTCTTGAAATAACAGAAATATGGTTAAGGCAGTCCACTTGTCTGTGCGTTTTATATGGTACAGAGTATTTTTGATTTGCTGCACGAGCAATGCACATGGGCAGTTTGCCTAGTATAAGAGATTTTACTTGCTTCGTGGGTGCAAAGGCGATTACAAACTCCCTTTGGGTATAAGGGCGGTTGGCTGCCTGAATCGTCAGAGCCGATATGGAGTTCACCGCCCACAGTTTCTAAGGAACCAATAAAAGATAAGTTTTAATATAATAATCGTTCATTTATCAGAATAGTAAATTTGTATTTTGTTTTAATTATTTGAAGGCTTTTATCCTCTTCTTTATATGAGAGATTTTTGTATTCCAATCGATTATAGGGTTTCTTCTATTATTAATTATGTTATTGTTATAT